>CM033619.1:7888896-8269428 GCA_019453435.1 Rhinogobius similis | reverse complement strand
GTTAAATTAATAGAAATGATACGCACAAATAGTTAAAAGTAGTTTTATGAGAAACAAAGTACAACAGTTTTGTACACTGCAAAAAAAAAAAAACAACGTGTTAAACGTCTTATCACTTTTGGTGTCACTTTTGTCCAAACCACAGTGTTAGCAGTTTTTATTCAAATCAAAGTAAGACATTTTGTTGATTTGGTTTAATTGTGCAGCTCTGGCCTTTAAGAGGTAAATAAAGTCATCTGCTCAGAGGCTTCAGAGACTAAACAACAGGAGAAAAAGTGTGCTTGGACAGACAGCTGCATTAAAGAGACAAACAGTGAATCACGATACCACGATTTCACAAAAATAGCAGCTCACGATTCCAATTTTATCGGCGTTTGGCCCAGCTCTGCTCACCCTGGTGTCTCTGCAGGTTTGTTCCTCTGGGGCTGCTGGACTGGCTGGTGAAGATGGGCTGTGAGAACGTGATGGAGCTGGACTGGTGGGAGGAGAACTGCGTCCCGGGTCACGACGACGTCACCTTCGTCTGCACGCCCTCGCAGCACTGGAGCAAACGCACCGCCCTGGACGACAACAAGGTCAGGGCGTTCACTTCATTTCTTAATTTTGGTAACAAAGATGTATTCAAATTCATGTTTTTAATTTTATGTGTATATTTTTGTTTGCTCGTTGTTGAGCTTGAACTAAACACCTTCAGGCAGAATGTCACCATCAACGAGCTCAGAATAACCCTTAAAACACAATGAAAAGTACTTTCATCTTTTCCGTCCAGTTAAAAAATGTAGTGGAGTAAAAAGTACAGATACTTGGTCTCAAATATAGTGAAGTAAAAGTAAAAAGTATTCGCTGTAAAAACAACTTAAGTAAAGTCCAGATACCTAAAAAAAATGTACTTAATTGCAGTACTTTTACTTTTGTACTTTAGTGCAGTACTTTTACTTTTGTACTTTGTTACTTTCCACCCCTGTCGTCCTGATAGAGTTCAATAACAGGCAAAACAGTTTTCTCACCAAAAACATTTAATTTAAATGTTTCTTGTGCCATTTTTATTCTTTTTCTTTCTTTGTTTGAGGCACCCCTAAACTAAAAAGTTTAGTTTAGGGGTGCACAGTGGCACAGCGGCTAAAGCTTCTGCCTCTCAACAAGGAGATCATGGGTTCAATTCCTGGACCAGACCAACGTCACACAAATCATCTGCATGTTCTCCCCTAAATTGCATGTTGTGAATGAATGTGAGAGTGAATGATTGTCAACCCCAATGCCTGCGATGAGTTGGTCACTGTCCATGGTGTACCCCACCTAAGGCCCAAAGTCACTGGGATAGGCTCCAGTCACCCGCGACTCCTAAACAAGTGGAAGAAAATGAATGAATATCTCAATCATCGGTTAGTTGCTATTAATCTGTTAACTTGCAGCCCTAGTTCAAACCACTGTGGATGGTGCAGTACTTAAACACTACCACTAGAGGTCACACTGGAGAGATGTTTCAGAGCACATTCAGTACGAGTGCTTCTCCTCACGTTTCCCTTCTCTGTTGCAGTCGTTATGGGGCAGCTGGTCTGTTCTGGGACCCGAGCACCGCTTCTTCTTCGCCGGAGACACCGGATACTGCCCCACGTTCAAAGAGATCGGACAGCGCTTCGGACCCTTCGACCTGGCGGCCATTCCCATCGGAGCGTACCTGCCCAGGTCTGTTTGTACGTCTGACTGTGGTCGTAGTTATTGTATTGTGAGGTTTAATGCTTTGAATCTTCAGGGACGTGATGGTGGGACAACACGTGGATCCTGCAGAAGCTGTGGAGATTCACCAGGACCTTCAGGCCAAACAGTCGGTGGCCATTCACTGGGGCACGTTTGCACTGGCCTACGAGGTGAGCTAACAACCTCTAACTGAGCTAAACAGTCAGATGTATGAATATATGACAGTGCACTGAACAAAATGTGTATGAATATATAATAGTGCACTGAACAAAAAATGTCTTGATTTCAGGATATTCATCTTAATTGATCTGATTCTGAAACTGATCTGATTCTGATTAATTTCAGACGTTTGGATTAGTTGAGATGAGTTAAAACTAGACCTTATTATTATCAATATTATCATGTTCACTTTGTATTTTTCTATTGCCTTTAATAGAGCTGCACCATTTAGGAAAAATATCTAATTGTGGTTTTTATGACCAGTGTGATTCAGAATCAGAAAACGGTTTATTGCCATTGTCGGTGATCAAAATTCACAAACATAGGAACTTGCTTCAGCGTAAGGTGCAACATAAAACAATGAATAAAATATATAAAAGAGGAATGCATAAGATTAAGATAAAATAAAATAGATAGACTAAGACTAGATACAGAAATGTACAGTTGGCAGTGCAATGTGCAAATGTAGCAGTGCAAATAGATAGTTCTTATATAATTGTGATTGTGATTAGATTTGTGATTTATTGGAGTCTGTCTTTATTTCATTTTGTCCACATTTGATTAAAGGAAACTATCAAGCTGCTTCAAATGTTAGACAAAGCTGTGACCCCTTTGTTTACATCAAATCAAACATTCTGGGATAAATCGGGGTCAGTTTGTTCTCCAAACCCACAAATTAAAAAAAGTACGCAAAAATTTTAGAACATTTAATTGGACTTTTATATATATTACTCCTGGACTTTTTTTTTTTAAACTTTATTTTAAGTCCCAAAAACTAATTTTTAATCAGATTAGCCTCAGCTTTGAAAGAGGAATTGTCAAAACTCAACAAAAGCCCAAACTCGTGTCAATCAGGCCCTGCTACACCAGCTTTACCTCTTCATTTATTTAACAAAGAAAATTTAGGCGGACTTTAAATTTTGGTTTTCCTTTTTTCCTCGTTTTCCTCTTTGCAGAGCTTGTTTCCATTTGTAATCAGAGTAAATCAGACACAAAACTACAGAGTCTCAGCTTCACAAAGAGCCCAGACATTTGTTTGTCTCCAAAGGGTTCAAGAACAGCTTCAGTTTGAAATGAGACTCATTTTAGTCACACGTTTGAGGAAAAATAGGAAAAATTCTGTATAAGTGTATAAGCGGTTCAGATGTTGTTTCCTGGGTCTCATGCTCTTTGTGTTCTCATTTGATAACATCGACCTACGTAATCAGTAGAGCTGTAATCGTTTAGTCGATTAATACATTTTTATTAGTCGACTAATTATTTTATTTGCATTTAACAAATTTATGTGGAAAAAACAACAAAAACCACTGCTGCGGAGTGAGTTAGCTGAAGATTTTGAAGTAAATCAGTATCTCTAACAAATAAATACACTGTTTACTAGTGGTGGGCATAGATTAATTTTTTTAATCTAGATTAATCTCACTGTAATCTTGGAATTAATCTAGATTAATCTAGATTAAAATGGCTCATTTGAATTCTGGACAAGACATTCAGAATATGTGTGCTACCCAAATAATGACTAAAAGTAAGTCTTTGAGAACGGGTTTCTCAAGCCAGGTGGCACAGATTAGACCAGGGGCTCATCACATCAGTGCTTGGGCCCGGCATTAGCTAAGGGATGCTTTGGCGTTTAGGTGGTACTTGAGACTGGAAGAACTCCTACAGTAAACTAATTCCGTGATTGCACAAGGTGCAAACAACCTTAGTCTTGTCCCAGATTTCCATTGGGAAGCTTCTTAAAAATAAATTTCTAGTCAGTGTTTCTCTGTGAGCTGCACTGTTCTCTCTGATCACAGCCCCCTCAGCTATAAAAAGGATCATCATTAAGTTGTGTTCAAATCAGAGTCATGGTGTTTTTTCCCTCCAAAGCTTTCAGTTGTCTGATCCATTTTAATATAAAGATTGACTCTTATCCAGCAACACTTCTGTGTTCTGTGTTAATTCTGTATTAATTTAATTCTGTGCTTAAATTTCCCCTGGAAGCCTCTGGACAAAGTAACCTGTCTGTCATGTTTAGATCATAAGCCCATGTTTCAAATAGCCAAATGATAATTTACAGTTAATTCTTGAAGGATGTCATTGATTAGACTTTACTGTAGCTCTGACACAACAAGTCAGTCTTCAAAGCCCTAAATAAACCTTCCAATCAGTGGCCATTCATTTTCATTCTTCCAGTTTTCACTTGGGATTATTCTGTGCATAAAACACCTAAGGCCTCGTTACGCACGCTGCCAATTTACATATCAATACACGAAAACTGTGCAAAGCGCTAAACTTTGTAGATGCGCTGTGGCGTTGCTTTGATTGGTTCATGATTCTTCACTGGTGCTGAAGACAGAGGAGTTCGTGGGTCTGCCGCTGCTCACGGCGCTCACGCCGCTGCCGTAAAGACGCACGGAGACAAGTCAGATCCAAAATGAATGAACTCAAATCAAGTTTGTCAACGTGAGTTCTGAGAGTTCAGGGTTGGACCTGATTAAATCTCCAAAAGTGCACAGCCCGACCCTGGATTAAGTTTGTGTCTAATGTGATGGTTTGACTCCAGAGACAATGATTTTAGTGGGACTACTTTTCCGTGCGTAGGTGGAGGAGCTCGCTCACGCGCCTGCTGGTACAGCGCATTTCCACCAAATGTTTTAGGGGTCCGCAGTAACGGGCCGGAATACGTTACTTTCAGTCCTGATGGGAGCGCAAATTGGCGTAATTCTTGCTATTCTAGACGCGCAATAGTTTCAGCTGTTTGTTCTCAAAACTACGAAAACACGAGGCGGGTTGGTCCAGAAGAAAGAGTAGGTAAAAGCGTATGGGATGTGAACTTTAGTTCCGAGCCTTTGATTTGGCGCTATGTGTGTGTAGCTCGCGTCTCGCTCTCTTTCTCTCGTTTTCTCGTGGCGACAAAGATTTTCTCTGCGCGATGCCCTGGGAGCTGTCTTGCCCAGACGCTGCCAGTTTAGAGGGAACAGTGCTCCCAACCCAACTTTGAGAATAGATTAACGGCGATATTTTTTTTATCGCCCGATAAGAGTCTCACGTTAACGCAGCACGTTAACGCCGTTACCGGCCCACCACTACTGTTTACTAATGCTTTTCTGTATAAATTGTGATTTATGCATGAACTCCAGTGTAGTTTTGGTCTTCTGAGTGCAGTTTGGGTCAGATACACGGAGATACTTCATAGTTTAGATATATTTTTGCCACACCCCCTTTTAGTCGGCTAATCGGTCGATGGGGCAGGACCAAGAATTTCCTCAGTCGACACAGCCCTGGTAATCTGAATGAATGTTGATTATTATTATTTTCCTTCTCTGTTCAGTATTACCTGGAGCCCCCGGTGCGTCTTCGAGAAGCGCTGGAGCAGAAGGGGCTCAAACCCGAGTCCTTCTTCGTCCTGAATCACGGAGAGTCGCGCCTCGTCTCCTCGTCGCACGGAGACATTTTTGACTGACGCCGAGGACGCAGAGATTAATAATTGATAAGCAAGATAAATGTTTGGAATACATGAGAATAAACAAAACGAACTGAATGTCACGTTATGTTCATAGGAAACGAGGAACATTTGAAAAGATAAAGGATTTACTGTTCAGCGTCCCTCAAGATTCTCTGTGTAACTTACTGATGACAGGTATTTATATTAAAAGAATGCAGTGCTGGTTTTGAGATTTCTAGGCAAATAAGCAATACATTTCAGTGGAGACAAGCAGGTGAAAAGTTACATAGTGCACCTTTTAAAAAGAGAAGAAAAGGCAATATTTAATCGGTTGCGTTCACGTTCTGTTTTAAAGGAAAAATGTTCTGCTACAGTGACTTTTTTGAGCTTTAAACCATGTTCTAACAATGTTCTGTCATCAAAAACACACCTGGAGTAGCATTCAGCTGCATTCACGCTGTTTTGAGGAATGTTTATTAGAAAATCCTCCCCCTCCGAGTGTCAAACACACTTCCTGCTGAACTTCTGGGATTTTCTGACGTATTTTCAGACTTCATACGTCATTTATCAGAGAATCTACCGCTGTTTTTAGTCCTTAAATCATCGCTAAACTCGTTCTGACAATTTCTGCCTCTAAACATGATAACTGCTGCAGCAAATCCAAACAATGACGTCTTTTCAGCGCTAACTTCACTAGATTGTATATTGCGCTGGCGCCATCTGCTGGCTGGATGCACTCAGTAAGTGTCATTTCATAGTGACTGATAACACAGGTCACAGAATGAATAAGAAACTTTTTCTTTTTTTTTTTTTTTAAACATGAGAAAGCAAATTTAAGGCACTCAAGAGCACGTTTAAAGGCTAACAGCAATATGAAAACTGCAGAATACTTTTCCTTTAACATTTTAAGGTGGTGTGGTGAATTCAGCCCAAAATAATCTGGTAGAAAATGCTTTTGAATACAATTTGTGGTTAATATCTCTGACATAACAGTGACCCTTTAAAATGCTCTGGTCTAAAATATTCAAAATTCCAGACGGGAAATAAACCATAACAGAATGTCCAATAATAAACAGACACAGATCTAGATAATACTAATGGTTTAAGTCTTTACAACAACAACAAAAAAAATCAACTAATTTGAGTTTCCATGGAAGAAATGTTGACTAGTTTGCTTTTCTATTACAAATGATGGAATAAATACAAATTTCCAGCCTTAAAATTGTATTTGAGCTTCACAAAAAGTAAATTATGGAATATATCTTTAAATAGAATGAAAAAGTAATTGTGGAGTTGTCGTTTCAGTAAGCATTTGTAGTAAAACCTAAAAATAACGAGTTTGCCTTCATCAAAATACTTACTGTCTTTCATAATCTCCTTTTAAATAAACTAATGCGATAAAAAACAATTGTAAATGTGTTAAAACCAGGCTCTGATGTCACTCACATGCTCCCAAGTGGTTTTCATTTGACAAAAACATTTAGATTTTTCATATTTTGTGATATTCTGAGGTTAAATCAAGTTTTTCATTTGAAATCACATTATGTTCCACTTTTATCTTCATTCTGGAATTTAGAATGTACTTTTGTTTGTTCATTTTTTAAGACAAAGTAGATTGTTTTTAGCATGTTTCGGTCACAAAAATCTACTACTTTGTCTTAAAAAACGAACAAACAAAAGTATTGAAAAAGAAGACGTGATTAATTTCAATAACGGAAACTTTTAAAGGGTCTATACATGAAACAAAAACTGGAGAAAAAGTTTAAATCTTCTCTTGTCAGCACAAATCATAAAGTCAAATCATATGTATATATTGTTTTAATTTAGTTTTTTCTACTAGAATGACAAAAAGTGTAAGCCTTTTTCAATCACAAAACCTGTATTGTAATTTGAAGCCATAATATTAAGATGACAAGTTTGCAAACTCGATTTCTTGATTTATTTTTTGTCGATTTATGTTTGGGTATTTCTAGAACGTGAACCCAACTGTTAAATATTCAAACCTGAGCATTATATAATTGAACTGTTCAGCGTAGCCTCACTGTCCGACAAAGTAAAAGACATTTATCAAGTGGAGAAACGACGTAAAACTCCAGAGTAGCACTTTACCCGGACTGCACTTTGTGGTTTGAATGTAAAACTAAACAAAATATTAGTTAAAAAAGGCTGCATTTGTGCGAATATTTACCTTTCACTCGCGGCGGTTGCCAATGTTCTTTCTTTTGCGGAGTTGACTTTGACAATGCAAGGTTGAAAGTTGGATTGTGGCTTGAAAAAGTGTGAAAAAATGTCTCAATATGTGGGTGATGTGTGCTGGCTTTGATCGTATTGTTGATTGTTTGTCCCTCGTTGCCACAGAAGCACAGAAGTTGAGCTGGGTTTAACTTCCTGCGCCTCACGAAGCAGACAAACCACAACGCTTCGTCCCGTTTTCTGTTTTTTCTAGTTGTATTCCTGTGTGAACGTTTGTGCGGTCGGTGTGCTTTAATGGAAAGAAATCAGAGAAAATATTGCTACTTTATCAACTGCGGTTATGAAAAGAATGTGCGCAGTAGATGCCAAATACAATGTCAAATATGGAACTTTGAAAAATACAAATAACTGTATTAGTATTCTTCCTTTTTTTAAATTAAAATAAAAAAGTTGAAGGAGACTGCCGCCTGGTGGTTGTTTTTTGTTTTTTTAGTTTAAATGACAGGTTTAACTACACATTTCACTAAAACACTGTAAACATGATTAGATTTAAGATTTCACAAAACAAAATTGCCTATTTGTCCCCAGTTTGACAGTTTTCATTAAGTTTATAAAGTTACTTCCTGGTTGGAAATGAGCGTAGAAGTAATTCCACTAATGTTACCATAGCAACCATGCTGTAAACAGAGGCCAAAATCCAAATAAATTACAAAATAGTTAGGAATTTACAATAAATAATACGTGATATCGCCTTTATTTCATTGAATGATGGTTTAAACGGTCAGAAAAATGTGTCGGTTGCTGTAAATTGTCGTTACATTTTCAATTGGACGTCGCCTTTTGATGACATCACAGAGGAGAAAGTTAGATTTTTAGCACTTTTACTTTTTTACTTTACTTGTCATTTTATTTGTCTTTTATTTTTCAAACTGCAACTTCACGAAGGTAAAACTACGATAAATATTTACTACAAACAGTACTTCAATCATAATTAGAAAAACACGAGAACCTTTAAACTTTAAGGTTCATTTATGCTTTACTTTTGAGACGGAGAAGGACGTGTAAGGAATACTTAACCAGGATCTGAAAATTTCTTTGCCAAATTATTTTCTATTTTGAATTTCAGCTGCAGAATTTAGCAGAGTATGAATTTCGGCATCTTGAATCTTTGCTGTGGAGTCTTTCACTGTAAATTTTACATGTTTAAGTTAGACTTTTTTTTAAATAAGAGACACATAATGAATATGTTTACTGCATGTGGCTGAAACTCAAAATAAAAACAATTTAAACTTGTGTTTTCAAGATTTAAAATTCAAATTCTGAGGAGACTTAAGTACCACAAACAACAAGGCAGTGAATATATAAAATTAATCTTTACTGTTTACAACACTTTAGAAAATAACCAAAGATTTTGAATTGCTCCATACATTCAATCATTTACACAACAGTTAAACACAACAGTCTGAATCTGCAGTAAGTGACGATTTCAAGTTAGTTTCGATTGTCTACACGTTGATTAGAAAAATACAATTTCAAACAAAAGTCTATTAAAACTGGAGTGTCGGGAATGTCAGTTTTGGCTCAAAGTAGTTTGTGCATTCAAGGTCACATATTATGCTATTTTTACCCTGTTATAATGATCACTTAACTCTTTTAATTGCCTTAACTACACATTTAAACTTGGTGATTTCTCATACAGATGTACATTACACTTTACTCTGTGCACAAGGTGGCAGTTGGGTTGTTTACTTTTAAATTGTTATGCATTAGCGTTAGCATTGAGACACAAACACGTCCCTTTCATAAGCACACGAGTCACGTTACGTTACATTCGTTATTCTCTGATGAGAGCACCGTTTGCGCAAATGGTGAACGAGGGAAAAGTCTCGCCGCTAAAATGTTACATAAAGTAGATTGATTTGTGTGAAATGTTAAATGAACATGAGCAACAAGTCAACAACGCACCGATTTCCTGAGGCCTGAAAACGACTTTTTAGTCGGTGTAGAACTTATTTTCTGTTGAGCTCGTCTGCCCCGTGTAAACTACAACGGAAACAAGACGGCGGCGCGTACGGCAACTTCCGGAATAAGGTGAATACATGGAAAAAAATGTGTGAATTTTATTGCTTTTCCAAATTGCCCAGCCCTAGAACGAAGCATAATATGTGACCTTGACTAAAAGTGCATTTCGTTTGTGCGTCGGTGTCTCTCTCACGCCACACTCTCCCTGTTGCTCCCGGTGCTACTGTGAGCCGAGCCGCCCGAATACCTCCTCCTGAAGGTCAGAAAGATCCCGTCCGGCTCGGTCTCGGAGTCCAGACTCTCCAGCATGTGGTCCATCCCCAGGTCCGGGCTGGACGTGGGGCTGGGGCCGGAGCTGGTGTCCTGGACCAAGAGCCTGGAGGAGGAGGAGGGGGAGGAGGACAGGAGAGAGGCCGCCCCGTGAGCGTCCTCTGCCGGGGAAGGGTCCGGCAGGAGGCTGGGGGAAGGGTCCATCGCACCGCTGGACTGGGGCCTGGACCGCTGGACTAAAGGTGAGCATCCTGCAGATGAAAACATACAAAATAAAATAAGGTTTATAATATGGTAGACAACATGTGCATTTGGTTTCAGGTTTTAAATTAAGATGAAATGACACTGCAGGTGAATAGGAAAAAATCTTAACTTTAAAGATATCAATTGTAAACTTCTCCAGTAGTTTATTCACATAAATGTAAGCAAAAAATGTATTACAAGTTTTTAATCATGTCGTGTTTTCATGTAGAAACAGGGCATTTTATGAGTAAAAACGGCCAAAAATACACATATTTGGGACATATAAACCTGAAAAATGGACAGATCCAGGTTTTGATTTCTTGGTTCGTTTTGTAACATATTAGTTACAGTTGGAATTCTTATTTAGTTTTTTAAATAAACTAGATTGGACTAAAATTTGTCCTAAAAATTCTAATTTTGCCTCATTTTTTTACTTAAAACTTCAATACATCTGTTTTAGAATTAGATATCAGAAAATCTTTCTGTAGGTTTCATCAAAATCTTGTTGAGTCCAGATTGTACATTTTGGTGTAGGATCTACTTTAAGGCTGATCTTTATGTCCTGAAAATGCATTTTAAGAAAACGGCCTTTGAAGTTACAATGTCCCAGAGAAATCTATGGATGAAGTGGATTAAATGAAAGAATAAAACATTTTCAGGAGCAGATTTGTTGTTTCCACATGAAAGCCGAGCAAACTGACCAAAAAACAAAAACAAAAAATCGTTTTGCCTGTTGTGTCTCGCTTTAATTAGCTGACAGCCATTTCTATAATCGATTAGTTGCGATTAGTCGATTAACTTGTTGCAGCCCAACATGGCACTTTTATAGTAATTTCGCTCCCAGCATCTGAAACCAGACGCGACAGTCCACAGACCTGAAGGTGAGCTGCCTGAACCAGACGACGCCGCAGACGCCAGCAACTGGTTTGGCCGTCGCGGTGAGCTGGTGCGGCTGTTGTTGCGGCTGCTGTTAGCGTTAGCCGCAGACTCGCCTGCGCTCTCCTCCACGCACAGGGTCATCTCGGACACAGAGTGCCTCCGGACGCCCGCGATGGCCGCACTGGACGGGTCAGAGTCGTACTCCACCACCGGCGTCAGCATCGGCACGTTGTAGCTTTTGGACCGGACCACGGGGTTCTTGGCCACAGGGGAGTTCCCCGGTTTGGACCAGGACGGCTGCAGGCGCTTTTCTGGAGGACAGAGAAATGGAAAAATAATGGCTCAAAACTCTAAATGGGTACTTTTTTCTTGCCTTTGTAGAAATATAAAACATAATTCACAAACTTTTATCCTATATTCTATACTAGGCTGTCAAACGATTAAAAATGTATCTGATTAATCCCACTTCTAATTTGTGATTAATCATGATTAATTGCATCATGCACTTTTTCAGGTGTCATAGTTTACATGTCTATTTTAAAGTATTTTTGCACGTTTTCTTCTGAAAATTAAATAATTCTATAATATATATAATTATCTAAATACAATATTTAGATCTGTCTGGACTTAATTAAGGTCTAGACATTTCATGTTGAATCTGTGGCACACGTCTCAGGTAAATCTACGCTCCACGACCAAAGGATTAAAGGCCCATTAAAGACACTCATAGAACTGTAGTTGCAGAGGTAACTGACATTCATGGAGACAGATGGAGCTGGTGTTGGTCTGGTGTTTACACATGCTCTGTAATAGTTGGTGACATGTTTGGTCTAGTTTACTTGTTTTAGCACTCACATGTGAGTTTTGTTTTCGTCTGGGAGCACACACGGCTCGACACGTGATCTCCGTCGCGTGTTTGGTTTGTTCTGCGGCGCTGAGCAAAGCTGCACCGCTCTTCACCGCTCAGCGCTCGTAAACATCAGCCGCTGAGATTTCTGCGCTCGTCAAACTGAGGATTTATGGATTGATTATATGTGTTAAATGAACCGTGTGACTACAGCACTTCCCCTGTACCCTCCTCCTTCACTTCAGGTAAAGCCTCCTGCGTGACCTAAAAGAGCGTGTTTGGTCAAATCAACCCGTGTGATTAATCCACTTCAATTTTGATTAATCGCATGAGTTAACGCGTTAACTTTGACAGCCCTATTCTATACATAAAACTGTGTACCCAGCAGGCAGGAGGAGCAGTGGGAGTTGGACAGGCCGCCTCTGGAGAACAGGCCGTGAGTGCCCAGGTACGGAGACACCACTTTCTGAATGAGACCCTCCAGGCGAAGATAGTCCTCTGTCACTCCTTTGGACTCATGGACCCCCTGAAACACAACACACAAATACGTATTGTAAACAAGGGCACATTTTTATATTCATCTATTCCAAATATAAACTGCCTACATTTCTGTCTTGAACGTTTAATGACCTGTGTAACACCTGACCTCGTCTGGTCTCAGAGGCAGAGCAGGTTGACCCTGGTTCACACTGAATAAGAGACTGCAGAGAATACTATAAATACTAAATGGTCACATTTATATAGTGCTTTTCTCCCTTGAAGGTGCTTTACATCCAGGAGCCACTCACCCATTCACACACACCAGTGTACACAGTCAGGCTAAGTGTCTTGCCCAATGACACAGTAATAATGATAATAATAATCACATTGCATTATTCTTTCACTCGTCACTCAGTGTTGGTAAACTACTGCAGACTGACAGGAGCCACCGCCAGTCGTTCAGGCACACTCCACTTTCATACTAGGCAATGGCTGAAGTGTCTTGCCTAAGGACACAAAGACATGTCCTCCTCCAGCTGATGTTCCAGCGTGTCCAATCCAAGCCCTAACCAAGCTCTGACCTGCTGAGCTCCTGAGATCTGACGAGATCAGGCTGAGACAAGCAGCTACGACCACGGCACACCAGAGAAACCACCACTGAACCAGGACTAAAGCAGGACTAAACCTGGACATTTGGGACACAACATCAAGAATGACAAGAAAGACAGTACATTTTATGATATCGATACCATAACAACAATAGTTTTGTCTTAAAGGAAAAATATTATGCATTTTTCATATTGTTATTAGCCTTTAAACATGCTCTTGAGAACCTTAAATAAAAAATTAAAATGTATAAAGTTTTTCTCCACTTCCTGAGAGCATCCAGCCAGTAGATACGACTAGTGCTGTACACATATTGATCATGTTATTTCTTCAAGAGAATGCGCTGCACTCTATTATCAAGCTAGCACGAGCAGTGAACATCAGAAAAGCTCAGAGGGAGTCTGGTGATGATTAACGACTTAAAACAGCAGAAGATTCTCGGATAAGTGACGTATATGATCTGAAAAATCTCGAGGAGTTCAGCAGGAAGTGTATCTGATGCTCGAAGGAGGGAGGATTTTCCAACTAGCATTCCTCAAAACAGTGTGAATGAAGCTGAATGCAACTCCAGGTGTGTTTTTGATGACAGAACATTGACAGGACATGATTAAAAGCTCAAAAAAGTCACTGTAGCAGAAAATGTGTCCTTTGAATGTGACTGTAGGGGTTCTCGCACTGTAACCTTTTTAAGTTCCTGTTTCTCTCTTTTAGTGCCACAGAGTAGGTACTAGCAACATTTTCTCAATCATTTTTTGTCTCATTTTTTGACACATAAGTTTGCCCTGTTTTTGGATCCTCGTCAAAACTTGCCCAGGTGTGAGCAATCAGAAAGAAATCAGATTATTCACATCAGATGGAACCGTTTACGTGACGTTTTAATAATCTGATAACTCGAGAAATCAGATAAAGATCCTATTTTTGGTGTTCGGTTCAGTTCTCGAGTGTGCAGCACATTTGTTTTGAACTCTTGTTTGGCTGTCGCTGTGGAAAATTTAAAAACTGAAAATATTTCTCTGGAGACAAGCAGGAAACCGGTCCACTTTGCTCCTGTGATTAACAACAAATAGTCCGTGAATTTCAAAGCGAAACCAAAGCGAGCCCTTATTTTTTTGTTCTTGCAGATACTTCCAAAATGTCATTAACTCGTGGTAATTTTTCCAGTAAATGTGGTCCACGCAGCACCAGATCTGTGTTTTTAATGAGACGAGGAACAACTAATGGAACTAACCACAGCAGAGAAAAACACCACAAGAAAAAGGACTGACTTCAGTGAACAAACGTCACGGCTTTAACTCGACTGAAGGAAATTACAAACACATGAAACAGCAGCTGTAAAAACGACCTGTGAAGTCAAACCCAGGAACACTTTGGGGTTCTTTAGTCCTGGTTCAGACCTGGTGCAGGCTCACATGTACTAGAGCTGCACGATTTGGTCAAAATATCTCACTCGCTACTTTTTCTGACCAGTTTTGCGATTGCAATTAGATTTATGTATGTTTTAATGATGGGATTTTATGGCGGCCTAGAAGTGCAAAAGAAATTTACATTTTTCTCAAAACATTTTACCCAAAAATGAAACAAATTTACAAAATGGCCAAAAAGATTTTTGCAAAGCAGGAAATATTTTAACAAAAAGAAGAAAACAGTTTAACAAAAAGAAAAAAACAATTTTACAAAATCAAGAAAACACTTAAGTGTCAATCATCATGAATTGGCAGCTATGCTAACTGCGCAATAAGGGCAGAAAAATAATAAGAGGGGAAAAAATGTTACATTTAAATAAATAAAGTTAATTAAATAAAAAATAAAAATGTCATTAATTAAAAATTTAATAAAGTTCATTAAAGTTAAAATGTTTTCTTCTTTTTGTAAAAATAGTTTTCTTCTTTTTGTTAAAATGCTATCTTCTCTTTATTAAATTGTTTTCCTCTTTTTACTTAAAATTGTTTTCTTCTTTTTGTTAAAATGTTTCCTGCTTTGCAAAAGTCTTTTGGCAAATTTGTAAATTTGTTTCATTTTTCGGTAAAATGTTTTGACAAAGATGTGACTTTGTTTTGCACTTCCGGGCCACCATACTTTTAGTCACTTTATTGTCATTTATAGACATGGTTTGTCACTTTTAGTCAAGTAAGCGATAACATTTCCATGAGACGGGTGGCAGATTAGTCAAAAAAATCCTCTCTTGTAAATGAGATAAAAAATTCTTTATTTCTCTCTTTTTAAGGAACAAATATTGTACAGTTCTTATTGGCCATTAAACCTGCTCTCGTACCTTTGCTTTGGCATCTCATGTTTTGTTGCTTCTAAAGTCTAAAGTTTCTTCTATTAAACGACGTGTAATGAAAAGAGAATTTATCTTAACTAGAGTAAATATCAGGTACAGGCCCTTTAAAACAGCGGAAGATTCTTGGATAAGTGAAGCAGACGATCCTAAAATACGTCCCGGATCGAGGGAGTTCAGCAGGAAGTGTGTTTGACGTTCTGAGTGGAGAAGATTTTCTAATAAACATTCCTCAAAACAGCGCGAATACAACTGAATGCTATTGAGTGTGGTGTGTTTTTGATGACAGAACATTATTAGAACAGGGTCAAAAGATCAAAAAAGTCACTGTAGCAGAATCTGTGTCTATAAGTATAAAAGGTAAACTCTTCGTTCCAGTAATTAGTCAGTCACAATGTTATCTTTTTTGGTTCTCTCCCATTTGAGCCCTGTGTTGATACTGCGTACTGAAGCTTCCACATGCTGGTCGTTCTCTGTTTACGTGAGGCTTTATGGTGGTGTTTACATGCGGCTCTCCGAGGGCCAAACACACAGATACTTCACACACAAACACAGCTCCGAGGGCCCCGTGGTCATGGGAAGAGCCCTGAACTCTCCCTTCACCCACACCACTTCCTGCAGCACCACTTCCTTTACTCTACAACACATTTAGTCATTTTGATTTTTGATATTCTGAAGGCATCATTATTGAGGTTTAGGTAAGCACATTAATAGTCCTATTTCTTTTGGGTTATGGCTTTATAAAACGGTGAATATCGCTGAATCTGAAATGTTTGTGAATGCAATTTATTGTCAAATTCAAGGTGAGACGCTGCAGGTGAAGAGGAAAAAAGTCTTAAATTTAAACATATCAAGTTGAAACTTTTCCTGCAGTTTAGTCACATAGATGTAAGAAAAAAAAATAATTAAACGTTTTTCATTATGTAAGGTTTCATATTGAAATTAGGCCTTTTATGCTTAAAAACGGGCCAACGTACACATATTTGGGACATCTAAATCAGAAATATTTATGGAACCAGTTTTAAATTTCTTAGTTAATTTGGTAAACATATCAATGACAAAAAAAACTTTACAGAAAGGATCATGGCATTTCTTCTTTAGTTTAGTTCTGACTGAAAATGAGCCAAAAAATTCAAATTTTGGCTCATTTTTTAACTTAAAACTTTAATAAATCAATCAAATTAGAACAAATCCTTATGTATCTTATCCTTATGTACAAAATTGTGAAGTTTGTTGTGTGTAGGAGCTACTTAAAGTGGTGATCTTTATGTCTCTGTGGTAGAAAAATACATTTGGAGAAAACAAATGCTCACAATGTCCCAGAGAAATCTATGGATGAAGTGGATTAAACGAAATAATAAAACATCTTTAGGAACAGATTGGCTGTATTTGTTTTCTCGCACATGAAAGCCGATATCTTGAGAGAGCAAAAAACTAAATAAAATGAGTTTAAAAAAAAGAGATTTTATCACAATCAGCCTTTCGATATTTGTGCATGTTTTTCCTTCTTGTAAGTGTCAGACTGAAGCACCTGCAGAATGAGCAGCATCTGGATGATCGAAGGCGGGACTCGCGCTCGAGGTTTGGACAACGCTTCGTCCAGTTTCAGGTTCAGGGTGATGATGTTCCTGAAGTGGAGCAGAGCCAGCTGTCGAACCGAGGGCTCTTTACCCTGAAAAACAACACAATATCTTTTAGCAATACCTTTAAAGTCTGTATGACAGGTTCTCATGCTTTTCTGATTATGACTTAGTTTGTTGTTGTTGCTGTTTGTGAAGAAATTTAGATTTTTTTTTTATTATTATAAAAAATATGTAATTGTACAAGACAAATAAAAATAACTTAATATAAAACAAATAATAATATAATAATAAAATATAAAATAATAAATAATAATATTTGCATGGTGCAGAGCGGTAAGACCTCCTGCCTCCCAAGAAGGAGATCATGGGTTCAATTCCCGGACCACCCTAACATCACACGATCTCTCTGGGTGGAGTCTGCATATTCTCCCTGTGTTACCGTGGGTTCTCTCCATGTTCTCCGGCTCCTCACACCGTCCAAAGACATATATGTGTTCAGGTTAATTAGAAACCCTAACATTTTTTGTAGAGAATGATTGTGAGAGTGAATGATTGTCTGTCAATGTCCATGTCTCTGTGTTGACCCTGCGATGAGTTGGCCCCAGTCCAGGGTGTACCCCGCCTAAGGCCCAAAGTCACTGGGACAGGGTCCAGTCAAAGGAACAAGTGGTAGAAAATGAATGAATGAATAATAATATTGGTTCCTTATTAACAATAAAAAAACAAATGTGAGGCTTGATTAAGTTACATTTAGAATACAAAGAAAGACAACAGGACTTTTCCCTCACAGAAAGAGAAAGAAAAAAACTAAACAAAATTACAGGAAGATGACGCATCTTCTTTGGATATCTACATTTGAGATAAACAGTATATATCCTACACCCATCAGACGATGACACAGCCTGAGACGGCTGGAAAACAGGTTTGAGGAGGAGAGGCAGCAGGTGTCAGAGTGGAGCCGCCCAAAGTCGCTATAAAAAAGCAGACTTGGCAACTCTGCTCTCTGCCAAACGAAATTTACCTGTTGGTACGAATAAAGTAACCTTGAACCTTTGATAATTACCTGACCCTTTGATAATTATTCTGTTTATTTCTCAACTATTACTCTAAAAGAAGAATTTATACCCTAGAATTAAAAACAAACTTTGGTAGTTTGGGCATTAGATAAGGTACAAATACAAACAAGTCCATTTATCAAAGTATTTATCACTAAATGATGCTTCAAAAGTCCCGCTCTCGATCAGTTTGTGTGAGTTCTTTGGTAGAATTTGACAACACAAGATGGCTGCCCAAGCTGGACATCGGTTACTATCGCGTTACCATCTCTCTAGCCCTCATTACAACCCAATGATAGATGACATTACCCGGTACCTGAACAGGGTAGAAAATGGCCTGCAGCATGGACAGGACGTCACAGAAGAAGAAGTCCCAGGTGTCGGCCAAAGAGTCCAGCAGCTTCTGACCTGAAACACACCGGAGTGAACCAGGAAACCACTGTGAGCGACGACACTAATTAAAGGTGCACGATAAAAATGTTCTGGTTAAGGGTTGTTACCTGCTTGTCTCCATGGAGATGTAACACTGACTGACATTTAACTGAATCTTAAACTTCAAAAGAGTGCGTTTAAAGTGCCTCTGGGTTGGTCTTTTCACTCAAATAAAATGCAGTTAAGATAAATATATTTCAAATTCTGCTAAAATCTTTAAAAATTTTATCCCGGTTTAACCATTTTTTTTTTTTATATTTTTTTTTTAATTGTACTTCCTGGTTGTAAATGGTGACATCACACTAGGAAATTACCAACAAACCATCCTGTAAACTGCACCAAAACTCATTTAAAGTCACTGATTTTTTAATTTAACAAAGAAAAAAAAACATGTGATCACCTTTATTTTGTTGAAACGATGTTTAAAGGGTCAAAAAAAAGAAGTTTATTTTGTGGAAATTATGTATAAGCTTTGTCTCCCCAGCGTGATGTCATAAATCTGTTTACTTCCTGTAATTTTCAACAGATTTTTCAACTTTTCTCCACAAACGGCTGCTTGATTGGCATAAAACTATAATTTATATTTACAAGAGGTATTAATACACCAAATAAAGTCAAAATTACAAAATCATAAAAACCTGTCATACGCACTTTAAATGGAGGTTGAATTATATCTTTTAAGACACAAGTGTGAGATAAAAATATACACAGCATGTAGTATTTATAATATTATGTCTGTGTTTGTGCATCATTTAAAGTTTTGTTTCTTCCAATTTTATTAACTTCAAATTGTAAACCAAATGAAATGTTACATCCAGACATTTACTTTTGCTCTTTACTCTTACTTCAGTACTTTCTTAAACCACTACTTTGTACTTGAGTAACATTATTTTGAAGTAACTCGACTCTTTCTTGAGTACAATGTTTGACTAATCCACTGTTTCCCATAATGTAGTACTACTACAAACAACTACTATTACTACTACTGATACTACTACAACTACTACTGTTACTACTACTACTACTACTACTAGTACTAGTACTACTGATTCTACTACTACCACTAATACTACTGCTATTACTAGTACTACTGATTCTACTACTACAAATACTACTACTGCTACTACTACTGCTACTACTGCTACTACTACTGCTGCTGCTGCTGCTGCTACTGCTACTACTACTACTACTACTACTACAAATACTACTACTACTACTACTACTGCTGCTGCTGCTACTACTACTACCGCCTGTCTTTCCCACATTCAAAAGGGAGTAAGTAGAAGTACAGTACCTATTTACTTCTTCTTCTTCTACTACTACTTCTACTACAAAGAGATCACATGTCTTGACCACATTTGTCTAATCAGTAACCACTAAAACACAATGTAACCTAGGGATTTAATGATTGACTGAGAGGCTCGTCCTCAGCTGTCATTGATCGACTTTAATCTGTGGTCTGTGCAGCAGCTTTGGTTTGAGCGACTGACGCATGAGCACTTCCTGTCTGGTTACAGTGACAAAGTGAAAGTTTTGTGTGCTTTTTATATCAGAAAGTCGAAATTGAATTACCACAAATCTTTAGTCTAGAGTCACTTTACAAAGTCATTTGTTGTCATTCTGAAAGCATTGTCAAGTGTTTTTGTGTGAATACATTTTTACAAGGTTTAATATTCACAGAGAATCAATTTGAATTTTAAAAAAGATACTGTTGTTTTAAATAACTCAAACTAATCAAAGATGTTGCGAATTCACCAGCATTTAGATTTAGATTTTTAAAAATTCGAACAGATTATCTACCATAGTTTTTTTTCCCCCAAAGCTTTACATGACAAAAAAAAGTTTTATATTCTACAAACATAAATATGTTTTCCATTTTTCACTTTGGTATTCACCTTATTCTGGAAGGTTCCATGTTTTTCCGTTAAAAAGCTGTTTTCAGGCCGCCTCGAAATTGGTGCTTTGTTATTGCTCGTGTACATAAAAAATTTTATGCAAATCAATCTAGTTGATTTAATTTTTAATTCTTTAGCCGTTTGTGTGAATGGAGCACCCACCAAACCAGAAGTGCATTTACTACAGGAGGGGCATCTGTGGCAAAAAGGGGCAAAGGTGAGTGAGGTGGAATAAGGTGAGTAACATGAGGCAAATCGGGGCGTGTGTGTGTGCGTGTGTGCGTGCGTGCGTGTGCGTGTGTGTGTGTGCGTGCGTGCACGTGCGTGTGCGTGCGTGCGTGTGTGTGTGTGTCTCTGTGTGTCTCTGTGTGTGTGTGTGTCTCTGTGTGTGTGTGTGTGTGTGTGTGTGCGTGTGTGTGTGCGTGCGTGCGTGTGTGTGTCTCTGTGTGTGTGTGTGTGTGTGCGTGCGTGCACGTGCGTGTGCGTGCGTGTGTGTGTCTCTGTGTGTGCTGTGTGTACCTTCATAGAAGCGTATCTTGTCTCTGAGGATGACCATGCCTTTCGTGAGCAGCTGGTTCTGGAGGTATTCAGTGAAGAAGGAGCCCAGCTCCGTCTTCAGCAGCTGTCTGCAAACACAGATGTGGGAGTACATCGTTAACAGCATGAACAAAACAAAATCCACTCCAATTCACTTGTACAAAGAGACAAATATAATGTAACCACAAATAAAACGCTTTTCCTTTCTTGCATGACATGAAAAGCACTTTACTTTTTTAGTTCCAATAACATGATTTACTGCTAATTTTTTGCATCTATAGTCACAATAATGAATTAACTGATGAAGTAATAATTAAATAATTGAAAAATACCTTCCTTTGTGTTTTATTTAATTCTGATCAGCTCTAGTTAGGCCAATGATGAAACTAATTTTAACAAAAAAGCCATTATATAAATATGGCAATAAATACTAACTCTGCAACTTTTTATTCGGGGGGCGCCACCTATTGACATAACTTTGTAGACACAGCATTCGATGCTGATGCTATCGATCTCATAGAAACTCCACAAGTCCAGGTGAACTCCGGAGCCATTCCTCTGTATTCCTTTTGCCAACAGCATTAGCCATTAGCATTAACCTGATAAAAACAGTTATAATCCAGAAGGTTTGGGCTGGTACAAATCCATTGACCACATTTAGGTCAAAGCCTCGTTTCAAGCCATTGTTGAGTGTGTAAACTGTTTTGTGTTTTTCTTTATTCTATATTCTGGCAATAGTGAATGGAAAAAAATCACAATAATAACAAATTTGTGGGGATAAATTAAATATGCAAAATTATGTACTGGGGCCCACCGAGAAGGTTTGTACCTGGGACCCAGAATTTGGAGCTACGCCCCTGGTGAGGAGAGCAAATAAAATGCGTAAAAATCATGAAAAAAACATCTTATAATATGAGGATTGGCTTCACAATTTTTTGCTTTGAAGAAGCGTTGGATTTGATTTTAACTCTGGTCAGAATCGGCCAAGTGTAAGAGTTTGAGCAACGGGCAGAGATTGAGTATTTTGCGTATGTGAATGTCTAAACCTGCTAATGTTATTGCTTTGCCTCGATTATTCCACAGTATGGCTTTAAACGCACCTATATTGCCTTCATTCGTAGCGTTTTATTGCTTGTTTTTGCATGATATTCAAACAATTTTAACAAAGCATTCTGAAAGAGCTAAAATGTGCACGTAAATGTCTGGGTCGAGGTTGAACTTTTGCACAAAACGTAAATTGATCCATAAAAATAACCACAAAAGTGCAGAAATATCACGTTATACACTTGTTTGTCAGATTACACTACAAGTTTGTGTCTCTTTTTGAGTTATTTTTAGTTTTAATTATAGACGATATACTCAATATTTTAATTTTGCACGTCTCAAAACAACAATTGCAATATCATCCAGTTTTTCTCTCCCGCCTTGACGTGCACCTTTAATGAACTGGAGATAAACTCGCTCTCATGGCCCAGACGAGAATGAAACACAATAACGGCCCGATGACAAAACAGGAAATGAGGAGCGCTGTTCACAATCAAAAGTTTAATAAGTCTTTTACAGCAGGAGTTTCCTCTTGTTCACGTCCAACACAAACATTGACATCTGTAAAAACAATTTCACTAAGACCTGATCTAATCTTGAGCATCACCGGAGCGTGAGGTGATGTTTCCTAGAGCTGCTTTCTCTGTACAGCCAGTTCACTTTTAA
Source organism: Rhinogobius similis (assembly GCA_019453435.1). NCBI lineage: Eukaryota > Metazoa > Chordata > Actinopteri > Gobiiformes > Gobiidae > Rhinogobius > Rhinogobius similis. The sequence goes on along the minus strand of CM033619.1, from coordinate 8,247,051 downwards.
TGTGCCAGAAAAGGCTGAGGCAGCAAAATGATGTAATATCCTACATGAGGTTATGTTTGTGTGCTGGTCTGGAGCTGGTTTGATCCCTTTTCAGTGCGGGTCTAGTCCTGCTTTAGTCTCGGTTTAGGCCTGGTTTAGCCTTTGTTTAGTCTTGGTTTAGTCCTTCTTTAGTCTTGGTTTAGTCTTTTTAGTCTTGGTTTAGTTATTGTTTAGTCTTGGTTTAGTCCTTCTTTAGTCTTGGTTTAGTTATTGTTTAGTCTTGGTTTAGTCCTTGCTTAGTCCTGGTTTAGTCTTGGTTTAGCCTTGGTTTAGTCCTGGTTTAGTCTTTTTATTCTTGGTTTAGTCTTGGTTTAGTCCTGGTTTAGTCTTGGTTCAGCCTTGGTTTAGTCTTGGTTTAGTCCTGGTTTAGTCTTGATTTTGTTCTGGTTTAGTCTTGGTTTAGTCTTGGTTAAGTCTTTTTATTCTTGGTTTAGTCTTGGTTTAGTCCTGGTTTAGTCTTGGTTTAGTCTTGGTTTAGTCTTGGTTTAGTCCTGGTTTAGTCTTGATTTTGTTCTGGTTTAGTCTTAGTTTAGTCTTGGTTTAGTTATTGTTTAGTCTTGGTTTAGTTCTTGCTTAGTCCTGGTTTAGTCTTGGTTTAGTCTTGGTTTAGTCTTGGTTTAGTCCTGGTTTAGTCTTGATTTTGTCCTGGTTTAGTCTTAGTTTAGTCTTTTTATTCTTGGTTTAGTCTTGGTTTAGTCCTGGTTTAGTCCTGGTTTAGTCCTGGTTTTGTCCTAGTTTAGTCCTGGTTTAGTCTTGGTTTAGCCTTGGTTTAGTCCTGGTTTTGTCCTGGTTTAGTCCTGGTTTAGTCCTGGTTTAGTCTTGGTTTAGTCTTGGTTTAGTCTTGGTTTAGTCCTGGTTTAGTCTTGATTTTGTTCTGGTTTAGTCTTGGTTTAGTCTTAGTTTAGTCTTTTTATTCTTGGTTTAGTCTTGGTTTAGTCCTGGTTTAGTCCTGGTTTAGTCCTGGTTTTGTCCTGGTTTAGTCCTGGTTTAGTCTTGGTTTAGTCTTGGTTTAGTCTTAATTAATCTTAATTGATATAATACTTAATACTTTAAATACTTCATTGATAGTTGCAGAAAGCGTGCCTTGGTCTCATTTTCGTCACAAGGTGCTTTTATAGTGTACTCTTTGGGGGAAAACAAAAAATTACTCATTTACAAAAAAAAAAAAAAAAAGGTGCGTATCATCAGTCCTCCGGTTAAATACCAGTTAAGACCTGGTTTAATCCTTGTTCCAGTCTGGTTTTGTTCTGAATTGTTTAGTCCTGGTTTAGTCAGTTCAGTTCTCTACCCACAGTAACTCTTAGTCTAACACTGGGTACTTTTGCAGATCCTTCTGTAGTCGATTGTCCAATAATTGCTGCTCCCTGAACAGAATTCTGAATCCCTCTTTGTGCTCTCGGTCACAGCTCTCCATTGGACTGTGGACGAGACTTTGTCAGGACAACTGGTCTCATGTTTTATAACCGATTACCTCCGAAAGAATTCATCAGAAATGTGGAGAAAATGCATAGTCTGTCGTGGTCATTTGTGCAATTAAATCTTGAGACGATTAAGAGTATTGGTCAATCAGCTGTTTGTGCATGGAACTCTTGATTGACCCGAAATAAAGACTGACTAAAAGCTGAAAAAACTGCTCCCAGTCTTTGATTTTGTGCTCTCTGCTGTTCTAATGATCAGGGTCAAGTATGAGCTCAGAACATGGAGCAGCGTCTGGAGCTCCGCCCATCACTCTGCGCCTGTTGCCTTTACCACAAGTCTGGTCTGCAACTGTCTAACGTCACTCCAGTAAACCCCAACCTATAATTCACTGTAATTCACCTGCTCTAAAAAAGTATAATAAAAGTTTATGGTGAGATAATTGGGGCGCACAGAGTCAATAATTGCGTCACACAGAAACATTAAAGGTCATATGACAGGTTCAACAACACATTTCACTAAAACATAGTGAACATGATTGAGATTTTACTAAACATTTTGCCTGTTTGTCCACAGTTTGACAAAGTTTGTAAAGTTTATAAAGTTACTTCCTGGTTGAGCATGAGCAGCAAATATGATACAGACCCTCTAAATTGTGATCAAAATTCCAGAAGGAGGCGACTGGAGGCAAAATGAAGTTGACTTTAAATTTTTCAATGATTCTCTCACATTAGATCTAAATCCTACTGTTTTAAGTGTTTGTGTTGGAAAAAAGCTACACGTTTGAATTTCCAGGATAGAAAGGTCAGTTAGTTTGCTTTTCTATAACAAACCATGGACAGAATACAATTTTCTAGCCTTAAAATTGTATTTTAGCTTCAAAAGAGTCTCATGGAATAGTATCTAATATATCTGAATATCTGATATATATATGAAAAATGATTGTAAACTCAACATATCTGTGAGTATTTTTCCAGTAAAACCCATAAATCTGGATTGTTCCTTCATCAAAAATGCAAAGAGTTTATCATAATTTCCTAAAAAAAAAAAGAATATGTAAAATACAATAACACATGTGTTTAAAGCAGCTCTGGTATCACCATGTGTCTGAGGCTTTTCATTTTCCAAAATCCTCTTAATTTTTCATATTTTGTGATATTCTGAGGTTAATCCCAGTTTCTCCAGTGAAATCACACTATGCTGCACTTCACTTTTGCCTCCATTCTGGATTTAGAATGTTTTTGTTTACAAACTTTTAAAGGGTCTATTAGTTCGACGTAATTCAACAACTGTTACCTAGCAACAAGAGCCAAAATCCATATAAATGAAACAATCGTTTGAGTTTGACAATGAATAACACCTTTATTTTGTTGAATGACCGCTTAAACGGACAGAAAAATGTGTCAGTTGCCTGTAAATTGTCTCTGTATTTTCAACGGCACGTCACTTTTTGATGACATCACAGAGGGATTCTGTTTTAGAACTCAGCTCCACTTCCTGTAATTTTCAACTTTCAAAATTTCTTCACAAACTGCAACTTCACGGATGTAAAAGTATGATACATTTTAGCACCTCCAACCAAACTAAGTCATAATTAGAAAAACATGAGAACTTTTAAGGGCGTATTCACACTTGCATAGTTCATTCACCACATCAAAATTGGGACTAAACCAGAACAAAACCAAAAACTCAACCTGGACTAGATCAGGGCTGAACATGGACTAGATCAGGACCAATCCACGTCCACATCAGACTAAAATTGTCTCAGTTTAGGACCCAATAACAACAAGTGTGAACGCAGCCTGCATGTGCTAATGTTCAGACTTGTTGGACCTATGACTGTGTGTGATTAACGCCTAAACACAAGCTGGAAAATTGCACTCAGAGTTATAATTTCGGTCAATTTCTCTCACGCAGCCAAGCCTCAGGACTCACTGTGGAGTTAAAATAAGAAAGTACGGCTGTGCTCGGATTAGTTTTATTAGAAAATGACCCACTGACCTGACGCCTTCGTTTAGAGTGTACAGTTCATTTTCTCCGAGATCCTTCTTCTGGAACACGGATATGACTGCGTTGTGGATACTGTCAGACACAGAAAAGGGACATATTTAGTCATGTACAACTGTCACAATTTCTTCTGGATAACGCTTGCAATTTTGACACAATGAAGAAGACGAACTCGAGGAAATTCAATGTAATAGAGTCCAAAAATAACTCAATTTGTGGTAAAAATGTAAGATCTGGGTAGTTCCACACAAAAAGCTCTTCTCCAGTGTCCCAGATCATGGCTCCAAACCCACAGAGATTCTTGAACGAAGAAAAAAACTCCAGAAGCACAAACAAAGAGCATGCATTCCAATTTATAGTCATTTATATATGAATATTCAAGACCATTCCCCCCATCGCGTGGCTCTTCTCCTATAGTTTCTTAGTTTTAGGACGCTATTCCGCCCAAACTAATTATTATTTGAGGTTTTTCCTTGTAAACTACTTATCATTCCGGGTTAAACCAGATTAATTACTTCCAATATATAACTCTTCCCAGTTAAGGCCTTTCTGACTATTGCCCCGGGCGCTGTCAAGTTTTACTATCAATGAAGACGATTTTGTAATTTTTGTTCTTCGTTCTTTGTTCTTGACACACTGCCCAATTCAGCAAGTTTCTTTTGCAATTAATTCCATAGACCTAGGAATGTTCTAGTTTGCTTTAGGGCTGTTGTCGACTAAAGAAATTCGTGGTCAACTAAAGACATGTCCCATCGACCAAATAATCGACTAAAAGGGTGTGTAGCAAAAATATATCTATATCTCTGCCCTCAGAAGACTGAAACTGCGCAGGAGTTCATGCAAAAATAACAATTTATACAGAAAAGCATTAGTCAGCAGTGTATTTATTTGTCAGAGATCCTGAATTACTCCAAAATCTTCAGCTGACTCACTCCACAGCTTCTCGTTTTTGCTGTTTTTGAATGCAAAGAAAATAATTAGTCGACTAATAAAAATCTTGGTCGACTAAGACACCATCGATCAATTAATCAGCTAAAGTCTAAACTCCCTGCCGCCTACAGCCCAAGTATGTTCTGGCCTTTGTTTAAACTCCTGTACAGGTTCCTCACAGTTGTATTTCTTGCTGCGCTGTAGTTACAAGGCTTTTCCTGAGAAGCAACTCTGGGCCTCTAATTTACATGTTGCTCTAGTGACTTCCTCTGTGCACTTTCATAAAAGGTTTTATAATAAGTAAAAGTAAAAGGAACATAAACACAAAATAACTCTACAGGCCTTCGCTTTATCTAAAACTTCATCTTAAACACTGCCAAATAACCCTTGGTGTTACGCTCTTAAATATTGTTACTGTTATACTTCATACATTTGTAAAGCTTGAAAATTCTTCATCACAACCAGCCAGTTTATTTAAAAAAACTGATATTCAAGTATAAAAAGTACAAAGGTTAAAAACATCATACAGTATTACTCACTGAAAGCAGAAGTATTTTGGGAAAGCTTTAAATTGTGTAATACCTGTTCCAATATTGACATAATGCGGAATTGTGGTAATGATTAAATACGTCTTTACAAAGGGAACTGTTCAATCATAGTAATTACACGATAAATGTGAATACAACAGTAAGAATGACAAGGCTGTAGAATGTACTTCCTCAGTCCATTAATTGGTCAATGGTGTTTAGACCTAATTTTTTGTCTAAAATCTTACATACTGGGGCTTCAATCAAAATCGTTGTAATGGTCATTTGTATTTCACAAAACAGAGACAAATTTACAATTAGCAACACCCACTTTGAAAATCCAACCAATCAAGGTGCAGTTGTCTGACAATTTTGCAAAAACCAGTTCTGCTCGACCGATGTGCCGAGAACAAGCTGCAAGAATAAAATGATGATGTCATTTTGTTCTCACAGCTTCTGTTGCGAGAATTAACCTCTTGCTTCTTATGAAATGTGAATGTTAGAATGAAACGAAAAGTAGAAATGAAATGTTAGACCAGTATTGCATATCTACTACATACTTTTACCAGCACCTCGCCGCCCTCTATTGAAGTCACAGACTACAGCCCTAAAGTTGTTTTAACAATAATTATACAGCAACAATGAAGTAATCCACATATAAATATAAACATAATGTAGTCTGTAATAAGTATAAGTGTTACGACCCAGAAGGACTGAATGTATTAAAGAGCACACAGGAGTCAAAAGAGTTACAATATATAAATAAAAAAAATTTCATTAAAAAAAAAAAATTCATTAAGTTAATTTTAAGTTAATTTTAATTTTAGTTTACATTAAAAGTACCAAAATGCCGGCCAAACAGAACAAAAAAATGCAGCACTGGGCCAACACAGGGCCGTTGGAGCCGGTGCCGACATAACTTACTGAAAGGCAAAAATGTTACCAAACTAACCTGAACAAACAAAAGGGCAACCACCAAAAGGGCGACGGGCGCAGGGCGACGAGCGCAGGGCGACGAGCGCAGGGCGACGAGCGCAGGGCGACGAGCATAGGGCGACGAGCGCAGGGCGACGGGCAAGAGAGAACGTGCCAGAGACATGCGCCTATTTATAATCTGCCACAATTCCAAAAATACATTAAACGTGTGGGGAAATGCACAAAGAAAGATCTGACTTAGTTGGAACTACAACAGTGAAGCTGGTTTGCAATGTTAAACAAGTCCTTTTTATTTCAACAACGGTGCAAGTTACCATTAGCCAAGTGCTTTTCAGTTAGTCATACCCTTTTTGTAGATATTGAAACTGGAAATTGTTGTTTAGTGTGTCTACTGCCTATGCATTTGGACATGGAATGAACAGCTCCTTAATAAGTACAATGTAATTACAGAGTAAATAGCAATTCACAGCATGTCTTATTACAGTGTATTTACAATTATCGTAGAAAGTGTTTCAGAGGTTGTCATCCGGACGCTGTTTAAAGATCGAGACGTTTCGACTTTTATCCCAAGTCATTGTCAATCAGAGAGCTGGTATGGGAACATGGTCTTATATGCTACTCTAAGTACTGGGAGTCCTGCCCCCAGGGAGGAGTCACTGAAACCTGTCTTGTAAGAGCAGGACTCCCAGTACTTAGAGTAGCATATAAGACCATGTTCCCATACCAGCTCTCTGATTGACAATGACTTTGGGATAAAAGTCGAAACGTCTCGATCTTTAAACAGCGTCCGGATGATAACCTCTGAAACACTTTCTACGATGGACCACACCTGGACGAATGAGGGTTTACATCGACGTATTTACAATTATGTTAACACCAAACTACCAACACTCAACAGAGAGCGTCACATACAAAAGGCATGCTGTGTGTCACAAAATAATTGTCATTTATCAGGTGAAGACAGATACTGAGTGTGAATATTGTGTTATTGTTCAGGACACTCCAGAGGTCATGAAGGGCAGGGACTTGTTTCAAATGTTAAAGTTGGATAAAGTTCACATCCCATACATTTCGACGCCTGCAGCAAATCTCCTACTTTCTGGGCCTGTATTAAGCTTTTCAGAAGAGGCAGAGGAAAGATGCTGTGGACAAAGGTTCCAGTGAAGCAGAAGACGAAGCAAAGACACGATGGACACAAAGTGAAAGAAATCCAGCTGGACCCTGAGGCCAAACATCACGAGTAAAGACACAAATACAGGGTTTTCATCGGAGATTCCTAGAGGTTATTGTGACAAACAAAGAGAAGCGGCAGAGAAAAAAATGGGTTGGAACTAAGGTGAGGAAAAGTCTAGGAATATTTACAGAGATACAAGATTTTCCATCCAGCAGCAAGCAAAATGTAGAAGCACTGAGGGGAAGAATTAGGATGCTAGGAATACGTTAAGAAAGTGAGGAAAGAAATACATTTGGAAAACTATGACCAGTAAAAGTCGGGTACAGCGCCTTTAATTTTGAAGTAACAATAAGCAATGTACAGGCTGTGTTCATACTTGCACTATATTTAAAAAAAAAAAAAAAAAAAATAGGAATAAATACACAACTAAACCTGGACTGGACCAGGAATAAACCAAGACTGAAAAATGACCAAATATGTCCACATCAGGTCACATTAGCCACGTTTCGACTGGCCCTGGTCCCTCAGACTTTAGAGCGGTTCTTTTAATGTCGGAGTGTGTTTCAGCAACTGATGCCATCCAAACACAACAAATGTTTTCTTAATAAATAAAATCTAAATTGTATCTGAATTATACTTTCTAATCATGAGGCCGATCTCAACAATTCACAAAAAGACATTTAGTAATTCCAAGTTTCTGGCTGTGAGACATGGTTAAAGATAGTGTAAACAGGAAACTACTTCCTGTTTATGGTCATTTTTTTCGTCTCTTTATGTAATGCGTTGGGTTTGCAGATGTGAGATACATTATGCACTGATATGAGATATGAGATATAATGATTTTGGTCTTGATGCAAAAGAGTCGTGCGTTGATAAACAGGAAACAGTTGATGCTAAGACGCGCTGGCTTTGTTTTTCTAAGCATGTCGTCTCTTGTTTTATCACAAGATCAAGGGTCTACAGACTGGACCAAACTGGACTCAACACAGGACCAAATCAAGGCCAGTGTGAACGCACCACAAGTCAGCGTTCAGTGAGAAAATGATCATTTTCTGTTTCTATCTGCATTTTGCTGTTTGTTTTCATCTGAGTCTGTGTTCTCTCTTGTCCAATCATCTCACACTAAAGCGTTTCTGGAGCCACTTTAGAACAGGGCTATTCAACGTTATTTTACAGAAGGCCTGGTTTTTCGATGGTTTTGTCCTCTGGGCCAGACACATGTCCAGAGCACCAACGATTTTGATTTTGAAATTAAAACAAACATCTAATACAAAAGGCTTTAACAATATCAGCAGAACTGCCAATCCAGAACAGAACCAAAATTTACTAAACCAGGCATAAACCAGGACTAAACCAGGTCTAAACCAGGCATAAACCAGGTCTAAACCTGGACTAAACCAGGTCTAAATCAGAACTAATCCAGGTCTAATCCAGGACTAAACCAGATCTAAACCAGGTCTAAACCAGGAATAAACCAGGAGTAAACCAGAACCAACCCAGGACTAAACCAATAACAAGAGATAAAATTGTTTCTATATTATTGAAGATGGTTGAGGACCGGCTCATGTCCCTTGACGGACCTGATTTGGCCCCCAGGCCTTAAATTGAATAACCCTGCTTTAGAAGTTCATGGCCCACTTTGAATCTCTTAAAGGGGCCGGTATGTTTCACTTAAGAAAGCGTAAACACTTCCCGACAATCCACTTCAAAATGAACCAGTGGAAACATATGGATCACCTGTAAGTAAACGGCACAGACCTGTTCCACGTAGCGTTGGCCCCTGCCCTCCGCTGCTGTGTTCCTCGGTCTCTGGACTCGTCAACCGGACTGCCCAGAGTTCCAGTCTTGTCCCCGGAGCCAGAGCCTTTGGACTGGGACAGGTCTGTGAGGCTGGAGGACGAGCCACTGCCCAGACGCAGCTTACTGTGAAGACTCCTCGAAATCCAAAACGCACAAACACACAAACAAACAATGAGTATCACTCTGTAAAAGCACTTGTCTCACTCAATGGGCCTTTTTACCTGATCTACGTCCAACTTTTTCCAAAATAAATAAATAAATAATTAATTAATTTCAACTATTGTGTATAAAACCTACACGCACTGTAGTGGTTCCAGTGGTTCTCAACCTTTTTCAGTCTCGACTCCCAAAATAACAACCTTTGACATTCATGACCAGGGGAGTAGACGGGGGGAACAAAGGGGTCTGTTTCCTTGGGCCTCAGGGTCTTATGGGTCCATATTAGAGGGTTTATATTAGAGCGGGGCCCATGTGAGGCTTCTTGCCCCAGGCCTCCATATTTCTGTCCACCGGCCTGTTCACGACCCTCAGAAACAAAAATAGGCTGTACCGCAAAATGATAAAGTAGCCTTATGTTTATTGTTTGATTTTATTTTCAGGATATAGGCCTATTCACTTAATGCACTTTGTATTGCCTTGTGTACGAATTGTGCTCTACAAATAAACTTGCCTTGGCTTATTCTGTAAGTTGTCGTAGGCGTCGCCATCTTTTTCCGTTGTAGTTCACATGGAACAGACGAGCTCAACAGAAAATAAGTTCAACACGGACTAAAAAGCCGTTTTCAGGCCTCAGGAAATTGGTGCGTTGTGACTTGTTTTTGCTCGTGTTCATTAAACATTTTAGACTAGCAATCTACTTTATATGATGTTTTAGTCAGAGACTTTTCCCTCGATTGCCAAACCAGAAGTCCCTTCCAAGAGTGCGGATTATAGACATAAAAAGAGGCAAAAGTGGGCGGGCAGAATAAGGTGAATAAATAATTACATTTGGTAAGTCAACAAAAACGTCGGTGTTTGAAGTGTCAAGCCTTGTTTAAGAATATTGCATAACTTTTCACATTTTCATCGTATCATCTGTGGATCCCTGAAATAATTTTGTAACCCGAAATGGAGGTCCCGACCCCCAGATTGAGAACCACTGGCTTAGACCACTACAGACATGTTCTGAAATGCATGGAAAGACTGTACTTGTTATCCAATATTTAAAGAGATCGCTCCAATTTTGAGGGAAAAAATATACAAAGAAAAAAGGCTGTACACGCTTTTAAAAAATGTTTAAAAAGTCTTAAACTGCACAAAAGATCTGGTTCAAAACACATTTCTACCTGTGCTTGATTGCAGTTTAATTATTCTTCACCTCTTCATGAGTTTCTGTTTTTATCTGTGTAGAGCTCTGTTCCTTTTGATCTGTGCAGATTTACGTACGTATGCAGCTTTTCTTGTGGAAGGAAACACAACTGAGCGATGCATATCATTAGCGCTATCAACAGTCAAAACCCCAGACTGGAGATCACTATCGAACGTTTTCTCGATTGTGGTCGTGCACAAAGATAATGGAGGCTTGAGTAAAAGTTTAAAACGCAGTGAACATGATTATATTTAAGATTTGACTAAACATTTAGCCTATTTTTCTACAGTTTTTGCGATGTTTAAAATGTGATTTCCTGGTTGAACATGAGCAGCAGGTAATTCTACAAGTGTTACCATAGCAACCATTTTGAAAACAAGGCCCAAAATTCATATAAATTAAACAATAGTTAAGATTTGACAAATAATAATACCTGACAACACATTTATTTGTTGAATAACTGTCAAAAAATGTGTCAGTTGTGTGTCTCTGTATTTTCAACGGTGTGTCGCTTTCTGATGACATCACAGAGGGATTCAGCACTACTTCCTGTCATTTTAAACTTATATTTTTCAAAATTTCTTCAGAGACTGCAACTTCACACACTATAATAAATAATTGCCACAAGTGCCTTCCCACCAAACTATGTCATAAATAGGACATTTTGAGAATCTGTCATGTAGACGTTTAACTTAACTTATGTGGAGTTTTGATGTGAAATGTTGGAGAACTAAAGTCCCAAGTGTCTTTTTCTATTTTCAGAAGCAGAACTCTGTCATTTATTAGAGCACATAGAGTCTTTATTAGACATGTGTTAGTGTTTGCTCAAGCTGCTGTGATTAAATGGAGCAGATGTCCCGAGCAAACACTGATGTGGAGACGACGATTTACAACAACCAAGGGATCGGCCAAAAACTGAAGCGAAACTATCCACTTTAGAGATGAAAAGAATGGATGAAAAATTGAGTGAGATTTCCAAAATACAGTGTATGTTTTGTTTTGTGTTTTCTATAATTTTTCATTGTTATGTTCTGTCTACTGTAGCATCACTTAAAGGGGCTGTACCTGATTTTGACTGTTTTGAAGCGTGAAAGTTTATTTTAAAGGACAAATATTATGCAAAATTGACTTTGTTGAACTTTTAACCCTGTTCTAACATTGTTCCATCATCAAAAACATACCTGGAGTAGCATTTAGCTTCAGTCATGTTTGTTTGTTTGATGCTGGTTTATAAATCCTCTCTCTCCAACACTGTGTCCTGAACTCCTTCATGTGTGACGTAGATGATGCTGATGTCATTTATCCCAATCTTTTGCTGTTTAAAGTCCTTAAATCATCACCAGACTCGCTCTGAACATTTCTTCCGTCTAATCACGATAACTACAACTTCATCAGATCCACTCTTTACTGCAATGCATTGTGGGCATATATTTACATGTGTGTAATTGCCTCTGTAGCCAGTAGATGGAGACAATTTAAATACGATTTTAGTTGCAAAAACGTTGAGGTACTAGATATTTTTGTTGAGTTTTGTATAATAATGCAGCAGAAGCTAAAAACAGTTCACAAATCCTTCTGCAGATGTGTTTATTTTCACATCAAATAAAGTAAAGTAGACAGTGGTGAGTGAACGATTCTGCGTTGTGTGCAAAAGAAGAGCTCGCTCCAGACGTTTCCCTCCTCTCATGCTCCTCGTCTTTCACTTCCTCCTCTGCTTTGCCAAATACAGACTTTAATGTTGTATTTTAAGCAGTAGTGAGTTTCCTGCAGTGTTTGTGCGACTCCGAGACAGCAGTAATGGACTGAAGAAACCAAAGAAACTAAAAGAAAGAAACTGCAAATGTATTTTGTATTTTGCAAATGTATATCAATTTGAAACTTCTCCTGTAGTTCACTCACATAAATGTAAGAAAAAAAATTCTTACAAGTTTTTCATCATGTCATGTCATGTTTCATGTAGAAATTAGGCATTTTATGTGGAAAAATGGCCAAAAATACACATATTTGGGACATAAACCTGAAAAATGGACAGAACCAGGTTTAAATTTTTAGGTTCATATTGTACACATATTAGTTACAAAAAAGTTTTTAAGTACACTAGATCTAACTGAAAACTGGTCTAAAAATTCAAATTTCTCAATTCAATTTCTTTAACTTAAAACTTCAATAAATCAGTTTTAGAATTAGATATCAAAACATCCTTCTGTATATTTCATCTAAATCTTGTTAAGTTCCAGATTGTACAGTTTGGTGCAGGATCTCCTTTAACTGTTGATCTTTATGTCTCAAGGGAGAAAAATTGTATTTTAAGAAATCGGCCTTTGAAGTTACAATGTCCCAGAGAAATCTATGGATGAAGTGGATTCAATGGAAGAATAAAACATCTTTAAGAGCAGATTGGACACGTTTGTTGTTTCCACATGAAAGCCGTTATGATGAGAGAGAAAACTGACAAAAAAACAAAAAGAAATGGAAAAGAAATGAGTTTTGCCTGTAGTGTCTTGTCTTAACTTGGAAAATGTTCAGTCTTCTTCAAACACTGATTAACTACTGCAAACACTAACTGCAAATGTGTTAATAATTATAAACCAAACTGTGGGCACATTTGTGTCATTCTAAATCCAGTATTTTAAACAGATCATCTGCTGTAGTTGTAAAAACATGTTTAGGTTATTCTTTTAAAAGTGAAGTAGATCTAATGTGCAGGGCCGCAGCACCAAATTCTGGGCCCCAGGTACAAACCTTCTTGGTGGGCCCCGATACATAATTTTGTATATTTTATTTATCCGCACAGATTTGGTTATTATTGTAATTTTTTCATTCACTTTTGCTAGAATATATGATTTCTACATACACTTAACAATAACTTATACTTATAACAAATTTATAGTTGTGCAGGTGTGTAGTTACCAGCTCATAATATGATACAGCACTGTTTGTTTTTAGAGTAATTACCAGAACAATTTCACAAACATCTCAAAACTTATTATTACTGCAAAGTATAATCGTTGGTTTTATTTGTTAACAACTTGGCTAATTTGTGAGCAATGATTTCCTCTTTTTTATTGGAGTGATGGGGCCCTCAGATCTACAGCATAATTGTATTTAGTCTCTTAAAGACTTTACGCAACCAAAACACATTTTATTGAAGCCAAAATAGCTTTGAAGTAGAAAAAAGAAAGAGAAAAACATCCCATGCTTTCGAGGGCCCTTCGCTGCCTTTGGCCCCGAGGAAACCGGTAGCCTTTACCCCCCCAGTCCTACGCCCCTGTGGCTGCCATCTGGACTGATTTGGTGAAAGGGTTTATGTTTAAATGCACAGAGAACTCAAAATGTGCTTAAAAGAGACCTGTAATCTAAATGGACTTTTAGCCGTATTATATATAATTGTTCCCACTTGTCATTAAACCTCTTGACGTTGTATTTAGAGGGATTCATGCATCTTCCAGTGATCTTTATTCTCCTGTGGACAACACTCCATTGCTCCGTCAGTCCAGGTCCTCACCATTCCCCGCGTTTCAATCTCTGATATCTACTTACTTCGTTCAGCAATTTTATTTTCTCAAACACTAGCCACGTTTATATGGACACATGTAATCGGATTAAAAACCTGATCGAAATAAAAATGATTAATGTAAACACGCCATTCAGAATATTCTGACCCGATTACACTCATTCGGATCAAAATTTCATTCCGATTGAGACGGGTGGGTTATGCCGATTGTTATTCCGATCGATGCGCATGTACACACTTTTTCCAATGTTTTGGTTGAAGGAATCCTCTCTGCGCATGTCTGTTACGTCAGCTAATGTGGAAGCGAGGGTAATGGCGAGCGTGAGGCAGAGCGTGAGGCACACAACACAGCTCCATATCAAAAGTACAGCACGAACGGGAGGTGAAATCAACGAAGAAAAATGTTACAAGCCAAAACGTACGCAGCCATGTTTGTTTACAACGGAAGTTTGTTCTTCTTCTACTGTTTCCGGTATGTTAGCCAATTCTGCGCATGTCAAAATAATTTATTCCGATCAAATGTATAACAGATGTAAACGCGTGTCGTAATCAGATTATTTTTTTCAGGGTCCATGTACACAGTAAAATTCTAATCCGATTCATGATCAGATTAAAGACATTTTGCGCATGTAAACATGGCTACTGACACACGTAGGATTCGTCAACCTTTTTTTCATTTTCATTTTGACACCAAGTGAAAAAAATCCTAAACTCGCTCTTGTAAACTGCAGCTCTCCAAAGGACGACGCAACGTAAAAGGCCACAGTTTGTAACACGAAAGTAAGCAGACTTGTAATACCAAAAGTACGATTGTGGTTTGAATCGTCACAGATCCCAAGTGTGTGTGTCGTATTCCTGCTGCATGTACCAGGTGCAGCAGACGAGGCATTCAAAAGACGAGAGATTAATTGAGTTTAAAGTGCGTATGACAGGTTTTTTGGGTTTTCTATTTTTGACTTCATTCAGTGTATTAATACCTCTTGTAAATACAAATTATAGTATACACCAATCAGGTCGCTGTTTGTGGAGAAAAGTTGAAAAATGTGTTGAAAATTAAACGAAGTAAACAAATCGATGACATCACACTGGGGAGTGTGCATAATTTACACAAAATAAACTACTTTTTTGACATTAGAGGAGTTTTCATGAATGCACTGTACAGGATGGTTGCTATGGTAATTTCCTAGGGTGATGTCATCATTTACAACCAGGAAGTACAATTAAAAACCTGAAAAAAATTGCTAAACCGGGGTAAAATTTGTAAAGATTTTAGCAGAATTTGAAATATATGTATCTTAATTGCATTTTAGTTAAATGAGTGGTCCAACCTGTCAGAGGCCCTTTAAAGTACTTTGAGTTCTCTGAGTGTAACTGTCCCGACCCCTTTAGTGCGGGGCAGCTTCATGTGCCATCAGAACAATGGAACTCTTTGAGGTTCAAGAGTTGCCAGGACAGGGGGGAAGCATTTAAAGGTGACACATCTTATTGGAAAGGAGAATAATTCAACGCCAAAGTTAAAGTGCCTCTGACAGGTTGAGCTACGCATTTCACTAAAATGTAGTTTAGATAAATATATTTCACATTTTGCCAAGATACTTTACACATTTTATCACGGTTTAGCAATTTTTTAGGCTTTTAACTTCACTTGCTGGTTGTAAATGATGACATCACACTAGGAAATTACCATAGCCACATCCTGTAAACTGGGCCAAAACTCATCTAATTTCACAGATTTTTTACATTTTTACACATGAAAATAGATGTGAACACCTTTTTTGTTGAATTAATGTATAAAGGGTAAAGAAAAGTAGTTTATTTTGTGTAAATTATGCATAACCTTTGTCTCCCCAGTGTGATGTCATCAGTTTGTTTACTTCCTGTAACTTTCTACAGATTTTTCAACTTTTCTCCACAAACGGCTACTTGATTGGTGTAAAACTATAATTTTAATTTATAGCAAGTATTAATACACCAAACAAAGAAAAAATTAGAAAATCATGAAAACCTGTCATGCGCACTTTAACTAACTTTAAATACAACTGTTCTAATCTATTCACCTTATTCCAGAAGTTGCCTTACGCGCCGCCGTCTTGTTTCTGTTGTATTAGTTCACACGGGGCAGACGAGCTCAACAGAAAATAAGTTCTACATGGACTAAAAAGCCGTTTTCAGGCCCCAAGAAATCGGTGCGTTGTTGACTTGTTGTTGCTCGTGTTCATTAAACATTTTACACAAATCATTCTACTTTATGTAACATTTTAGCGGCAAGACTTTTCCCTCGTTCATCATTAGCTTTAACAGAGTTCTCGTCAAACGGAAGTGCGTTTACAACAAAAGTGCGTATCTGTGGCAAAGAGCGGCAAAAGTGGGCGGGGCAGAATAAGGTGAATTGAGTGATTTCAGAAACCGTGCATATTAACAAACATTTCTGCAATTATGTCAGAATAAGAGGCTACTTGGCTCATTCAGGACGTTTGGCACTTGTCGTATTTGGCCTTGAACAACAGGAAGAAGCAGGAGAGAAACTGTGTCGCTCTAATTACCGCACAAAGAGGCCTGAGCGGGGTTTGTCTGAGCGCGAGAGTGAATGAGGCCGCTGTGAATGTGTGGACTTCATGTTCATCGTTTTTTGTCTGTCCCGAAGAGAAACAGGACGTCACAGAAGAGAAAAGCCCAGCGTGTGTGTGTGTGTGTGTGTGGGTGTGTGTGTGTGTGTGTGTGTGTGTGTGTGTGTGTGTGTGTGTGTGTGTGTGTGTGTGTGTGTGTGTGTGTGTGTGTGTGTGTGTGTGTGTGTGTGTGTGTGTGCGTGTTGTGTTTGTGATTACCTCCTGAACGAACCCTCTCGCTCCATCGTTACAAAAGTGCAGAGAAAACTTCCAGCTCCCACCGACCAGTCTGCATCTGATCAGGAAGAAACAACACAACTATCATGTTACAACAGCTCATCAGTGTTGACAAAAACGTATATTTTTCACATACAAGCTGGAATGTGCAAAAGCGTGTCGGTAAATGTCTTGGTTTAGGTTCAAGTCAAGGAAAAAACGTGAATGGTCCAAAGAATAAAACAGAAAAGTGCAAAAATATCACTTGATTCTCTTGTTTGGAAGGCTACACTAGACATTTCTGTTCATTTTATGTATAATCACTTTCTGTCATTTTTAATTGTCTTAGTTATAGACAACATACTTTATGTTCTATTTTTGCAAATCTCTAGAAACAATTGCCATAATCTCAATGTTTCCATATATCTGCCACATCTAAACCTAACTATATTTAAAAGAATAGAGTGTAAGATAAGATTTTGAATTCCATAAACCTGAGCTCTCAGATTCAAGGTAAACGTGTTCAAATCAAATGTGGTGTTTTGGTTCAGGCTGATTCTCCAGTCAGAGCAGAATGATCCTCACATGAGTCTCTTGTTTGTGTTGTGTCAGTTTTAAAGCTGAAATCCAGAGTGTTTAACCCTGTGTGTCTGATCTGATCTGAGCGGCCTCTGCCTGAAGCTCCTGCTCCATCATGAACCAGAGCAGCCTCTGCAGCTCATGAGGAGCTGAACATGAGCCACGGCTCTGTCTGCAGGATGAGGCTCTGGAGGAACTTTTTTTTTTTAATTATTAGATATTGAATGTATCCAGCAGATAGTTTCCTTTTATCAGATGTGAATAAAAAGGGTCGTCAGAATCACAAAAAGACACTGGCTTCATTCAGTAGCTTTAACTCCTTATGGACTTAATTACTCTGCCTTATTTTATTTTATCTTATTTTTTATTTTATTTTATCTTATTCTTAATCTTATACATGCCTATTTTATATATCTTATTATATTTTATTCATTGTTTTATGTTACACCTTACGCCGAAACAAGTTCCAATGTTTGTGAATTTTGATCACTGACAATGGCAATAAACCCATTCTGATTCTGAGTTTATTTCATAGCTTAATTCTTTATTGTGGTATGTATTAAATCCCACTTCTTGACTATGTCTTTTTTTATGTTTGAGTGTTTCTATCTATCCATCTATCTATCTATCTGTCTGTCTGTCTGTCTGTCTGTCTGTCTGTCTGTCTGTCTATCTATCTATCCAGAGTTTGTTTTTCAAAGTGTGAGTTTTATGTCAGATGCCTTTCCGCACACAAACCTCTTCAGGTACAGAGAGTCCTGGGCCTCTGACATTAAAATGTGCCACAGTGACATTCATGTTTGTTGCCACTACAGACAGTTGTTTACATTTGAGTCGATTGTCCAAACAGAGCGCTCTACAGTAAACCTGAGCCCTGTTTGTCTGGAGCTCTTCCACACGTCTCTCTTTAGGCCAATTAATACTTCATCAGAGGCGGTTCTTTGTCTAAAACTACAAGAACAAACTTTTAGGCTCCAACAGGTCACACTTCATGAACTCAAACTGCTGATGCTATGTTGTTACTTATTCAAACGTATTATTCATATAACTTATTACTTACTCAAAAAAAAAAAAAAAAAAAGTATAAATTTGCCAGAAAATAAATACATTTCCAATTATCCACACCCACATAGTCTAACCCCTTGATTTTCAACCAGTCGCCGGGGAACACTAGCGTGCCTTGACGTTTTGCCAGGTGTACCTTGAAAAAATGTCACATTCATGGATTTTTAATGAATAATGTGTCATTTTAGTGTGTTCTAAGCAACGTCTTCACACAAAGGAAAGAAAAACAAGCAGATTTGCCAAATTTAAAGAACTAGATCATACAGTCATGGGCAACATTTGCAACATAAATAACAAAATAATAATAAATAATACATTTTTGGGAGGGTAATGTTTTTGTAGGTAAGTGTGCCGTAGAATAGTTTCAACTAAAAAAGTGTGCCATGTGAGAAAAGGTTGAAAAACACTGGTCTAACCAATCACAGCACAGTTGTCTGACAGTCCTGCAACAACAGGTTTGGCTCAGTCGATGCATCAAGAACAAAACGGTGTCTGTGTTAATAAATCTACTTAATTGGATCCACTCTTTGGTTGATTTGAGCACTTTTCTTGATTTTCGTTGTTACGGTGCAGAAATGTGTCGCTCTAGTTTGTATGATTCGTCCTCTGGAACACAAAAACTCTGAGAAAACGATCCAAGTTCTGACCTCCGACTGGAATGTAGCAGTGGAGCTGAGTTAATGTGGCACTGGAGGACAGACAGGTGTGTGTGTGTGTGTGTGTGTGTGTGTGTGTGTGTGTACGTGCGTGCGTGTGTGTGTGTGTGTGTGCGTGCGTGTGTGTGTGTGCGTCTCTGTGTAGTGTGTGAGCGTGCGTGCGTGTGTGTCTCTGTGTAGTGTGTGTGCGTGTGTGTGCGTGTGTGAGTGTGTGTGTGTGTGTGTGTGTGTGTGTGTCTGTGTGTGTGTGTGTGTGTGTGTGTCTCTGTGTAGTATGCGTGTGTGTCTGTGTGTGTGTGTGTGTGTGTAGTCTGTGTCTGTCTGTGTGTGTCTCTGTGTAGTGTGTCTGTCTGTGTGTGTCTCTGTGTAGTATGCGTGTGTGTCTGTCTGTGTGTTGTGTGTGTGTGTGTGTGAGAGTGTGTGTATGTGTGTGTGTGTGTGTGTGAGTGAGTGTGTGTGTGTGTGTGTCTCTGTGTAGTGTGTGTGTGTGTGTGTGTCTCTGTGTAGTATGTGTGTGTGTCTGTGTGTGTGTGTGTGCGTCTGTGTGTGTGTGTCTCTGTGTAGTATGTGTGTGTGTTTGTGTGTGTGTGTGTGTGTCTCTGTGTAGTGTGTGCGTGTGTGTGTCTGTGTGTGTGTGTGTGTGTCTCTGTGTAGTATGTGTGTGTGTCTGTGTGTGTGTGTGTGTGTGCGTCTGTGTGTGTGTCTCTGTGTAGTATGTGTAGTATGTGTGTGTGTGTCTCTGTTTGTGTGTGTGTGTGTCTCTGTGTAGTGTGTGTGTGTGTGTGTGTCTCTGTTTGTGTGTGTGCGTGTTGTGTGTGTGTCTCTGTGTAGTGTGTGCGTGTGTGTGTGTGTGTCTCTGTGTAGTGTGTGCGTGTGCGTGTGTGTGTGTGTGTGTGTCTCTGTGTAGTGTGTGCGTGTGCGTGTGTGTGTGTGTGTCTCTGTGTAGTGTGTGTGTGTGTTTGTGTGTGTCTCTGTGTAGTATGTGTGTGTGTCTCTGTGTAGTGTGTGTCTCTGTGTAGTGTGTGTGTGTGTGTGTGTGTGTGTGTGTGTGTCTCTGTGTAGTATGTGTGTGTGTTTGTGTGTGTCTCTGTGTAGTATGTGTGTGTGTCTCTGTGTAGTGTGTGTCTCTGTGTAGTGTGTGTGTGTGTGTGTGTGTGTGTGTGTGTGTGTGTGTGTGTCTCTGTGTAGTATGTGTGTGTGTTTGTGTGTGTCTCTGTGTAGTATGTGTGTGTGTCTCTGTGTAGTGTGTGTCTCTGTGTAGTGTGTGTGTGTGTGTGTGTGTAGTGTGTGTGTGTGTGTGTCTCTGTGTAGTATGTGTGTGTGTCTCTGTGTAGTGTGTGTCTCTGTGTAGTGTGTGTGTGTGTGTGTGTGTGTGTGTGTGTGTGTAGTATGTGTGTGTGTCTCTGTGTAGTATGTGTGTGTGTGTGTCTCTGTGTAGTATGCGTGTGTGTCTGTCTGTCTGTGTGTGTGTGTGTGTGTGTGTGTCTCTGTGTAGTGTGTGTGTGTGTGTGTCTCTGTGTAGTGTGTGTGTGTGTGTGTCTCTGTGTAGTGTGTGTGTGTGTGTGTGTTATAATCACATTACACTGAAGGGGCTGAGACACTTGATCCTGGACTCTCTTGGTGCAGATACATGACACACCGGCTCAGGGTCGGACTCTGGGGCCAAACCAGGTGAAGCCCAGGACTTAGACCTGGATGATACAGAAAAAAAGTTATTATCACACTTTTTTTTGTCGTTTTTTTTTAGCCTCGTTTTCACGATTTCACAAAAATAGCAGATTGTCACAGGGACCAGCTCACGTTCCATATTTATCACCACACCACTCAGACCTACCAGGACTGACCCGGATCAAACTTTACTAAAACGTTCTCTTTGATCTGGTTTGTAAATAAAGTGTAACGTGAGCGACAAAGTAACTTGATCCGTGGCACATTAAGAATTACAACCTACAAATATATTAAGTAAGTAACGTGACACTGGACCATTTATAGAGCTTTAAAAATGACTTTTCTGTTCTCAAAGCTGCCGCCCTGGGACAGACGCACAGAGATATGGCTGCAGTTCCGTGCCAATGGCGTCTGCTGCCAGCTTTAAACTAGGGCTGGGGAACACGGTGATAAAAATGGAATGTTGAGCTGGTCCCTGTGACAATCTGCTATTTTTGTGAAATCGTGGTATTGTGATTGACTGTTTGTGTCTTTAATGCAGCTGTCTGTTCAAACACACTTTTTCTCCTGTTGTTTAGCCTCTGAAGCCTCTGAGCAGATGACTTTATTTACCTCTTAAAGACCAGAGCTGCACAATTAAACCAAATCCACACAAAATCGCAATTTTAATGGATGCAATTAGCAAATCACAAAGACTGCAATTTTTTGAAGTGCAATAATTTCTTCCACAAACAACAAAATGTCTTGCTTTGATTTGAAAAAAAAAACTGCTAACACTGTGGTTTGGATTTGTACAAACACGTTCTGAAATGAGAGACAAAAGCGCGACCAAAAGAGATAAAAATGTGTTCAAAAGTGATAAAAACGCACCTACAAACTACAAACACAACTCGGTGCACCAAAACACGACTGAAAGCGACTGAAATCTAAATCTAAAACGTCAAAGATGCACCTTAAAGTGACAAAGACGTGTTTAAATATGACAAACACAACTGAAAGTGACAAAAACGTGACTAAATTGTGTTTAAAATTTAAATTTGAACAGAAACCTATTATTAAAACATAAATCACAAATCTAATCACAATCGCACTGGTCAGAAAAATCACAATTAGATATTTTTCCTGAATCGTGCAGCTCTATTAAAGGCAATAGACAAACACAGACTGTACAATTAAACCAAATCCACACAAAATCGCAATTTTATTGGATGCAATTAGCAAATCACAAAGACTGCAATTTTTGAAGTGCAATAGTTTTTTCCACAAACAACAAAATGTCTTGCTTTGATTTGAATAAATTGGATTTGTCCAAACACGTTCTGAAACAAGCGACAAAAGTGTGACCAAAAGCGATAAAAATGTGTTCAAAAGTGACAAAAACAGGTCTACAAACAATGAACGCGACTCAATGAACCAAACCGCGACTAAAAGCCACAAAACCGTGTTTAAATACGACAAACACAACTGAATGTGACATAAATGCGACTAAAAGCAACAAATTTGTGTTTAAAATGTGAATTTGAACAGAATCCTATTGTTAAAACATAAATCTCAAACCTAATCACAGTCGCACTGGTCAGAACTATCACAATTAGACATTTTTCTTAAACCGTGCAGCTCTGTTAAAGACAATAGAAAAATACAAAGTGAACATGAATCGTGATAAAATCGAAATCATGATCTGGCCCCAAGAAAATCATGATAATATTTTTTTGCCACATCACCCAGTCATAGTTTAAACACACAATCACACTCTCACCTCCGGGATGACAAAATGAAGCAATTACCTCTGATATACAAATCTCTTTTTGCAATTGATCTCTCTATTCTTCCACCAGAATCTGTGCGATATAGAGCTGTAGTCGACTAAATAAATTCTGACTCGACTAAAGACACGCCCCGTCCACCGATTATCGACTAAAACTATGAAGTGTTTCCTTGTATCTGACCCAAACTGCACTCAAGAGACAGCAACTGCACAGGAATTCAGGCGAAAAAACACCAATTATGCAGTAAACCGTGTATTTATGTGTTCGATAAATTAGATTAAACTCATGATTAGCTCCAAAATCTTCAGCGTATCTTCTCATTTTCGCTGTTGCCTCGTACAACACCTTATTATCTAAAGAACTAAACAGTCGATCAGTACAAATTTTGGTCGACTAAGACATCATCGACCGATTAATCGACTAAACGACTAAAGATTTCCAGTCCTATTATAATTTTTAATGTTCTGTCTGATTACATTAACTCACTCTTGCGTCACTACTTTGTACTTCTACTTAAATTATTTTACTTTCTACAAATTTTGTCTATTCCATCCACCTTTGCCCCTGATAAGTCATTTATTCTGTTTAATAAAGCCTTTAACAGACAGTGAAAATGAGCCAATAGTCAATAGCATGTGTAAATGATGAACTTTAAATGCAAAAAAAATCAGATTTATGAGTTTATTTTAGGGCTGCAACAATTAATTGACTAATTGTGACTATTCGACTATAAAAAATAATCAACTATAAGAATTGATAATCGACTAATCGCTTACTGAACTATAAAGACTCAAAAACACACGTCAAAAGAGCGTTTATAACATTTACAGTGACATTATTACATCAAAACGAATAGAAAAAGAATAGATTATCGCTGTTTTTCATCAATAATACACTTTCTTGATAAATATTCTCCATCTAGAAGTCTTCAGTCCCATATTTCAACCTTAATTTGGCTGATTATGTATTAAATAAGTTTAAATATACAATAGAAATAATCGTTTGACAAGTCGACTGCTAAATGAATCGTTAGTGACGGCCCTAGTTTAGCTAATCTGACAAAACATTAAATATTGCACAGATTCTGGTGTTGCCAAAGAATATAAGAACACAAAAGTTGCTGAACCAAATCATATCGTAAGGTGTAAGAAATACTAATAAATTAATGTTGTTCATGTAAAGCTTTTGTCAAAAAATAAAAGTACTCACATTGACAAGATGAACCACAACTTTTAGTCAAGAAAGAGTACTGTTGTTACTACAAACTAAACAGCATAGAATAAAAGTACGGTGTCAATAAACTACTCTAAAAAGTTTGATTTCTTCTAAACCTCTAAACTTAAAGCTGGAGTTTTCACACTTTGAATCCGGACGTAGGTTTTGTAATCGATCTAACTCGTCCCTCGCTCTCACAAACCCTTTGGCACGTCGTTAAAATTCACACACATTTATTTTTGGTCCAGTGCACAGCTTTACAACGGCTTTTTTCAGACGACAAAGTGAAACTGAGGAGGACCACCCGAGCGCAGCCAATCAGAGCGCTGCTTTTAGCTCTTACTGCGAGACAAAATACTTAAAGGACACGTATTCTGCTACAGTGACTTTTTTGAGCTTTTAAACCTATTCTATCATCAAAAACACACCTGGAGTAGTATTCAGTTGCATTCACGCTGTTTTGAGGATTTGTTTATTAGAAAATCCTCCCCCTCCGAGCGTCAAACACACTTCCTGCTGAACTCCCTGGATTCTCTGACGTATTTTCAGACTTCATACGTCACTTATCCGAGAATCTTCTGCTGTTTTAAGTCCAGACTTGTTCTGAGCATTTCTGCCTCTAAACACGTACCAAAGCATCTGTTCAGCGCTTAACGTCACTAGATTGTGAAAGCACTTGGCGCCATCTGCTGGCTGGATGTCCACAGTGAGTGTCATTTCACAGAGGCTGATAAATCCTGTAATTTAATCAATAATACACTTTTTTTTTTTTCCAAAACATGAGATGGCAAATTTAATGCACTCAAGAGCGTGTTTAAAGGCTACTAACAATATGAAAAATGCAGAATATTTTTCCTTTAATGTTGTTCGCATAAAGCTTTTGTCAAATAAAATTAAAGTAAATAAAAGATTACTATTGTTACTACAAACTAAATAGCCTATAAGCCAAGTATAATAACAGTACGGTGTCAAAAAACTACTATAAAAAGTTGAATTTCTTCCATACCTCTGAACCTCTGAATTTTCACACTTCGAAACCAGAAATAGGTTTATATTTTATTTATAATACTTTAATCGTTCCTCGCTCTCACAAATACTTGTACTATCGTTAAGATTCACACACATTAATTTTCGTCCCGTGCACAGCTTTAAAACTGCTTTTTTCAGACGACAAAGTGAAACTGAGGAGGACCACCCAAGCGCAGCCAATCAGAGCGCTGCGTTTAGCTCTTATTTCGAGACAAAATGCTTAATTATTAGACGCAGACAGCGCACAGAGGTCTCAATTTTGTCAGAAAGTGCTGCTTTTACACGACACTCTGATGGAAAACACAAAATATATAAAGTTACGCCTAAAAAAGTCCTGCACTCCAGCTTTAACCCAGACTTCCAGAGCACTTGCTGCAGCTGAGGGTGAGGAGGATTTTCCCTTCAGTTTTTCGCCACATTTATTTTTGCAGCACCGAAATTAAAGTATTCTGGGACTCTCTCTCAGCAGCGCTTTCCTGTTCCCGTCGTGTCTCTTTTTTTCCCCTCTGTCTGTCTGTCTTTTGGCACTCGGGTTTACGTTGAAAGTGGATATCGGGCACTTCGCCGGTGGAAATGCACACCGTTAATCCGCAGAGACGCACCGATCTGCGGAATGACGCTCTCAAAGAACATTACGCACGACGGAAGACCAAAACTACCCGAAATGTGACGCTACTACGCATTTTACTCACACATTTTTCTAAGTTGCAAAGAATAAACGCGCGTTACTTTTCAACTCGCACCGACCGCCGCAATAAAAGTAGAAAGAGAAACAAAAGCTGGGAGTTTTGAAAGACGAAAGGTGCAGACGGTTGAACTCACGTTTGGAGAAGTTCAGCCGTTTTAGTGGAAAGTCATCCCCGGGTGTTTGACGAGCGGCGCGTTCAACGCTCTGTGCTGCCTTTGACTGAAGAGGAAACGACACACGGCGAAAGAGAGAGAGAGGGGGGGGGGGGGAGAGGAGACAGAAAGAGAGGGAGAGTGAGAGAAGGGGGGGAAAGGGGGGGGGGGGGGGGGAGAGGAGACAGAAAGAGAGGGAGAGTGAGAGAAGGGGGGGAAAGAGAGGGAGAGAGTAGAAAGAGAGAGGGGAGAGAGAGAAAGAGGGAGAGGAATGGGGGGGAGTGAGAGAAAGGGAGGGAGAGAGATAGAGGGTGGGTGAAGGAGGGAGGGAGGGCGAGAGAGGGGGGGCGGGAGAAAGAGAGAGGGGAGGGAGGGCGAGAGAGGGGGGGCGAGAGAAAGAGAGAGAGAGGGTGGAGGTAGGGGGGCGAGAGAATGAGAGAAAGGGAGGGAGAGATGAGAGAAAGAGAGCGGGGATGGAGAAAGGAAGAGGGAGAAAGAGAGAAGGAGAGAGGGGCGGGCGAGGGAAGGTGAGAGAAAGGGAGGGGTAGAGGAGAGGCAGAGAGAGGGGAGGGAGAGAGAAAGAGGGAAGATGGAGAGAGAGGAATGAGAGAGGGACAGAGAGAGGGGCGGGCGAGGGGAGGAGAGGGAGAGAGAAAAGAGAGCGAGAGAAGAGGACAGAGAGAGAAGAGAAAGAGAGGAGAGAAAAAGACAGAAAGAGGGGGAGAGCAGGGGGAGAAAGAGAGGGAGAGCGAGAGAAAAGAGGGAGAGAGAAAGACAAAGGGGGAGAAAGAAAGAGGGAGAGAGAGATGGGGGGAGGGAGAGAGAGAGGGAGGGGAGAGAAGAGAAAGAGTGGAGAGAGAAAGAGAGGGAGTGCGAGAGAAAGGGAGGGAGAGAGAAGAAAGAGAGAGGGGAGGGAGAGAGAGAGAAGAAAGAGAGAGGGAGAGAGCGAAAAGGAGTGAGGGAGGGTGAGAGAGTGAAGGAAGGGGAGGGAGAGAGAGTGAGGGGGGAGAAGAAGAGAAGGAAGGAGAGAGAAAGAGGGAAATAAAGAGAGAGTAAAACAGAGAAAGTGGGAGAAAGGGAGAGAGAGAGAAGAAAAAGAGAGAGGAGGGAGAGAAACAAAGAGAGGGAAATAAAGAGAAAGACAGAGAAAGTGGAGAGAGAGAAAAGAGACAGAGAGAAAGAGAGAGGGGGGAAGAGAGGGAACGAAAGAGAAAGAAAGATAGAGAAAGTGGGGGGGAGAGACAGAGAGAGATAAAAGTAAAAGAGAGAGGAGAGAGAGAAAGAAAGAAAGAGAGGAAAATAAAGAGAAAGACAGAGAAAGTGGAGAGAGAGAAAAGAGACAGAGAGAGAGAAGGCGTCTTGTGTGTTTTTGTGCCAAGTTTAATAAATGACACATGTAAAAATTAACTCGTAATCCCAGAGCTGTTTTCTGGCCGAGCTGCACTAAACTGTTGATTTTGTAGCAGAAAATTAGAAAATCAAACAACTGTGGAGCAGATCGACCAACGCTCACAGGAATTAAATGATAACTGTCCCAGAGCGCCCCCTGTCTGACCCTCCAGTCCACGAGGAAAAACGACAAAAAATAATGAATAAGCGTACAGAAGGTTGTGAGAAATGGAAAATGTGTGATTTCTTCAAACGTACAACAACAATCCAGAGGTGAGAAGAACAGACATAATATTACAACCTACTTAAGGCGACACACTGCAGGCAAAACTCTTTTTTTGTTTTTTGTCAGTTTTCTCTCTCGACATATCGACTTTCATGTGGAAACAACAAACGTGTCCAATCTGCTCCTAAAGATGTTTTATTCTTCCATTGAATCCACTTCATCCATAGATTTCTCTGGGACATTGTAACTTCAAAGGCCGTTTTCTTAAAATGCATTTTTTTCCATCGAGACAGATCGTACACTAAACTTTACAATCTTGGACTCAACAAGATTTTGGCGAAACATACAAATTTATCATTATTTTTTTGATATCTAATTCTAAAACTGATTTGTTGATGTTTTAAGTTTAAAAAAAAAACAGGCGAAGTTTGAATTTTTAGGACAATTTTCAGTCCAATCTAGTTTACTTAAAACTAAATAAGAAATCCAAAATTAACAAAGAAATTTAAACCTGGTTCTGTCCATTTTGAGTGTTTTACTCATAAAATGCCTTATTTCTACATGAAAACACGACATGTGAAAACCTTTTAATACATTTTTTTCTTACATTTATGTGAGTAAACTACACGAGAAGTTTCAAATTGATATCTTTAAATGTAAGATTTTTTCTTGTTCACCTGCAGTGTCTCATTTTAAAGGTTAGACTCTGCAGCTGAACAGGAACCAGCTTTGCATCCAAAATTATCCAAACAAAATGCATCACATAAAGAGTAGAGCTGCAACTATCGATTATTTTGGTAACATTAGCCTATCGATTATTCCTTTAATTAATAGATTATGTTGTTTAGAACGCAAAAGACCCTTGAATATGAGAATTTTACTCAATTTTTCCCAGACAAAGCTGAAGTGAAGGTGTTTGACGACGTCCTGGTGGAGAATATTTATAGATAAACAAAGATTTTAATCAAAAACACACAATGTACATGTTTCCTGTGTGTTTTTTGTGTCATTCCTGCTCTGTTTAAGTTATAAAGCCTCTTCTTTCAGCTCATACTATGTTTTGGAGTCCGTGTTTAGTCCATACTCTCTATTATTTAATTAGTTGACAACCGTTTCTGTAACGGATTAGTTGCGATTGATCGATTAACCTGTCGCAGCCCCTAGAAAGACAAAGTGAAAATGCGGCGCGGAGTCTTTGCAGAGAAGTGAAACAAATGCAGAAAAAGCTGACGATGCTTCATTTTACCTTGGTCCCCCAAATTCCTCGGTCCGCCGCGGCCCTTTAAGACGATCTGTCGGGTTGATCTTTTCTCGTGTTGATACTTTTTATCTGAGTCCAAGGTCTGAGGACGGAGGCGTGTCGTGGAACCTGAACCTGTGGAATTTCGGGCCAATAAACCCGTCATTTAAAATGAGAGCCCGGCTTATTAAAGGGCCTCTGACAGTTTGAACTACTCATGTGACTAAAATGAAGTTTAGGTAAATATATTTCAAATTCTGCTGAAATCTTTAGAAATTCTACCCCAGTTTAGCCACATTTTACGTTTTTAAATTTTACTTCCTGGTTGTAAATGATGACATCACAGTTGGAAAATACCAAGAAACCATCCTGTACACTGGGCCAAAACTAATCTAATTTCACTGTTTGTTTTTTTTATTTGACAAAGAAAAATACTCGTGAACGCCTTTATTTTGTTGAGTCAATGTTTAAAGGGTCAAAAAGTAGTTTCTTTTGTGTAAATTATGCGTAACCTTTGTCTACTCCTCCCATGTCATCAGTTTGTTTACGTCCTGTAGTTTTTTCAACAGATTTTTCAACTTTTCTCCACAAACAGCGACCTGATTGGTCTAAAACTATCATTTATATTTGCAAGAGGTATTAATGCACTAAATAAAGT
This sequence comes from Rhinogobius similis, assembly GCA_019453435.1. Taxonomy (NCBI): domain Eukaryota; kingdom Metazoa; phylum Chordata; class Actinopteri; order Gobiiformes; family Gobiidae; genus Rhinogobius; species Rhinogobius similis. Next base: position 8,218,204 of record CM033619.1, on the reverse strand, counting down.
CAAAATTAGAAAATCAATGTTTAAAGGGTCAAAAAAGTAGTTTCTTTTGTGTAAATTATGCGTAACCTTTGTCTCCCCAGTGTGATGTCATCAGTTTGTTTACGTCCTGTAGTTTTTTGACAGATTTTTCAACTTTTCTCCACAATTAGAGACCTGATTGGTGTAAAACTATAATTTATATTTACAAGAGGTATTAAAACACTGAATAAAGTCAAAATTGGATAATCGTAAACACCTGTCATGCGCACTTTAAACGACCAAACTCACAAAACTTAAGATTCAGTGACTCAAACACTATTTGCACTGCAGTTGGAGCAGAGCGTTCGTGTTCGACTCAGAGCAAAAAGCGTCCCACTCAGAATGCGCCGAGACTGTGAAGAGCCTCTGTCTGCGGCACTTGGACCCGCAGCATTTGCAAGTCTATTTGTCTCGTATTATCTGCCCACGTCGTCCATCTCTGCGTCACACGGAGCCCGAAGAGTGTCACAGAACAGAACCGTCGCTGTCTGAACGAGGCCAACGCAACGGCAACGCAGCCAAGTCCAGGTTCGTGGAGCCGTGACTGTTGTGGGTTCGACTGTGGGGAGTGACGGAAACACTGCACACGGATGTTTGGGTGAGTTACATGTGTTGGTTTGGAGATGCTGAATCTTAGTTTCAGACTTTTTGACCTGTTAAAGTGCAGGTTCTGGTGTTTTTCTAAGTATTAGTTTGTTTGGTGGGATAGAATCAGTGGTAAAGAGAGAGGGAGGGGGAGAGAGAGAGGGAAGGAGGGAGAGAGAGAGAGACAGCGAAAGAGTGTGAGGGAGGGTGAGAGAGCAAAAGAAAAAGAGGAAGGAAGAGAAAGAGGGAGAGGGAGGAAGAGAGAGATGGAAAGAGAAAGAGGGCAAGAGAGGGAGGGAGAGTGAGAGACAACGAAAGAGAGGGAGGGAGAGAGAGCAAGGGAGGGTGACAGAGAGAGACAGTGGAAGATAGAGAGGGAGGAAGAGAGAGAAGGAAGAGGGAGAGAATAGAGAGAAGAGAGAGGGAGAAGGGAGGGAGAGAGACAGATGGAAAGAGAGAGGGGGGAAGCGAGGGAGAGAGAGAGACAGCGAAAGAGTGTGAGTGAAATTAAAAGAGAGAGGGAGAGGGAGGAAGAGAGAGATGGAAAGAGAGAGAGGGAGAGAGAGTGAGGGAGAGTGAGAGACAGCGAAAGAGAGAGAGAGGGAGGGAGAGAGAGAGCAAGGGAGGGTGACAGAGAGAGACAGTGGAAGATAGAAAGGGAGGAAGAGAGAGAAGGAAGTGGGAGAGAATAGAGAGAAGAGGAAGCGAAGGAGAAGGGGGAGAGAGACAAAGAGGAAGAGACAGAAGGGGGAGGGAGAGAGAGGGGAGAGGAAGAGAGAGAGGGAAGAGGGAGAGAATCGAGAGAAGAGAGAGTGAGAAGGGAGGGAGAGAGACAAAGAGGAAAAAGGGGGGGAGGTAGAGAGAGGGAGAGAGAAGAGGGGGGAGGCAAGGAAGAAAGGGAGAGAGAGAAGAGGTTGGGGATGTTAGAGTAATTGCTGGGCTACTAGCTTTAGCTCATCTTATGCTACAAAACAAAACATAAACCTGTCAAAAAAAAAAAGAACAGTTTAGGCCATTTTAGCAGCAGAAGTAACTCATTACCATGGCAACCAGATCACCTCCGTCCCTAGGGTCAGGGTTATAGACTATTCAGCATTAAGATTTGTCAAACTGGGGAAAAATAGGTAAGAGTTTGACTAAAATCATAAATATAATCATGCTCTTAGTGAAATGTGTCATGTGCACTTTATGTTATATTTCTATTTATTTTACAGGTCATGTTCTCCGGACAAACGTAGCCTGCTGAAATGCAAAGGTAACAGGTAAGTGTGTTTAAACCGCTGTCACCTTTACCTGATAAATGCTGAGTGCTGTGTGAAAGGATTTGTCGTCCCGTAATAACTGGTTGTTCCCGCTGTGTCAACACAAGTGTGGATGGTTGGAATGAGCACATGACGAAGATAAACGCAGAGACGACGGGGATTTTACAAACGCTGCAAAATGTGACTGGAATATGAAACGTAAATCGTGTTTTGAGTCGTTTTGGGTTAGACTTACCATACAGAGCCTTTAAAGCATAAAACAAAAACAGCTTAAATTTCGAAATGAAGGCAATAAATGAAACACTATGTGATTTCACTGGAGAAACTGAGAATAAGCTCAGAATAACACAAAATATGAACACTCCAGGTGGTTTTGTCAAAGTAACTCAGACATGTGAATGACATCAGAGCCTGGTTTAAACACACATTACATATATAATCAATCAGTCATTTCAAAAATCTGTATTTCCCTCCTCCTTTAAAACCGTAGTGGTCACGCCCATTTTTAAAGCAGGAAACAGCAAAGACATTAAGAATTATAGACCAATTAGTATACTCCCAGCGGTCTCTAAAGTCATCGAAAAAATAGTCTCTGAACAGCTGATTGACCACCTCGAAAATGGAAATATGTTGAACCCCATGCAATTTGGCTTCCGATCAAAACATTCCACTGACACAGCATGCTGTTATTTCCTAGAAGTTATCAAATCCAATCTCGATAAAGGATGGGTGGTTGGAGCCGTTTTTCTGGATCTGCGTAAGGCATTTTAAACTGTTAACCATTCTGTACTACTCACCAAGATGCAAAATGTTCATTTTTCAGCAAATACTATGAATTGGTTTCAATCATACCTAGCGGGCTGTTACCAATGCGTAAAAATAAAAGATAAAACCTCTCCGTTTATAAACTGTACTACAGGTGTGCCCCAAGGGTCCATTCTGGGGCTGCTGCTGTTCAGCCTATACATCCATCTGCAGCGATGTAGAAGTCTTAATGTATGCTGATGATGCAGTCCTTTTTGGTGCGTGGTTCTGATGCAGATTCTGTTGCAGCTAAGTTATCCATTACAATGACAAAAGTACTAGTACTTACCAAATATTTATGTCAATAATCGCATGATTGATAACATTGAAGAAGTTAAATACTTAGGTGTCATTCTGGACCCTACACTTAACTTTAAAAATCATGTTAAAAAGATCTGTAATATCTTGAAGTTTAACATTGCAAACTTTCGACATATTAGAAATATGCTATCACTAGAAGCTGCAAAATCACACTTCAATGCCATGATTATATCTCATATTCTCTATTGTATATCATCATGGTCCCAAGCTAACCCAACAGCTCTCAAACCTTTTAGATCCTAGCACAATCAGGCCCTGAAAATTTTTGACAGAAAGCCACCACTGCCATATTCTAGAAAAATTCAAAATACTAAGTTTCGACAATTTGATCAGGTACTCTGATATCCGCCTGGTGCATAAAATTCTACATGACGCCGCCCCGCCTCCTCTTAAGACCTACATACAGCCTCGCTCTCAACTCACAAGTAGAGCGTTAAGATCTGTGTCTAGAGGTGATTGTAATATTCCTAAAAGAAAGTCTGCCTTTTCCCAATCAGCCTTTTCTTACAAAGCCACCAAGGAATGGAATGGGCTGCCAGACAATCTCAAGAATTTGGCCGATTTCTACCGCTTCTCTCAGGCCGTCAAAAACTGGATTCTGGAGCACCAAACTTGCTCACCCTAACAATACCAAGCGGGTATCTCTCCATCAGATGTTACCCTTGTGGGTATCACCTGATGGCCATCAGATTACCAGACCAATAGTGTAATAATACTACCTCGTTCATTAACAATACCATCAGGTACAGAGCTATCAGATGTTACCCTCGTGGGTATCATCTGATAGCTGTATTTCTGCACTTTAAATACTATTGCACGCTGCACTTCGATTATACCAGGTACTGTAATGTTGTAAATATGTATTTTATATTGTTTGTCTTTAAATGTTGTAAATATGTATTTTTATGTTGTTTGTCTTTAAATGTTGTAAATATGTATTTTTATGTTGTTTGCTTTTACTTGTCAAGGACTACAGATGGAAATTTGCATTTTTGCTAAATCTGGTGCATCTTTTAAATGTAACTGCACACTCTCCTTTTCTTATGTTTATCTGGACAAATACTTACAGAAATATTAACTCCACAATAGTTTTGTTTTGTTTTCTTTTTTATCTTCTGTAAACTGCAAACTGACATTTCTACTCTGGAAATTCAAAATAAATGCTTGTTTTTTTATTCTTTGAATCATTAGTGTTCAGATATATATCGTGTTGGATCATCTTTGAAAGTGTGTTGTAGTTTACTTCAGTTAGCCTCCATTTAGAATTTTGAACATTCTGATGACAAGTTTTAAAGGAAAAATATTATGCATTTTTCATATTGTTATTGGCTTTTAAACATGCTCTTGAGTGCCTTAAATTTCTTATCTCAAACAAAATGTTTATTGTTGATTAAATGACAGGATTTATCAGCCTCTGTGAAAAGACACTTAGTGAGTGCATCCAGCCATTAGATGGCGCCTTCACAATCTACTAAAGTTAGTGCTGAACAGACGCTATGATGCGAGTTAGCACGAGCAGTGATCGTGTTTAGAGGCAGAAATGCCCAGAACGAGTCTGGCAATGATGTATGGACTTAAAACAGCAGAAGATTCTCAGATAAGAGACGTATGAAACCTGAAAATACGTCCCAGAACGAGGACGTCCAGCAGGACGTGTGTTTGACGCTTGGAGGGGGGGGGGGTTCTAATAAACATTCCTCAAAACAGCGTGAATGCAACTGAATGCTGCTCCAGGTGTGTTTTTGTTGATGGAACATTGTTAGAACATGGTTTAAAGTTTTTTTTTTTTTTTTTTTTTTTTAATCACTGTAGCAGAATTTGTGCCGTTTAAGTCTCTTCTCATGTTGGAAAAATGGTAGTCACTAGAGTAAACTGAGTCCAGGCCAAAATATCTATATGTCATTTTTAAAAAGTTGAAAAGGTTGACATATAATTAAACCATTTTACAATTGTATCTGGAGATGTTATTGTTTCGTCTACAATGTTCCACAGTACAGCATTCATCTTAATAATCCAGGTTTTGGAATGTCTTTTTATAAACAAACTGAAATAGCCGGTGCCATGTTTTACAGTGTGGACCTGCACAGACCTGTTTACCAAACAAACATGAGTCTCTGTGAAAGTCCCTCTTCTGCACACAGAGCTGTACTTTAAATACTCACTAAAAGTGTTACTGCAATCGCTCGTTGTCTCCGAGTTGATAATTACTGAACATTTCTGGCAGATTAGTTTTTAACCGCGTCCCTTTCACATGAAGTGGCCCGCAGCCCGAAACGCCCTTGAACGCACCGTTTGACCCGAGTGGAACCGGCCCACATCGTCCACAGAAAGTAAACACAGGTGAGGCGTCGGAGCTGTGTGGAGATTGGTCGAGGCCCAAAGGTCAAACAGTGACAGCAATAAACGTTCAAATAGAAATGTATCGGCGTTTTTTATTGCAGTTTTAATGTTTGTTCAAATAATTGTCTGGTTTTATTCCAGTTTTAGCATCGATTAGTCTCTGGGTATTGATTCTTTTGACAAACTTGGTGTCAAGATGAATTAGTTTAATGGAAGTCATGAATAGCCACAATATAATCCACAGAACTAACAAAAAAATGATAGAACAGAACTTTATTTGTCTGTTTCAAGTCTATACACGTTCACATTATTGGCATGTCATAGATCAGTGAAATATTCTCTGCTTTTTTCTGCCTCTGACAAGAAAAGGTGCATTACATTAGTGTGAATATTAAAGAAGAAATGAAAATGGCGTGTTTATTTTGACTCATATTGAAACCAGATTAACTAAAGTGACACTTCTGCTTATGAAGTGCTGCTTTTGTTGTAAATAGTGAAGTAATTTATGATTTCGATGGAAATTTAGAGAATGAGGAAATAGAAAAAAGGCTTTGGTGATTCAACAGTTACACTTTATTGTTTCTGTGGAAATTTGCCGTCTGCATTTGACCCGTTCTTCAGAGCTGAAGGCCTATTTTTCCTAAAACGTGTGACTAAATTGAGCCTCATTTCAAACTGAAGCTGTTCTTGAACCCTTTGGAGACAAAAAAATGTCTGGGCTCTTTGTGAAGCTGAAACTCTGTAGTTTTGTGTCTGATTTACTCTAATTATAAGTGGAAACAAGCTCTGCAAAGAGGAAAAACAAAATTTAAAGTCCGCCTAAATTTTCTTTGTTAAATAAATGAATGAGTGAAGCTGGTGTCTGGAGGCGGAGCTGGACTGACACTAGTTTGTGCTTTTGTTGAGTTTTAACAATTCCTCTTTCAAAGCTGAAGCTAATTTGACTAAAAAATAGTTTTAGGGACTTGAATTTTTTTTAACTTTACTTCTTTACTTTTGTGGGTTAAGCGAACAAACTAACCCTGATTCATCCCAGAATGATTGATTTCATGTAAATAAGAGGATTACAGCGTTCTTTTTATGTCAAACATTTGCAGCAGCTGATAGTTTCCTTTTATCAGACGTGGACAAAATGAAATAAAGAAAGAAAAAGTCCATTGTACCACCAGTGGAACATCTTCAGCTTAATTAATATGACTTTTTTGTGTGTAAGTCTCTCTTCCTCCTCTCTTGTCTCTGGTCGTTTGTTCTTCTCGTGAATCTTGTTGCTTTATTTGCCGCAGAACGTCACCTGCTGAAAAACAAACGAGTCAGACCTGATTCTTTTATTTCAATCTTTTCCGTAAATAAACACGACAAAGTGACCTGAGTGCTAGTCATCTGTGGACGGAGTGGAAATAGACACAGCAGCATTCATGAATCACAGCACAGAAACTCACAAACATTCAGAGGATCATTTTCACTTGTTGGTTGATGATTCACTCTCACCGATACAAGCTGCTTTTTTGTCTTTTCTGCGTCCATTTTCTGCACTTTATTTTTATTCAGTGGGTAAATGAACATTAATAAACACCCGCAATAATTCAAAACATTTTCCAGCTGAAGCTAAAGTAGCTCTGGTAGATACGGCAAACAGGGATGTGGGCGGGGAAAGGGGAATACAGGAATTTTTGGGAGCGCTCAAATGGAAAGCAGGACGAATCACTCACTCACACGCAAATAAATCGAAATACACCTTTGAGTACGTTAATCGTGACGGAATACTGTTGTGGCGCGAGGAAAAGCCCGCACGAGTCATTTTCACACGTGTCCCCTTTAATGTTCAGTTCATTCTGCAGCGGCCGGAAAAGTGCCTGATGAAATGTATTGTTTTATCGCAGCTGTTTTTCTTCCTGTGTTTTCTCCGTCTCCTGGTGACGCATCCGAAATAAAACTCAACTTTATTCAGAGAGAGTTCAAATCCACGATGTGTTTAAAGGAGCAGAAATGTTACGTAACGTTGTGGCGAGAGGAGAAAGGGCTGCGGACGGGCCTGGTGTGAATAAGTGCTGCCCTCTCGTGGTGAAGGACAGTAGTGCAGTACATTTACAACAAGGTGTGAGTTTATTCTAAAAGGTTTATTTATGGGTTTCAGTCTCATGGCTCATTCCGGTTGTGAAGGCCATTTTGGGGATTTTAAAAAGCAGAACTGTACAAGAGAAGTTACATAGTGCACCTTTAAATACATTTAAAAATGACACGTTTTTATGATTTTCTAATTTTGGCTTTAGTTGGTGTATTAATATCTGATGGAAATATAAATCATAGTTTTACACCAATCAGGCAGCTGCTTGTGGAATTTTTTTTTTTTTTTTTTTAATTAAAGTAAACAAATTCATGACATCACAATGGGAAAACAAAGGTTACAGCATGATTTACACAAAGGAAACTACTTTTTTTTTTTTTTTTTTTAACCATTTAAACACGAATTTAACAAAAATAAAGGTGTTTTGTCAAATAAATTTTAAAAATCTGTGACATTAGATGAGTTTTAGCCCAGTATGTGGTTGAAAGGTAATTTCCCAGTGTGATGTCATCATTTACAACCAGGAAGTACAATTACACATCTAATAAAATTGCGGATAAAATTTGTTAAGAATTTTAGCAAATATTGAAACATCTTATCTGCATCTTATGACAGCCATGTCAAAAGATGAACATGTGAAGTAACCATTTAAAAATCATATAACAAGGTTTATACAGGTTTTAGCAAATCAAATTTAAAGCTTTTTAATGCCACATTTCAACGGTTTTACGCATTCACACTTTTGTCAAAAGTACTGACTGACTGAGCAGAATGACCAGAATATAATTATCTACTTTATAATGAAATTTAAGGCATGCAAATGTATTTTTTGAACCCTATCTTTTTCTTTTCAGATGATTTGAGCTCCGCTTTTAACATCTAGATTCAATAAAGCCTCATGTCTCACGCTCAGGCTCATACAGCTCTGGGGAGACAACAATTATTTGCTCTTATTTTATTATATCTATATTTATTCTTAGATGTAATGCCTGTAGGAACTTAATCTAATGTTTTTTATGCATTTTTGCCAAACATTTAATGACGTTTAATGCCCTGCAGAAACCCTGTATAAAATATATGTATTAATGCAAAAAAAATAAAAAGTCGAGTCTTGGATTGTATTTAAACACCTTTTATTTAAGTTTTTACAAATAAAGTAACAAATGTCCTTGTGTTATAGTTTTGAAGCTTGAACACTCTATACTTAGTGCAGACACACCACAGGAGGCAGACACCAGGTGTGCGATGCTTAATCTCTTTCACACACGAGAACTCCAAAAGAACACAGAAATGCAATAAGTTACAGACGACGCGAGAGAAACTGAACGGCAAATCAGAGAAATGCAGAAGGTCAAAGGGAATCTGCTGAAAATGAAGCTGAAGTGAACCTCGAGACCCTGGATCATCCCACGGCAGGTGCACAGGACACACTCGTCCCACGGCAGGAGCGCAGGACCGAGGGCTGCACAACATAAGGTGACACGCTCCATCAGACAGGCCTTTATCACAAGAATCTCAAACACAAACACTTCTAAATGCACTGTTTAAGACTAATACTATCTTCTTAAATGAGATAATTGTTTTCCTTATTTTGCCAGTTTCTTGTCTCGTTTAGTTTTTGTTAGGATTTCCTGTTTGTTGTGGGTTTCAGAGTGATGAAAATGTCAGATAAACTACATCTTATATTATTTGAACGGGCAAAAGTGCTTAAAATATCACCCATAAGTGCATTTATTGTGTTTTTTAAAGTGGTAGAAAAGCTTCAGAGCTGGTCATGTGGACGATGTTTTTCATAAAATTCAGATGTTTCGACTTCCTAAAATTATCTTCAATCTGAATAAGATGGTCTGAGAAATTTGACTTTATAATCTGAGCTAGATTAGTCCCACGCTCTGAAGGAGTTAGAACCTAAAACCGGCCTGTTCACTGTTATGGGACAGGGTCTGATTAGGGCTGCAGCGAGCGATTGTTTTGGTAATCAGTTAGTCTAGCGATTCAATGAATGTTTTAATTGTTTAGAACACGAAAGACCCTTGAATATAAGAATTTTATTATTATTTTACGCAGATAAAGCTGAAGTGAAGGCGCTTGACGACATCCGGGTGGCGAATATTTATAGATGAACGAGTATTTTAATTAAAAACACGCAACTGAGATGTTTCCTGTGTGTTTTTTGTCTCATTCCTGCTTCGTCTGAGAAATAAAACCTCTTCTTTCAGCTCATACTATGTTTTGGAGTCTGTGTTTAGACCAGTTAAGAATTACTCGATTATTTAATTAATTCACCACCATTTCTATAATCGATTAGTTGCGATTGATTGATTAACTTGTTGCAGCTCTACCCCTGATTATCATTTCTTTGGCTTGTTTTCTCACTTGAGCAAAACTGCCTCCTTCACTCGTCTTTCAAACCTGCTCAAACTCCGCCCCTCACGGTCTTCAAATGAGCGCTCTGTGGCTTTAAGGTGAAGAGGATGGACTGCGAATCCAGAATTTGAGTGAACCACTGCACAAAAGATTGTATCGGCACAGAAAGCTCCTCCTTTTTCTCTCCTCAAATGAGAAAACAAACCAATCAAATCCTAATTAAGACAGATACACAGGTAAACAAAGGCAGGGCAGCGTCAGGATATAACTCTTCCCTGAGGTTGAAACGTCTGGATTTGAAAAACATTGAAGCTTTCTCTGACTATATAGATAAACTATATAAATTATAAAGCGACTCTGGGCTTTTGGAATTACTATACAACGAATAAACCAAAGAAACGTGTCAAAATTAGAGTTTTTCTTATGTTGTGCTGCCCTTTCTTGAAGCAATATTTAAATAATGCAGTATGACAGCATTATCTCGCCTTAAATAACAAGAAAAATGATTAAATGAAGTCAAACCTGCCGTGGGAATCATTTAGGTTTCGGGTCAAAGAATCAAACTGGCTCCAACGAAACAAAAGCATGAACTTTTTTTTTTTTTTTGCATAAATCCCCAAAAAATAGAAATAAAAACGGTGACAGAACCAAAGCAAAGTGGCTCAAACGATTATTCACAGCTTCAACCAAACTTGCCGATAGTAGTTATTACACATTGCATTTTTTATGAGAAATGGAAAACATGAGAACAAAAGAGTTTACAAGCAAAAACATTTTAAATCTACACTATAATACTTGTTCTTTTTTTTGTTTTTTAATGAAGGCCCCTCCCAACAGAATGTACAAGTACCAGATAGGACTAAAATTACATGAGAACTCACAACCGTGTCATTTTCATCGTCAAAACAACAAACATAACCACGAAATCCTCAAAAATTCAGTTGTGTTCACCCATAAGTAGCGATGTTTGAATAAGGCATTTCTACACATTTCTTAAAGGGACGGCAGCTCGAAACGTGACCAAGAAAACACGCTGTTTTGTTAGAGTTAAGAGTTACATTTTGATCCATTTTAATCTATCTGGATTGAGGTAATTTCACAGCAAATGATTGGAAAGATTACAGTAATTGTGCCTTGAGCATTTAAACTATATGGCACTCGCAACAGACCCTAAGATTGGTTTGAAAATTTGAGCAAGGTGGAAGATTTAAAGGGCAAACACGCTTTTTATTGCAACTTTATCCGTTTAAATTGGGCTAAAATCGTCGACCATTTGGCTTTTTAAAATTAAAAGTCGTTTTTGTTCGTTGATCGATGTAGAAGAACATTTTATTGCTTACCGTGCAGACTGTAGACCCTTTAAAGGTTTGTACGCAAAAACATTCTAAATTTTGCAATGGAAAAAAATGAAGGCAAAAGTGAAGTAGAACATAAAACAAATGCAATGGAAAATCTGGGAATAGCCTCAGAATATTAGAAAATGATAAAAAATGACAAGGATTTTTGGCAAAAAGCTACGTTTAGGCAACAACAAAGCCTGATTAAAAGACACTAATTTATTTTGTATTGTTCGTATATTTAAAGGGGCTGTACATGTTTTTTTTTCATGTATTAATCTAAAAATAGTTTTTTGCTGCGGTGAAGATATATTGAAAAAGTTGTTATTCAGGTGAAAATGAGACCGCAGTATGCTGTAATTACAGACCGTTTTATTCTACGCGAAGGAGGAAGTGCGCCGTTAGCATGCTAGTGTTGTTGTTAGCTTTAAGGTGATGACAAAACTCGCTCGAGCGACTGAAAAGCTCTTACAAACTCATCACGGTGAATAAATCGGATGGTCAGAATGCGCTCGGTAAGTGAGAAACTATTTCAAATACGTTTTTAAGAGTAATTTTCAGGCAGGCTACAGCACCTTTAATAAGTGGAGAAATCCTTAATAAATGGTGATCTCGCAATAGTTATTCACTTTATTTACTAATTCTTTTACTCGATTTACCACAGATACTACAGTTTCTACCGCAAAAATGTAAAAAGAAATCTAATATGCACTCTTTTTCTCTTTGTAGCTAATTGATGGTAAAAAAAAAAAGCACTATATATTGAAGATCTGATGTCAGTGTGTTATGGTCTACTTCATTTTGACTCCCGTCGCCTCCATTTTGTAATTTAAACATTCTTACGACAGAGCATTTCTAAGTGTCTACAGGCCAATGTTCTTTAAAGTACAGAGTGGTCCAAGCTTCAATTACAATCTCAAAAAACAACCCTCATCGTTAAACTATTAAACATTATCCCTCATCTCAAGATAAAACCCTGAATAAACAAAGTCATTCTTATTTAATAATCCTCCTTTGGCCTGACGGTAGAAGGTGCATGGGCTTTTTCTCACATTTTAGATTTGGATTCTTTGTATTTCATCGTCGTCTTTCCATTTCAACCATTTGTGTCGATTTGAAGCAGATTAAAGCCACACTGCGCAACATTTCAGCCATAAAAAAGAAAGACTTCATTGCTTAAAAATACCTTGACAAATGTGCAGCCTTGTAAAGACACCGTTTTTGAAAGTCTTTTTGAGCTATAAAGAAAATGAACACTTTTATTTTAGTCTATTTATTGGTTGAAATGTTACGCAGAGGGGCTTTTACTTAAAGCTGGGGTACCTGACTTGTTTTTTCTTTCTTGTCAACCAGGAAGTAAGATCCGAAATCAGTGCTCTGATTGGCTGCCCTTTGGTGGTCCACCCCAGTTTCACTTCACGATCTGAAAAAAGCTGTTCTAAAGCGGTTCACGAACCATAAAATGAATGCATTTGAATCTAAAGGGTTTGTGAGAGCTATGGACGAGTTTAACTTAAATATCTACTTCTCCTTTTTGCGGTTTGAAAATCAAATACACCAGCTTTAAAATCGAAAAGAAAACCATTTTATAGTTTTGAATACTGGCAGCTTGTCTCGTCATACTTTCAAAATTGTGCATTCTAATTTTTTTTTTTGGTATAGGGGTAATACATTGTTTACAAATGACACTTTCAGCGCTACAACAAACCCGTTTCCAATATTACAAAGGCCCTTGAACCAGAAACGAAGCAACAGGAAGAAGGCAAGGCACTATAATATAACCCCAGTGTGCGCCGAGGTCCTACACAACAGAAGAAAAAACAAAAACAGAGCAAAATAAAACTCTTCAAGTACAATAAAATGGACAAAGTCGGTTTATACATTCACATTCATCTAAATAACCAGGGACAGAGGCAAAGGTTTAAAGTGTCTTTGTAAAAGTACGGTATAAAGAAAATAGCTAGCATTGCTTTATATCGAAAAATCAATACCATGTCGCTTCGAGGCCCAGTTCAACTTTCAGTCAGATGGAGTTTGGAAATATGCATAAGGTTTGAGTTTGGATGGAAGTATAGGTTGTGTTCACGTTAAATCATAAACCCGAAGAGCAAAGACAACAGAGACGTTCTAAATTCTGGAATAGTGGCGAAAATGAAGTGGAACATGTTGTGATTTGACTGGAGAAACTTGGATTAACCTCAGAGTATCACAAAATATGAAAATTCAGAGTGGTTTTGGCAAATGAAAACCACTCAGATAAATGTGAGTGACATCAAAGTCAAGTTTAAACAGATTTACGGTTGTATTTGACATTGTTTGTTCGTCTAAAAGGAGATTAAAATGGATTCTTAGCATTGTTGTTGAATGGAAAATCCAGATTTTTCGGTTTTACTGGAAAAAATACTTACAGAAATGTTGACCTCACACATTTTTTTAACCATTTATCAACAGATACATTGTCTACTTTATCACAAATTATACTTTTGTGAAGCTAAAATGCAGTTTCGAGGTGCCAATTGAGTATTTTCATCCTTCGTAATAGAAAAGCAAACTGACTGACATTTCTACAAAACGAAAGTTCAAAATTGTTGCTTATTTCTTGTTTAAAAGTCTTAAAACTGTCTGATTTTAGTTAAATATTGAAAGTGTGTTAAAGTCTACTTAATTTCTCCTCAATTATAGAATTTTGCACATTCGGATGAGTATTTTAAAGGTCCTCTGTTACGCAAAAGTGACTCCTGTGAGCTTTTAGCCGTGTTAGAATGTTATCTTCTCCTCAAAAAAAACAAAACAAACCTGGAGTTGTGATTTGTTTCATTCACAGACGTTTGAGCAATCCTGCATTATTAAACTGTCTACATCGCCAAAGCTCAAAATGCTCTGTTCCACCTTGTGATGTCATTAAGTGATAGTTGCAACAGCTATTTTTGGCCTCAACTGAACAGCTTTACTTAACAGTCCACAAGATTAAGTTGTCGACATTGTTTATTCTTTGTTGTTGAGATTGCCGTAGGAAGTCGACGTTAGAGATTTTCCGGTGCACCGAGAAGTGAAGCGGTTTAAACGAGGCTAAAACAATAGCTGTAGCTTCAAAGTTGAGCAATTCCAGGTCTGAAATGATCCAAAATGACCAGTGAAGGTGTGCAAAGCTTTAAAACACAGTAGAGCACTTCCTGTATTACCACTTAATGCAGGGATCTCCAACCTTTTTCCCCCAGAGAGCTACTTTCACAAACAAAAATGGTAGAGGGCTTTTAGCGTTCGCAAGAAACTGAGTCAATATAACAGTGATGGCTATCCTCATGGGGGATAGGCCTACACACAAATACACAAGTGCACAAATGTAGGCATCTGTGTAAAATAACAATCAATGTCACTTAATTTTGAACTGTTACAGTAATCATAGAAAAACTCAAACAAAGGTCAGTCAGGAGCAGTTTGAGGAGAGTAGTAGCCCACAGGAAAAAAAATAATTCCTTTACAATGGCAATATGTGCGTAATCAAATTTCGTTCATAAATCCTTTGCGAGCTACCTGAAAAGGGGTGGAGAGCTACCAGGAGCTCCTGAGCTACAGGTTGGAGACCCCTGACTTAATGACATAACAAGGTGGAACAGAGTGTTTTCAGTTCCAGGCGAGAAAACAGGCGAAATATGCAGGATTTGTGTGTTAAACGTATGTGAATGAAATAAAACACAACTCCAGGGGTGTTTTGGACGAGGAAACAATGTTAGAACAGAGACAAAATATCAATGTAATACAGGCCCTTTAATGTCAAGTTAAAATTACGTTGAATTTGCCGCTTAACGATCAAATTGCAGTCATCTTTACCAGGTTTATGGTTCATATTTCTGAAATTTCTGGGGCTATCCACATGAAACAAAACCTGGCATGAAGTTCAATGTCTTCTGTGTTAGCAGAAATGAACTAAAGTGAAATATATGTAATTTTTCTTTCAATAAAAAGCAGTGGCATTTTTCAAAAACACAATGATATGTTGTTAGTTAGAAGGACTATTAAGGCACAAGATTAGTACAGCGTATTTGTGGACCCAAGTTTCAACATAAGTGGATTTTCTGTTTTGTTATTTCTTTTAAAAATTAACTGAATTGAATAGAGTCAATCTGAACGTATAACATCAGGACGTGGACACAACCTACTGTTTGAAAATAATAAACGCGTCAGATTTCACATTATGGCGACTGAACTGAAAGTGAAAGGACCCCCGCCCGAACTTTGCCGTTTGTTGTCTGTTTTCCATGAAAGAATCCACCCCAAAAAAACTATCGTCGTCCCACAACATCAGCTCATAAAAACAAAGCACGAAAAAAAAAAAAAAAATCACAGTGAATGCACGCACCGAGCTCGATGCGAGTAAAACAGGTCCGTCGACAGAACACAACTGTTTTTTGTTTCTTTTTAAATACAATTATATTCATATTCAACAACAACAATGTACAATGTTGAAACCAGCCCAAAAAATGACTTGAAAACAAAAGCGTTATTCGACAAAATGCGGTGAAACGCTGCTCGAAACGTCTATTTACAGCCGTCTGTGCTTTATGTGTGGAGTTGAGGGCAGCAAGCGACACAAACGACAGAAATGGAATCATAAAAGAAATGCACGTAATATCCTAATAGTTTTTGTTTTTTTTTCTATAACAAGGCCACTTGTTCACACTGAGCTCTCTAAAAGGGTTTTGCTCTTATTGCTTCAGATGGTGATGCAGATGTGGAGAGAAAAGAGAGGCAGAAGAGGACACGGCAAAGGTTTTTCTAAACACTTTTACTACATTTTTCTGCATGTATTCATTAACCTCAGTCTCCTCAACCAAGGTCCGATGCTACCGCTAACATCCTGTCTTAGTTTGTTCATTTACGTTGCCAGATAAGTTGAAAATGACATGCTTATTGGTGTAGCATGTTTTGAGTAATCACTCATTTTGCCCGGAACAAACCTGGATCAAGCTGGCTTTACTTCCACCAAAAAATGTCTGAACTGTTTTGCATTGTTTTTGTTCTAAAATGAGTGGCTTGTTCACACATTTCAGACGGAGGACATCTTTTCTGCGACGATGTAAAACTGCAATTGTTACCATAATCTGCTTTGTAATCATTCTAAACGTACGCAACCAGGCTTCAACTATTGCAAAGTCAAGTTGTTTTCTAATCGTTTTTAATCTACCCGGATGTTTCCGATTTTCTGTCACGTAGCACATCTGCTTTGCATTAGTTCGCACAATTACAGTTTATAGAGATCGGGATCAAAAATCGGCCGTCTTTCAGAAAAAACCCTGGAGTCAAAATTAGTAAATCATTAAAGGACATATATTATGCATTTTGAGTTAGACGTTTCCATCAGGACTCCATCTACTGGCAGCAGAGGGAATTACCTTGGGGAGATAAACATACCTAGCTTCCCGCCCGACATGCTAATGCAAGAACGCAGTTCTGACGAGCAAGATTTGATGGCAAAAATGCTCTGAACGAGTCTGTCGATAATTTATGGACTTAAAATCGGCACTGAAGATCTCGTAGCTCTGCCATTGACTTTATAAAACTGGAAACTTTGGAATGGAGTGTTTTCTGAGGCTCAGAGGGGAGAGGACTTACTAAACGATATGCAAACAAGCGTGAATAAAGCTATAGGTATGTTTTTTTTTTTAATGAGGGAACAATCTTAGAACAAAGCTAAAAAAAAAACAATTTTGCATAATATGTCTCCTTTAAAAAATGATCAAAAAGAGATACATTTCCATTTCCGTTGATTTACTATCGTACTTATAAGTAGATAAGATGGCGGCGGCACAATCCCGATCTCTATACGTCCTAATTCAAACGAATCCAAGTTTAACCCGGAGAAACAAAGCCACAAAATCGAACAATTGCAATTTATATTTTTGGTTGTTTCACATTGTTGCCCAAAATCTGAAGATGTCTCATCCATAGAGTATTTCTTCTTTGTTTGCAGGCGGCTTCGGTCTCTTCCTTCTCTCCACACTCACGCTTGTCTTTAGATTTCAGCTTTGTTTTTTCACGCAGAGACCGCCTGACTATGTGGTCCTTAGGTTGGGGCCTCCTGGATTGCTAACAGACTTGTGCAGCGCGTTGTTCAGGTGGAGCGCCTGCAGAGAGGCCTGTCCCGGCAGCTGGTTCTGCGTGGAGGCGTAGGGGCCCAGAGGCTGCGACGTGCTGACCAGGAGTGCGCCAGGAGGGGGCGCCTGGTGCGGCACAGACATGATGGGTCCGCTCCACTGCGCGCTGTACGCCGGCGTGGGGTTGTAGTGGATGAACTGGGGGGGCTGAGGCTGAGCTAGCGGCGGCGTGGGCGAGGCGGGCGGGTGGCCTAAGGAGCCTTTGCGGGCCGACAGAGAGGTAGCGCTGCTGGGGTTGGCGGGGAGCTGGGCCGAGCCGCCGCTGGGACACAGCTGACCTGGGGCAGAGAACTTCCTGCCCAGACTGGCGGACTGGATCAGCTGCTTGGACAAAACACAGACACAAACATTACAGTATAACAATTACAACACAAAAGTCATTATTTATTTGGTAACGCTTTAGATTAAGGTTCCTTAGTAAACTATTTATAATGCATTAATAAGCACTTGTTGTGTGTTTATAAGCACTTACAAGGCATAAGGCATTTACAAGCATTTATTAGCGTGACAATTGGAAATAATGTAATCTGCAGCTCATTGATGCTCTGTACATGTGGTTTATTCACTCAAACATGTTTTGGCTGATGGATTATAAATATGTACAAGGCGTTATAAGTGCATAAACAAACTATTAGTGCTTATTAACATCTTATAAATAGTTAACTAAGGAACCTTAATCTAAAGCGTTACCATTTATTTTTTACAACTGCATGTCAATTTAGACAATTTGAACATTATTGTATTGTCTCATGACTTGAAGTGGAGATGTGCACAGGACTGGACTTTCACTCCTGCTCCCAGGCTTCTCTTACTGCCTGGGAGCAGGAGTGAACTGTTATCTCCCATAGCTAGGATGTAGTGGGTCTCAGCGTTGCCGGGACTTATGGTCATGAAAATGGTCAAACAAACCCGGGGCCCTGTGTTATATCTGTAGTCACGTCACACAGACTGGAGAACAGAAGGACAGTTAGACTGTCCAATCTTAGAAATTTAATTCATATTCCCTGTGAAAAGATAACGTCCAGTCACATTGAAACCAATCTGAAACTTGCTGTGCTTAATGTCAGATCATTATGTAACAAATCACTTTTAATTAATGATTTTATATCTTCTTATAATCTTGATTTTATGTTTTTAACTGAAACATGGCTTGACAAAAACACGGGTAATGTAGTTCTAATAGAAGCGACTCCACCAAGCTTCAAGTTTGAATCTGAACAACGCGACAACACAAAGGGTGGAGGTGTCTGTGCAGTTTTTAGAGATAAAATAGTTACCCAGAGGTTGTCTTTTGGGGTGTTTTCATCATTTGAGTATTTATCTTTTAAAATGGAGCTAAAACAGTCTCCCTCCATACTCTACATTGTCCTGTACAAGCCTCCCAGCACTGCCAAGGTTTTATTGATGATTTTACTGAGATGCTTTCAGTTGTATGCACAGACTTTGACGGTTTGGTCATTACAGCTGATATCAATGTTCACGTGGATAATGTTTGCGAAAGCGCTAAAGATCTTGATGCTGTCCTTGAAACCTTTGGTCTTACTCAGCATGTGAGTGGCCCCACTCACAGCAGAGGACACACTCTGGACCTGCTAATTACTAAAGGGGTTAATATTTCAAACATCAGTGTGGTCGATGTGGCACTGTCTGATCATTTCTGTGTTTTCTTTGACCTGTCTGTTATTCCCAAATCACCGACTGGTCCTGCAGTTGTTCGGAGGAGACACATAAATGACAGCACAAGTGCACTCTTCATGGAAATGATAAACTTTGAAAATCCTTCATGTTCAAATGTTGACGACTTTTTAAATTCTGTTACATCTAATATCTTGAATGTTCTGGACACCATTGCTCCTATGAAGGTTAAAATGGTTAAAAATAAGCAGAAGGCGCCATGGAGGAATAATGAGACAGTCAGGGCACAGAAAAGGGAGTGCCGCAGGGCTGAGCGAAAATGGCGCAAGTCAAAGCTCCAGATTCATAAAGAGATTTATAGAGAAAAGTTGTACATGTACAACCTCATTTTATGTAAAACAAGGGAAGGATTTTTTTCTGAAATAATTGGAAATTGCAGTAATAACTCGCGTGCTCTGTTTGCAACAGTAAACAGACTAACAAACCCTCCAATTCTGCTGCCATTAGAACTAATTTCCACAGCTAAGTGCAATGAGTTTGCAGTATTCTTTAATGACA
Source organism: Rhinogobius similis (assembly GCA_019453435.1). Classification (NCBI taxonomy): domain Eukaryota; kingdom Metazoa; phylum Chordata; class Actinopteri; order Gobiiformes; family Gobiidae; genus Rhinogobius; species Rhinogobius similis. Next base: position 8,198,757 of record CM033619.1, on the reverse strand, counting down.
AGGTTCAGGGCATTAAAAATGCCATAAATTCCACAGTGCAAATAATAACTTTAAAACCACCTACACATTTAGAGCTGACTCAGTTTGCACCTGTAACTGACAAAACTGTCCAAGAGATCATCACCAGTCTGAGTTCTTCTACATGCTGCCTCGATGTGTTACCCACCAGATTTCTAAAGTCTGTTCTGAGCACTTTGTTAACACCACTCACTCACATAGTTAACATGTCGCTTCAATCTGGAACATTCCCAAGGGCCATGAAAACTGCGGTCATTAAGCCTCTCCTAAAGAAGAGCAGTCTTGATGCCTCAGAACTGAAAAATTATCGGCCCATCTCAAATCTGCCATTTTTAGGCAAAGTCCTCGAAAAGGTTGTTTACCAACAGCTCACTGACTTCCTCTTAATAAACAACTCATTTGATGTTTTTCAGTCAGGTTTTAGACCTCATCACAGCACTGAGACTGCTCTTATCAAGGTGACAAATGACATCCGCCTGAACACTGATGCGGGCAAAGCCTCAGTCTTAATTCTGTTAGATCTGAGCGCTGCTTTTGACACTGTCGATCATGGGATCCTCCTACAGAGACTAGAGGACTGGGTGGGCATCACTGGCACTGCCCTAAATTGGTTGAAGTCCTACCTTGAGGACAGAGAGTACTTTGTTGAGATTGGTAACTGTGTCTCAGACCACGTGAGCTTGACCTGTGGGGTGCCCCAAGGGTCAATCCTGGGACCCCTTCTGTTCAACCTCTATATGCTGCCCTTAGGTCAGTTAATACTCAGCACAAATGTGTCTTATCACAACTACGCAGATGACACTCAGATCTATGTCTCACTGACGACAGGTGAATATGGACCAGTGGATTCACTCTGTCATTGCATCCAACAGATCAGCGTGTGGATGCAAAACAATTTTCTTCAGCTAAACTCAGACAAGACTGAAATCATCGTCTTTGGGCCGCAGAAACTGAGAGAAAGTGTCAGCAGTCACCTCCAGTCTCTCGCTCTAAAACCGACAAATCAAGTCAGAAATCTGGGGGTAATAATGGACTCAGACCTGAATTTTAACAGCCACATCAAATCAATAACATCAACAGCCTTTTACCACCTAAAAAACATTGCCAAAATTAAAGGTATAGTGTCTAAACCAGACTTGGAGAGACTTATCCATGCATTTGTCTCCAGTAGGTTAGACTACTGCAACGGCCTGTTCACTGGCCTCTCCAAACGAGCTGTAAAACAGCTGCAGTACATCCAGAACGCTGCTGCTCGGGTCCTGACAAGAACCAGGAAGTACGATCACATTAGTCCTGTGCTCAGGTCTCTGCACTGGCTTCCTGTGGCTCAGAGAATTGACTTTAAAGCAGCTCTGATTGTATTCAAGTCTCTCCACGGCCAAGCACCAAAGTACATCTCTGACATGTTAGTGCCATATGAACCATCTCGCACTCTGAGGACCTCAGGGACCGGCCTACTGCAGGTGCCTAGAGTCAGGACTAAACATGGGCAATCAGCATTTCAGTTTTTTGCAGCTAAAATCTGGAACAGTCTCCCTGAAGATGTGAGACAGGCCTCCACTCTGACAATGTTTAAATCCAGGCTAAAAACAGTTCTGTTTAGACGTGCATACGACTGAAAGATCTATCTGCACTCTTCTCTTTTAAAACACTTTATTTTAAAATGATTTTAAAATGATTCTGTGTGTCTTTTTGTGTTTTGTGATTTTAATGCAACTTTTCCTGTTTATGTAAAGCACTTTGAATTGCCCTGTGTACAAATTGTGCTCTACAAATAAACTTGCCTTGCCTTGCCTGCTCCGGCATTTTTATTAGTCAACTAATTATTTTATTTCAATTAAAAGTGAAGATATGGAGTGAGTTAGCTAAAGATCTTGGAGTGAATCATTTAGTTTAATCAAATTTATATTTATATATACATAAATACACTGTTTCCTAGTACATTATACATTTTATTTTTTTGCATGAACTCCAGTGCAGTTGTGTTTTTTTGGTGCAGTTTGGGTCAGATACAGAGAGATATTTCATAGTTTTCCCACACCCCTTTTTAGTCGATTAATCGGTCGATAGGGCTGGTCTTTAGTTGACCAAGAATTTCTTTAGTCGACCACAGCCCTAGAGAGATTCACGCGGGTCTCTTATTTCTTAAAAATACACTGCTACAGGCTGCTGCGTTATGTGCCTGGCCTTCCAACGAATTTTAATAATTCGTTGGAGAGCTCAGCCAATATTAGTAGTTTCTGCAATCTCCTTAGATGTTTTCTCTTCTTGATGCCTATGATCTTTTCCACGACCACAGGATTTGTCTTTACACATTTGTTGCAGAAATGGGAAGCCACTCACTGCATCATTTGGGTTTAAATACCGTGTTGCAGCTGAAAGACAATCACCTGCAGTATTTATCCAACAGGTGGCTGTATTAGCGTACTTGAATCCAGGCGGCGACTTTTTCTTTTTTTTTTGAACAGGCAGTATATAATGTGTATGAACTTGAGACTGACACATACAACACCAAAGCAGAGCCAATGAAAAGAGAAGGTTTTTGTACAGACCTCGTAGCTGTGTCCTGGAGGGAGAGTCTGCTGCAACTGTTTGGCACTCTTCTTACCCTAAACATATGAGCAGTTGTCAGTCATTTTTTGGCCTTTAAGGTACTTAATAACAAAAGCACAGGTATCCTTTAGCCACACAGAAAGTTCAAAACATGCACTAATCCCACCATATTTCATCAGGACTACTAAACCAAGACTAAACATCAAATAAACCGGATCTAAAGCCTAATTCTGAACATAACTCTAACCTAAATCAGGAGCAACTTAAAGTCTACATGACAGGTTATACGTCACAATTCATTAATATGTTGTGAAGATGATTATATTTAAGATTTTACTAAGCATCTTGTTTGTCCCCAGTTTGACTATTTCATTAAGTTTATAATGCAATTTCCCCTTTGACATGAGCAGTAAATATGACATAGGCGGAGGTGATTGTACAAATGTTCCTTAGCAACTATTTTGAAAACAAGGGCCACAATCCATAAATTACACAATAGTTTGTTAATTTGTCAAATTCTAATCCCTGATAACACCTTTATTTTGTTGAATGACTGTTTAAACTGTCATAGAGATGTTTTAGTTGAACGTTAACTGTATTTATTTTCAACTGTACGTCACTTTTTGATGACATCACAGAGTTCACAGATTCCATTTTAGAACTCAGCACTACTTCTTGTCATTTTAAACTTTTATTTTTCAAATTTTCTTCACAAACTGCAACTTCACAGATGTCAACTATATAAATATTTTACACAGGTGCCCTCCCACCAAACGAAGTCAGCATTAGAGAAAAATGAGAACCTGACATATAGACTAAAATGAGGTAATAGGTAAAATGAACTGTCCATCTGTAGAGAAGTCCCAGAATTTGATAACATTGATATCCATTTATTTGCTTAAGATATGTATAATCTTTCATTTAAAAAAACCCCAAAGTGTTCAGCGTAGGTTTCTAATCCGGTATGAGCTCTGTACCTGCGAGAGATTCATGGCGTCGCGGGCCCAGTTGTCGACGAGTTTGTGGAGGTCGTCGGTGAACGTGCCTTTCCTCTGGTGCGGGGCGACCGAGTTTGGGCCCAGATTCTGCGATCCGCCCTGACTCGAGACGCCCGAACCCCCGACGGCGTTCGTGCTGTTGGTCCCTGGGAAAGACACAAACCAAACGTGCCATTTTACGTTCGATAAGACTCGAGGCTTCAGGGATGTCAATGGAATGGTCAAGTTTGGGTTTGCGGGAGACAGAAATGTATTGCTGTTGTGTTGTTTTATGAAAAAAAAATAAAAAAATTGACCTAAGCCACGTTTCGACTGGTTCACTTTGGAGCAGATTGGGTCTGAAAAGGTCTGAAAGTGAACCGGTCCGTTTAAGGGATACAATGTGAGCCTTTTGAGCGAGATGATTGGACGAGAGAGAACGCATACTCGGGTGAAAAGGCAATGACAAAAAAGCAAATATATTTCCAGTGATGCTAACTTAAATGTTGATGCGACTTAGCAAAACAAAGCTAGCACATCGGCTGTTTCCTGTTTATCGACGCAAGAAAACATTATATTTCTAGTACGTAATGCATCTAACATTAAATAAAAACAATGCATTACATAAAGAGCCGTTAAAACACGCTATAGAGGTTTTGCAGAGAAGTGAAATAAATGCAGAAAGAGCAAATGATAATGAAATGAAATAAATTGATAGTTTCCCGTTTTATCTAGCTTTAGCCACGTCTCACAGTGACAAAAACTTGTAATTACTGAACGTCTTTTTGTGAATCGCTGAGAGCTGCCGCAGGATTTAAAAACGTTACGGTACGATTTAGAATGTACTTATTAAAGCTGGGGTACCTGCTTTTCATGCGGCGGAACCACAGGTAGGTTTTTAAATCGATCTAACTCGTCCCTCGCTCTCACAAACCCTTCACGTCGTTAAAATTCACATGCATTCATTTCCGGTCCTGCGCACAGATTTACAACAGCTTTTTCAGACGACAACGTGAAACTGAGATGGACCACCCAAGCACAGCCAATCAGAGCGCTGCATTTAGTTCCCACTTCAAGACAAAATCCTTAATTATTAGACGGAAATAGTCAAATTTTTGTCAGAAAGTCCTGCTTTTACAAGACACTCTTTGATGCAAAGTTGACACAATTTCAATAAAAAAAAAGTCAGGTACACCAGCTTTAAGGAAACATTTGGCGTTTGGGTGACGAAAAAGAACCGTCCCGAAGCGCTCTAAAGCGAACCAGTGAACCAGGGCCAGTCGAAACGTGGCTTGTTAAGTAAATCACAATGTCATGTTTGGATAGTTATGTCAATGGAATGGCAACGTAACTGTGTTGTTTGTTTATTAAAGTAGATGAGTTAACACGGAGATGGATTCATGACACGTTAATGACAAATCTGTGTACGTATTGAACAGAACAGCTTTATCTTAAAACAAGCGTGAGAAAAGGCCGAGCCAGCAGTGTGGGATTCTGGGTAATGTAGTTGAGAACACATGCCATGTCTAGAGGCGAGGCAGGAGGAGTTTGGTCTGTTCAGTAGAGCCGACGTCACAGACCAACGGATGTTCAGGTGTTAGGAGTTTCTGGGTAACTTAAGGCTGTCGATGGCATGCACAAAACCATTCAATTCAGTCATTTCAGTGATTTTACAACTGCAGTTTCACTCAGATAATAGGCTAGGGCTGATGTTTTGCACAATTCTGCTACAAAAAGATGGCTTCATGTTGTAATGCATCGCTGCATTAATGTGGTCCTCGTGCGCTTGAGTTTCCGAGATTGTTTTAGCATTTGGAAAGTGTACACTTTGGCTATTGGACATTATTGCTATTAAGAGGTATGATGTTGATAATATTACGATATATAAATGCAATTTTTGACTAAGACTGAAACTAATGATTATTTTAGTAGTCAGCGATTATTTCTATTGGTTATTAAGATCTGCAATATTGATATATTCTTTTCTATGAGACTTAGAATAAACTAACATTTTTAACCAAATAAATGTTGAAATATTGTGAATGAAGGCTTCTAGAGAGAGAATATTAGAGAATCAAGTGTGTAATTGAGGAAAATCAGAATTTTTTCTTTAATAATGTCACTGTCTTTGTTCTAAAAGTCTTTAAGTTTGTGTTTTAGAGTCTGTTTAGTCAAAGAGAACGACGACATCCTCAAAATACGACTGTAATTATTGTTTACAGTCGACTTCACGATTCTTCTACTAATTGTTGCAGCCCTATTTTTCTATATAAAAATGTCTGTTATATTGAAACAAAAACAAAAAATACAAAACCGAAGCTAATTTTGTTTGAAAAAGCTAGATTTTATTCAGGATTTTTTAATTGTTTTCATTTTAAAAACTGAAAAATTTCTATCAGATGGAGGACTTTGGTGTTACTTAGATACATTTTGTTTGTTGCGATATCGTTTTTGTGTGATACTTTTGTGATATTTTGTGCAGCCCTAATTGTGATGTCACCAAACTCACCAATAATAAAATCGCAGAGCTCATTCACAGCTTAAAAAGAGTTATCAGTAAGATTTGTTGTTATTATCCTTCTCAAAAGCTAAACTTGATTTGTTGTGGAAAATGTCTTAACATTTTTACTTTAGATAAGCACCAGGTCTTAATCAAATCTAAAATCAACTGACATTAAACTTAAAAATGTATTAATATTTGGTCTATAAGATAAAATAACAAATCAGCTGATGTTCGCCAGTCTCTACATCAGGTGTGGAAGTCGGGCAGTTCTTTTACCGACAATTATTTTCCTGAGTTTCCGAGGACCACATGAACGCAGCATTAGTTCTGCAGTGATATAGACCCTTTAAAAGTTTGAATTTAGAAAAACATTCTAAATTCAGAACAGAGGCAAAAGTGAAGTGCAACATAATGTGATTTCACTGTCACAAAATATGAAAAATCTAGATGATTTTGTGTCAGTAAAAGCCTCAGACACATGTGAGTGACATCAGAGCTGCTTTAAACACATTTATTATTGTGTTTTACATTATGTTTTAGGAAATTATGATAAACTCTTTGTGTTTTTGATAAAGGAACAATCCAGATTTATGGGTTTTACTGGAAGAATACATCTTGACCCACAATAATTTTTCATTTTATCTAGAGATATATTAGATACTATTCCATAAATTAAGATTCTTTTGAAGCTAAAATACAATTCTAAGGCTACAAAATTGTATTTTGTCCATCATTTGTTATAGAAAAGCAAACTAACTGACCTTTCTACTCTAGAAATTGAAATGTGTTGCTTTTTTCCAACACAAACACTTAAAACCAGTAGAATTTAGATCTAATGTGAGAGAATCAGTGAAAAATTTACACAATTTACACTTCATTCTGAAATTTAGATGGCATCACATTTTAAAGGGTCTATAGCGTTTAATATAAATAGACTATTAATAGATACATGGACGGATATAAATGAGTACACTCATCAAAAACAATTTCTTACTCTTCCACTTCTACATAATCGAAAAACAACAAACTACATTCTGGAAAATCGAATGCTGTTTCCAGGACAAAACCGCGATTGGCTCAAACTGAAATGATCTGTATTGAACCCGTAGCAAACGCAGAAGGAGGTCTCCAAGTCGTTAAGGCCAATGAGAAGCCGGGGAAGAGGAAGGAGGGACGGATGCAGGAGGAGGAAGACCAAAAAGTGAGATAGTTACTACAGAGCTGGTTGCAAGGGCAGACTTTTTTCACCATCTTCCCTGGGCAGCCGGAAGACGACGTGAAGGACAGGGAGAGAGTCAGAGTTAGGCCCAACACACAGAAGAAACAAGTGCATCGCGAGGGGTTAGGCTGAGCAGTCACATCTGTCAAACTCTCACAGACTATGCATCACTTGCCCGTTAATAAAAGCACGTGGGATGTTCAGCAGCAAAAGGAGATTGAATTCTGTCAACTGGATAAAGCTTTTACAAGGGAAGTTGTTTCGTCACTTATTCGAGTCTTCTTTAGTTCCTCTGACGGAGAAATGGAGAGTTACTGCCAACAACACTGGAACTAACACAAAAAAGTTGTTTGCCGTAAGGAATATTTGTTGTTAGTCAAGTCTATTGAACTACTCTAAGGTGTGAGCTGGGGCAAAGTCAATCAATTAATCACAACTAATCAAATATTGAGATAATTACTTTAATAATTGAAAAATCGTTAAATGGGTTTTACACAAATTTCAAAACATGCGTTGTGCTGAGAAAACAACTTTCATGACTCAGACAGAGGAGGATTAACTTCAAAAAACACCCTGGAAACATGTGAATATTCTCCATCAGGACGTGCTCGAGTGGCATTTTAGCTTTTTTACAGGCAATTTGCGCTTGAACAACTAATCGATTAATCAAAATAATAATTAAAAGAATAGTAAAATAATCGTTAGTTGCAGCCCTGGTGTGAACTGTCACCTGAGTCACATTTAGTGTAATTGTTCGTGCCACTAATGGGTCATTTATCTCCCTGTAAATGGATGAAAAGTTGTACCTTAGACCCCTTTTTCAGTTCAGAGATGGGTCAGAGATGGATTAAGGCAGTGGTTCCTAAAGTGTGGGTCAGGACCTTATCTTCCCATTGCTATTTCATTTAGTAACTTTTACAAACGCAAAAACCCTGCTAGCATGTTGCACTAGCCTCCGCTAACAGGTTCAACTGTGATGTCAGACCCTACAGCCTAATATTCACTCAGACAAACTGTGATTGTAGCTATAGTTGATCATGTGTACAGTCTTATGACTTTAATCCATCATGTCTTGCAATGTGACATCCATAAATCTTATTAGACGAAAACAATCGTGCCATGGACACCCAGTGTTGTTTTGGCCTCGCTCCTGAGCAGCACTTTCACGTCATAAAAACAGCTGAATTTTAGCCTTTCTAAGTTTTATTTAATGTTAATAGACCAATTGATAACTGAAATACAAGCTGATAATGTTTTAAAGTTGTTATTTAAGTAAAATATACAATTAAACATATGCACATTTCAATAGCGCTTGTTCAGCTTCGCTTTTATTTTATTTTTTCTTATTTTTGAGGATCGATGGTCACTTATTTCGGGCTTTCAAAGGATTATTTGCTTGTTACTCTCTGAAAATCTGGCAACCCTCCTCACCAGTTCTCTGTCAGGGGAACTGAAGAAGCTACTTGGATGAGTGGCAAAACATATTCACTCTTTAAACTTTTGTCCAGTTGACAGACTTCAGTTTTCTTTTGCTGTGGAACCCTCCTGGTCGACTGAGGATTACACGCCTCTGAACCTACAATTTGTCACTTGTTTTATGAATATTCTCTGTTCCTTGACGCCCAGGTTTAGTTAAACAACCGCAAACGTTTCCAAAATCTGATAAATTATTATATACATACATTAGGGTCAATAATAATAATGCCTTACGCTTTACAGACCGGAAAAGTCCTCTCAAAATGCCACACTTTGGTCATAATTCATTCACTTTTCACCCATTTGGCTCGAACTACAAACTAAAACTATCTAAACTAACTTTGCACAGTCAGCCCCCGGCTCTGGGTCCGCTCGACAGCTCACAGAGACCACTCCAGAACTGGGTCCGTTTATTAAATTTGGGTGAAAGGTAGCGCCTAATGAGTTGCTAAGACCCAGGCCTGGCTCTTCCCCTCCGTGTCCGGGACAGAGGGACGAGGTGAGGGACAGTGAACGATGTGCCAACGCAAAAGAGGGGAAAAGAAAGGGGAGCAGTGGTCTGAGCTGCAGAGGGGTCAGAAGCCTTAAAAAATAAATGAATCAGGGATGTTTTCAGGCAACAGACTCAACGTTCAATATCATTTAATACAAACAAAACAAATAGCAGTGTTTTATAGTCTAAGAAGGGCATTTTCAGTGACAAGTGCATATTGTTGTCAGTTGGAAGGAGTTTATACCACAGATAAACAAATGTGTGGACCCCAATCCCTGACAAATATTAACCTGATCAAAATGTGTTGGTCTTTGGAAAATATTTTGGCCCTTTACCATCGACCTGACGTCATAATAACATCATTCTATCCAATATTTAAAGGTGCAGTGTCACTTTTCTGGTGGAGCATCCAGTTTTCCGAGGTCTGTCTTCAGAATTTCCCGTCACAGCCAAAAATGAATCCATACACGACGGAGAATTCTCGGCTAAAGTGACCTCAGGGAGGATTTGCCAGTTGCTCGTCTCCATGGAGACTCACTGTATTGCCCGGAAGGTTCCACAGTGTGACATTAAACACTGACATTAACATGTTTATCTCCATGAAGACAAGCAAGTGACACAACAGGCCAGGAATTCATTGGCGAAAAAGACAGCAGTAACTGAATGAATAAATGATAAAGTCGTTTTTCCACAATAATTACTCAACTGTTTATTACGTGTATTGCTTTAACTTGAATGAAAATACATTTTTGTTTTAATGAGTGAAGTTTCTTTTTTATGAGAAACTTTAAAATAGAGTAAAATAAGTTCTGTTTTTATTAGTAAAATGTTATCTATGAGAAAAGATTGAATGAACGTCATTGTTGGACACAGATGCTGTAATCACATCCAGGCTCTTCTATTCACCTTATTCCAGAAGTTGCCGTACGCGCCGCCATCTTTTTTCTGTTGTATTAGTTTAACACGGGGCAGATGAGCTCAACAGAAGGTTCTACACGGACTAAAAACCTGTTTTCAGGCCGTCCAGGAAATCAGTGCGTTGCTAACTTGTTGATGACGTATACTTTAAACATTTTACACAAATCAGCGAGACTTTTCCCTCGTTTCCATTTGTGTGAATGGGGTTTTCGTCAAACCGGAAGTGCGTTTACTACAGGAGCGCGGATCTGTGGCAAAAAGAGGCACAAGTGGGCGGAATAAGGTCAATAAAGTCTGGGGTGTAAGTGACTCATTTTGTAATCAAGTTGATTTATAAGTTAAGTCTTCCCAATGTAGCAAATGCAGGAGCAAACTCTTGAGAAGCACAAACACAACACGCCTCTTCTACATCTGTGGCTGGGAGTAAATTAACAAACAGCAGCGAGTGCAGCAGAACATCAACTCTGGATCAAACCCAAGCCCAATCTCACGTCTCTGAGTCGCAGCCGAAGAAGAAACACGCATTGCATCCAATTAAAACATGCTCTTCATCCACAGAGACATCAATGGTTGATGTAGAAGAATAAAAGGTCATAAAAACAGCATTTACTTCACTCATAAAAACAGAAACTTTTCTCATAAAAACAGACCTTGTTTTACTCATTAAAACTGAAGCTTTTTTTTTTAAATTCAAATGAATGTAATTCACGTCTGTACATTTTATTTGCATGTTGTTTTTTGTTAATTTATTGTAGTGCGATAATATTTCAGCTGAAGAGAGTTGAAAAAGTGATTTCTATGACAAATGATAGATAAGAAGAACTAAAATGTGTAATTTGACTTTTTATTTGTTGTATATTGCTCATTTAGAAGAGCAGGCTTTAAGGTTCAGTGGAATTGAGTCAATATCATTGTTTCAGAGGGATTTATTTTTGTATCAATTTTCCACAGACAGCCATGACAACACCAGCGACCACGGAGACAAACCATCCACCAGAAAAGTTCCACGGTGCACCTTTAAGAACAAGACAAAGCACATGTGAAAGTGTAGAGCAAAGGAAGCGGTACACACAAAGAGCCAAGCAGGGCGTACTGAGAAAACGAGTCCTGCGGCCGCCCGGCTTGAAGGCCACGCGCTCCGAGCCCCAGTGGAACTTTACACAGCCTGAAGACGAGAGGGGAGGGGAGGAGGGGAGGAGGGGGGGAGGGGAGGAGGAGAGACGGGGGAGGAGAGGAGGGGGGGGAAGAGACGGGGGAGGAGAGGAGGAGAGGGGGGGAGGAGAGAGGGGGGAGAGGGAGAGATAGGGGAGGAGGGGAGGAGAGAGGGAAGGATGGGAGGAGAGGAGGAGAGAGGGGAGGATGGGAGGAGAGGAGGAGAGAGGGGAGGACGGGACGAGAGGAGGGGAGAGGGGTAAGAGGGGAGGAGCAGGGATGGACGGAAGGAGAGGAGGAGAGAGGGGAGGAGGGGAGGAGAGGGGGGAGAGGAGGAGAGAGAGGGAGGACGGGAGGAGAGAGGGGAGGAAGGGAGGAGAGAGGGGGGAGAGGGGGAGAGAGGGGAGGACGGGAGGAGAGAGGGAAGGATGGAACGAGAGGAGGAGGGGGGAGGACGGGACGAGAGGGGAGAGAGGGGAGGACAGGAGGACAGAGGGGGAAAGAGGGAGGACGGTAGGAGAGGAGGGGAGAGGGGGGGCGGGGGGAGAGGAGGAGAGGGGGGGGGGAGAGGGGGGAGAGGGAGAGAGAGGGGAGGAGAGAGGGAAGGATGGGAGGAGAGGAGGAGAGAGGGGAGGATGGGAGGAGAGGAGGAGAGAGGGGAGGACGGGACGAGAGGAGGGGAGAGGGGTAAGAGGGGAGGAGCAGGGATGGACGGAAGGAGAGAGGAGGAGAGAGAGGGGAGGAGGGGAGGAGAGGGGAGAGAGGAGGAGAGAGAGAGGGAGGACGGGAGGGGAGGGAGGGGGGAGGAAGGGAGGAGAGAGAGAGGGGAGAGGGGGGAGAGAGAGGGGAGGACAGGTAGGAGAGAGGGAAGGATGGAACGAGAGGAGGAGGGGGGAGGACGGGACGAGAGGGGAGAGAGGGGAGGACAGGAGGACAGAGGGGGAAAGAGGGAGGACGGTAGGAGAGGAGGGGAGAGGGGGAGAGGGGGGGCGGGGGGAGAGGAGGAGAGGGGGGAGAGGGAGAGAGAGGGGAGGAGGGGAGGAGAGAGGGAAGGAGAGAGGGAAGGATGGGAGGAGAGGAGGAGAGAGAGGGAGGATGGGAGGAGGAGAGGAGGAGAGAGGGGGGAGGGACGGGACGAGAGGGAGGGGAGAGGGAGTAAGAGGGGAGGAGCAGGGATGGACGGAAGGAGAGGAGGAGAGAGGGGAGGAGGGGAGGAGAGGGGGGAGAGGAGGAGAGAGAGGGAGGACGGGAGGAGAGAGGGGAGGAAGGGAGGAGAGAGGGGGGAGAGGGGGAGAGAGGGGAGGACGGGAGGAGAGAGGGAAGGATGGAACGAGAGGAGGAGGGGGGAGGACGGGACGAGAGGGGAGAGAGGGGAGGACAGGAGGACAGAGGGGGAAAGAGGGAGGACGGTAGGAGAGGAGGGGAGAGGGGGAGAGGGGGGGAGAGGAGGAGAGGGGGGGAGGAGAGAGGGGGGAGAGGGAGAGAGAGGGGAGGAGAGAGGGAAGGACAGGAGGAGAGAGGGAAGGACAGGAGGGAAGGACAGGAGGAGAGGAGGGGAGGGGAGGATGGGACGAGAGGAGGGGAGAGGGGAGGACGGAACGAGAGGAGGAAAGAGGGAAGGACGGGAGGAGAGGAGGAGAGAGGGAAGGACAGGAGGGAAGGACAGGAGGAGAGGAGGGGAGGGGAGGACGGGACGAGAGGAGGGGAGGGGAGGACGGGACGAGAGGAGGGGAGACGGGAGGACGGAACGAGAGGAGGAAAGAGGGAAGGACAGGAGGGAAGGACAGGAGGAGAGGAGGGGAGGGGAGGACGGGACGAGAGGAAGGGAGGACGGGACGAGAGGAGGGGAGGGGAGGACGGGACGAGAGGAGGAAAGAGGGAAGGACGGGAGGAGAGGAGGAGAGAGGGAAGGACAGGAGGGAAGTAAAGCGGAGAAAGAAGAACACGTGATGATACAGGGAGGATTAATAGAAAATACACGGATAAAAGGTCAAGGGAGACAGGAGTGAGTTTGGGACGAGAAAACACACAGAGAAAGAATGTAAGAGTCAGTTCGAGTCGTAAACAGAACGACATTAGGATGTGTTTCTGGAGGTGACCACAACTGCATGCATTCGTTTCCAGGCAACAACAGTGAGCCGAGTTAGATTAAAGAGTCACTTCAGTAAAAAGGTTGGGATGATGTGATAAAGAGAAAGAAAAAGTACATTTGCTGTTTGTAAACATATTCCTCATTTTATAATTTGTTAATTAGTTCTACAATTTGATGCACACAACTCAACGCTGTCTGATTTGGACTCTTGGACTTTTAATTATTACATGAAAAAATAAGTGTACAGCCCTTTAAAGTGCGAATGACAGGTTGGACGACTCATTTTACAAAAAATATATGTCAGATTTTACTAAAACACTTCACAAATTGTATCACGGTTTAGCAATTTTTTTTGTTTTACTTCCTGGTTGTAAATGATCACGCTAGGAAATTACCATAGCAACCACACTGTACAAGGGGCCAAAACTCATTCAATGTCACATAATTTTTTATTTTACGTATAAAAATACATGCAAACGCCTTTATTTTGTTGAATCGATGTTGATTATTTTCTGTAAATTATGCATAAACGTTGTCTCCCCAGTGTGATGTCATCAGTCTGTTTACTTCCTGTAATTTTCAACATATTATTCAGCTTTTCTCCACAAATGGCTGCTTGATTGGTGTAAAACTAAAATGTATATGTACAACTGGTATCAATACACCAAATTAAGTCAAAATTAGAAAATCATGAAAACCTGTCATACGCACTTTAAGTTGTTGGAAAACGTTTTAATTATTAACACTTTTAGAGCTGTTTTATAATTCTTTCTAAAATTCTAAAATATAATTCTTTTATAAAGCTTTCTGAGGCTCATTGTTATTCTGATGTTTTTTGTGTTTTCTTGTCAAATGACGTCCAATTCAAATACCTAATATTAAAAACAGAGATGGATAGCACTCAGTTACATTTACGTTTCAGTTGTTGTTTTCAGATACCACATTTTTACTTCTACTGTAATATTTTGTTTGTAACAGTACTATTACTTGAGTAAAGGTTTTGGTTACTCTCGTAACAATTTCATGTTGACTCCATGTAATAATTCGAACATTTCTTTTGTAAAATGTGTCTGTTCTTTGAAAATTACAGAATCTACGCATTATTTAACCTTTTTTCTGTCTAATCACACAAACTCATAAGTCATAATTCATCTTTCTATGCTGTTACTCAATACAGTAGTAAGTAGTAGTAGTAAAATACTTTAACTCCTACTTCACCAGTATTTCTTTAAAGTAGCGTTGTTCTAACTCAATACAGATTTTGCCAACTCAATCCACCTCTGATAAAAAATGAATGTTGAGATAGAAAGTATTGTGTACAAAACAGTTTAGAGCTTTTTACTGTTGATTGTCGCTAATATTATGTCAATAACGTATCTACTAAAATCACTTTTATTCACAATTTAATGGACACATATTCTGCTACAGTGACTTTTTCTCTCTTTAAACCATGTTCTAACAATGTTCCGTCATCAAAAACACCAGAAGTCGCATTCAGTTGCATTCACGCTGTTTTGAGGAATGTTTATTAGAAAATCCTTCCCCTCCGAGCGTCAAACACACTTCCTGCTGAACTTCCGGAATTTTCTGACTTATTTTCAGATCATCTACGTCAGTGGTTCCCAACCTTTTTTGTCTCGAGTACCCCCTAAGCTTTGTCTCACACTCATAGCACCCCTTAACTTGAGTTTTATGCAAATAAATGGGTTCAGTAGTGGCATTTTGTCAATTATTCCTATTATCTATATAGTTTCTATTTGATTTATGATCCAAGATACTCCAAAAATATGCTAAGTTTACAACTAATAACACTTTTAAATTCAAATAGAAGTACATTTCATCTTCTTTTAAAACCTGAAACCGTTCCAAGGACCCCCTGGTAATTGCTCATGTACCCCTGGTTGGGAATCACTGATCTATGTCACTTATTGGGGAATCTTCTGCTGTTTTTAGTCCTTAAATCATCAACTCGTTCTGAGCATTTCTGCCTCTAAACACCATAACTGCTGCAGCAAATCCACGTCAACTTCACTAGATTGTACGTAGCGCTGGCGCCATCTGCTGGCTGGATGCACTCAGTAAATGTCACTTCATTCTGGCTCCTGTCACAGAATTTTGTTTTAAAACATGAGACGGCAAATTTAAGGCACTCAAGAGCACGTTTAAAGGCCAACAGCAATATGAAACACGCAGAATATTTTCCTTTAAACAACATCCCAACCTTTTTCGGTGAATGGAGGCAGTGGTGTGACGGAGGGAGCCCGCGGGTGCGTTCCTACCTGGCGTGGGGGCACACAGGCTGGGCACAGACAGGGCCGCCTCGCTAGTGTAGGCCGAGCACAGGATGTCGCTGGACGGGGAGGATTTGAGGGGCTGCAGCACAGACTGGAGCCCGGGGTCGGCTAACCCTCCCGGGGCTAAGAGAGGCAGCTGGCCGGGGAACATGGTGGGGACGCTCTGGGCGGATAAAGTGCTTCCTGCAGACGGCGCAGACAGGCAAAAGGGCAGAAGGGGGACAGGAAACGGGACACAACATGAGGCAAGAGGCACAGACACACGGGGCTGAACGCACGGTGGGAGCCGCCGAAGAGGCCCGGGTGCACGGCACAAGCACACGGAGGAGGCTGTGTTCACGCGACGTCGTAACATTTTAAAGAGTCATCGTCTGAAAGTGAGATGGAGGACAGCAGAAAGTGATATGGAATGATTTGTGGAAGATGTACGGATATTAGGGCTGCAGCTAATGGTTATTTGGTATTCGATTAGTCTAGTGATTGTTCCTTTGATTAATCGTTTAACATGAAAGACCCTTGAATATGAGAATTTTACTCAATTTTCCCCAGACAAAGCTGAAGTGAAGGTGTTTGACGACGTCCTGGTGGAGAATATTTATAGATGAACAAGTATTTTAATCAAAAACACACAACTGACATGTTTCCTGTGTGTTTTTGTCTCATTCCTGCTCCGTCTGACTGATAAAACCAATTCTTTCAGCTCATACAATGTTCTGGAGTCTGTGTTTGGACCAGTTAATGATTACTCAATTATTTAATTAGTTAACGACCATTTCTGTAATAGATTAAGTTACGATTAATCAATTGACTTGTTGAAGCTCTGAGTGCCTCTGACAGGTCGGACTGCTCATGTAACTGAAATGCAGTAAAGATAAACATATTTCAAAATTTGTTAAAATTCTTGACAAATTTTAAATCAATTGAGCATTTAAAAAAAAAAAGCTTTTTAATTTTACTTCCTGGTTGTAAATGATGACATCACACTAGGAAATTACCATAGCAACCACACTGTACACTGGGCTCTAATGTCCTCCTCTAATGTCCCAGATTTTTTTTTATTCAACAAATAAAAATAAATGTGAACACCTTTATTTTGTTGAATCAATGTTCAAAGGGTCAAAAATTGTTCAAATGTTTAATTTTAATTTTTCAAATTTCTCTGCAAACAACGACTTGATTGGTGTAAAACTATAATTTATATTAACAGCAGGTATTAACACACCAAATAAAGTCTACATTTTAAAATCCTAAAAACGTTTTCTCTCTCATTTCGAATAGGTTTCCATTGTTCTAGTCTGTGACCTCTTTTATGGAATCCAACTGAAGAATTGGGACATAAACGTTTGTATTTAGATTTACAAATTGATTTCAGAATGTAGTTGAATCAAAATCAGGACGGTAGGAGAGGAGGGGAGAGGGGGAGAGAAGGGGAAGGGGGGGTGGGGTGTTTTGTTTTTCAGGTTGTACCAAACAAGGTGAGACACTACAGGCAACTAGTTTTATTTTTTGTTTGTTGATTTACTCTCCACAAAAATGCTTTAAGCTGGAAACAACAAACCAGATGTTTTATAATTATGTAATTGAATCCACTTCATTCATGATTTCTTTGGGACATTGTAACTTCAAAGATTATTTTCCTAAAATGCATTTTTCTTTCACAGAGACATAAAGATCAGCCTTAAAGTAGCTCCTACTCACACCAAACTGTACAATCTTATACTTAACATTTTGACATTGTACTGAAGGTTTTATTAATATCTAACTCAAAGCCTGATTTATTAAAGTTTTAACTCCAAAAATTAGCTAAAATATTTTAGCACAAATTTTCAGTAAGATATGCAGTAGTTTACTCAAAAACTAAATAGAATATCAAAAATGAACTTTGTACAGCCACAATGTCAGTTAAAATTACACATATGAAATGCATTTTTTCATATGAAAACACTACAAAAATGTTTATATTTGTGTGAGTAAACTACAGAATAAAATTCAAATGGATTTCTCTAAATTCTATTTTGTTTTCCCATTCACCTTCAGTGTCTCGCCTTCATGGAATAATCTTGACGTTGAGGTTAAAAGTCTACTCTGTCCATATTATTTATAAAAGGTAAAATACTAGTGGCTTGGTAAAAAGATAATAATATACATATAAAAAATAAAAAAGTAAATGACATGGGAGATATGAGCCACTGCCCTCCATCAGAGTTTTGCACATAATTAAATCAGAGCACGTGAACACAGCCTGCAGCCTTAAGCGCTGAGCACACACCAGCAGAAGCGCACACACGTTACATCAAACTGGATCACATGACGCTCTCTTTTACACTAGACCTAACGGCACAGATCTGAGAGGATTCTGTGTGATTCAGGACACTGTGCTACATCTTAAACAGGGTAAACACATATGGGTACTTGACATTTGGACGCCTTTTTGTGTCCTTTGTCGCAAAATACAAAACATAAATCAGTTCTACAGCAAGGGAAAGGAAGGCTTTTCATTTCATTTTAGATTTTTTTTTTAATGTGTTGCGGAGTGAGATCACCTCTAACACAGCACAAGTGATTAGATTTGTGATTTATGTTTCAATAATGGGATTCTGTTAAAGTTCACATTTTAAACACAAGTACATTTGACAAAAGACTGAAATATGAAGTGACAAAGTGAAGTTAAATATGAAATAAAAGTATCACGTGTTTCAGAACCTTTTTGACGTTTTTTTTAAATTACGCTTTTAGTTTTTCTTCCCCTTTTAGTTGCGTATTGTCACTTTTAGTCGCTTTAGTCACTTTTGTCGTGTTTTTGTTGTGTTAAGTCATGTTTGAACAGTTTTTTAGTTGTGTTTTCGTCACTTTCAGCTTTTTTCACTTATAGTGGCGTATGATCACTTTTAGTCGATTTTGGTCGTGTTTTGTGTCGCTTTTAGTCATGTTTCAGTCGTTTTTTAATGGTGTTTTTCCTGCTTTTAGTCACATTTTGTTGCTTTCAGTTTCTTTTAGTTGCGTTTTCGTCTAGTTGTCACCGTTTTGCTGAGTTGTTGCTTCAATACACGCGTTTGACGTTTGTTTCACAACATGTTTTAACAAATCTAATCTACAGGTTTTTTAAATTCAGAATAAAACAGGATATTTTTACAGGATATTTTTGGAGAAACTTCTTGCATCTAAAAATTGCAGACTTGGCGATGTGTTAATTGCTTCCAGTCAAATTTCGATTCCATTTTGATGAATTGTGCAGCCCAAACGCCAACACTCATTCTAAATTTTATGAAGAAAAGTGTTACATTTTAGAGTTTTTGGTGAAAAATGTAAAGAAACAAAACACAACTTCATTCTAAAACTATGTGTACTTTTATAGACATATTTGTGCGCAAGTGAATTGAATTTTGAAGGAATTTAGAAAGTTATTTCAAGTAATAAAACAAAAAAAAGTCAAATCATGTCAGGTACCCATATACGCCTGACTTAAACCAATAAAACCATACCTTGTGGTAACGGACTTTTGCTTCCGTGTGTGGAGCTCGTTCTTGAGGATTTTGAGGATTTGCTTTTGGTGGGGCGCCTCCTCCTGCCCGACAGCGGTATTACAGGAGGCAGAACCGTGGCTGGAGGAACCTGATGATCGAAAGGAGTGAATGTGGTTAAAACTGTGACAAGTGCGATTGTTTAAGGAGTTCTGAAACAACAAAGACGTACCTTTCCTAATCGAGCAAAAAGACCTTCAATTTCCTGTTTCTGTCGGGAGTGGAGCGCCTGAATCTCCAACATGTGCCTGGAAAAAATAAGTCATTATCCATCGTACAGATTTACTCGTATGAGAAAACATTTATCAAGATTTGTTTTCATATTTTGAGCGATCCCTATTCGCATTTAGTTGAATTTTGTCTCATTAAAAGCAACACAAAAATTACGTTCAACATATATTTCCTGAAAATAAACTAGATTCAGATTTATTAAAGCTTGATTTATTAAAGCAGGAGAAACTATTACAGTGATCCCTCGCTATATCGCGTTTCATCTTTCACGGCTTCGCTGCTTCGCGGATTTTTTTTTTACAGTGCGTATATTTTTACAGTGCATTGTGCTCTGAATCCTGATTGGCTCAGGGCTTTAACTGTTGTCTAGTTCTCAAATATAATCGAAGGTGGCATATCCGTTTATAAACATCCTCTTGCTCAGAAAAAGAAAGAGCGCCAACAACTCCCCATAACAATGTTCTTCTCCTGCTCCTTCAGTAGAAACAGAGGCTACAGCGGAGCGGAGTCAGGACGAAGAGGCACAGACTGTGAAATACGCCAGTGACAATGTTTTCAACCTTGTATTACTATATTAAAATGATTGTTTTAAACAAATTTTGGGCTTTAAAACAGGTTTTGATTTTTGGTTTCATTCCATAGTTCAGTATTGCATTGTCAAATAATAAAAAAATAAAGCTGTGACTACTTCACGGATTTCACTTTTCGCGTGTTATTTTTGGAATGCAACTCCCGCGATAAACGAGGGATCACTGTACATGCTAATCCCAAAATGCTTCAGTCACATCATAAGGAAAACATTCACATAAAAGTTAGTGCTAAATGAGACATAAAACTTCTTCCTCTTCAGTCTGAACTCCGCTCCAAACCTCATGCTTTTACTGACAGAGAATTGACTGCGGAAATCTCAAATAAAAAGACCTCATTGATCACTTATTTACTTCTAGTACAATTGTGTTTTTTTTTCTTCTTCTTTCTGTTAAAATCCCAAAACACTTGTGATTATCTCTCATGGTGATATGTTGTCAATATAAATGAATGTACAGTATAATAAAATAGAGTTAAGACATGGTTATCAATAATTACACACATCTCTGTTCTTATCCTGACTAAAGACTCTTTAAATGTTCCATTATCAGAATGTTACAAATGTGTGGAATGGAAGCAACTGGAGTTTACATGAATCAGACTGTAACACATTTTCAATGATTAACTTAGATCAGATCAAAAGCTAATGATTTTAAATCTTTGTAACAAAAAATAAGCAACAATTTGTACTTTGCCAGGGTAGAAATGTTAGTTAGTTAGTAGTTAGTATCTGTTTTTCTGTAACAAAAGATGGACAAATACTGGAAAAATACTGTTTTCTAGCCTCAAATTTGTATTTCATCTCAACAAAAAGTGTAATTTAAGGTCAAGTTTGTAATATATCTGTGGTTAAAATGAAAGACGAATGTGCGGTCAACATTTCTGTGAGCCTTTGTCCAGTAAAACCTACACTTCTGGAGTGTGCCTTCATCCTAAATGTTACACGTCGATCATAATCTCCAATTAAATAAACAAACAGCAGCAGACGTGTTTAAACCAGGCTCTGTTGTCACTCACATGTGTCTGAGTGCTTTTCATGTGACAAAAACACCTTGATTGTTCACATTTTGCACCACTCTGAGGCTAATCCCAGTTTCTCCATTGAATTAGCATCATGTTCTACGTCCCTTTTACCTCCATTCAGGTATACAGAATATGTCTACAGTATATTTTCTTAAACAGACTAAAATAAAAAATGGGTCCGTACTTTTCTCGGAGGCGGTTGACCTCTCGTTGAAAGTCTTCGTCCTCAAACTCGGAGTCGTTGTCGCTGCTCAGGTAGGAGTTGTTGAAGGAGTTGTTGAGACTGGGCCGGGAGGCTTTATGGGGGGAGTCCGGACTGGGGACCTGGACCGGCTCGCTGGGTCCGTTGGTGGCGGGTGCGGAGGGGGTCTGCGGAGGAGGAGGGGGGCTTTTGGGGGCCGCGGGGCTCTGGTCCGGAGCTCGGCTGACGGAAAAGCGGCCGACGCGAGCTTCTGTGCTGGTGGTAACCTGGAAATACAATACGTTTAATTAGTGACAGCAGGAGATTATACACCAGGGCTATTCAGCTTTATTTTACTGAGGGCCAGATTTTTCAATGGTTTGTCCTCGAGGCCAGAAACATGTCCAACGCTTTTGAAAAAATCAAAAACGAAAGGCTTTAACAACATCTTTAACATCTAAACCTGGACTAGACCAGGCTGAAACCACGACTAAACCAAGACTAAACCAGGTCTAAACCAGGACTAAACCAGGTCTAAACCAAGGCTAAGACAGGACTAAACCAGGACCAAACCAGAACTAAATAAGGTCTAAACCAGGACTAAATCAAGTCTAAACTGGGTCTAAACCAGCACTAAACCAGGACTAAACCAAGGCTAAGACAGGACTAAACCAGGACCAAACCAGAACTAAATAAGGTCTAAACCAGGACTAAATCAAGTCTAAACTGGGTCTAAACCAGGACTAAACCAGGCCTAAACCAGGTTTAAACCAGGACCAAACCAGGTATAAACCAGGTCTAAACCACCATCATGTTCCACTTCACTTTTGCAGAGTATTTTTGTTTACTTTAAATGGTTTTCAGACACCTGACTTTAAAGGACAAATATTATGCATAATTTGTGTGGTTATTGGCCTTTTAAACCTCCTCGAGTGTCTTTACTTGGACATCTCATCTTTTAGAACTAAAAATAGAACGTTTTTTACTAGGAACAATATAACTCTATCACTCCCTTGGTAGACCTCATATTAACTAGCTGTGGCTCCATCTACTGGCTGCACAGGCAATTACACAAATCTGTTTGTACACAATGGTTTGGACAGTCCTTCTACTGATCGAGAATAGACGGAAGAAATGCTCAGAGCGAGTCTGACGATGCTTTATGGATTTAAAACAGCAGAAGATTTTCTGATAAGGGAAGTCTGTTATCGAAAAATGTCACACATTGAAGGAACTCAGAACTCAGAGTGTTTTTGACGATTGGAAAAGATTTTCTAACCAGAATTCATCAAAACAGCGTCAATGAAACTAAATGCAACTCCAGGTATGTTTTTGATGACGGAACAATGTTAGACCACGGCTAAAAGCTAAAAAAAAGTCAGATTTGCATAATATTTGTCCTTTAAAGCATCATTCAAAGCATAAATCTCACGTTTGGAAAGAATTCTGTTGAAAAATCACATCAAAGTGCACATTATCCACAGACTTTTCAAACAGAAAGTACCTGGAAGCGACCGATGGTGGTGGAAGGTTTGGGGGAGGGGGAGGGGCAGGGGGAGATGAAGGGGGACGGCTGTTGAGACCCTCCTCCCAGAGTCCTTTGGGGCGGCCCATCCACGGCGTCTACTGTTTGGACGATGACGGGAGGTTTGAGCGGCGACAGAGCGGCCCTGTGCAGCGTGTTCTCGGGACTGGACAGATTTGAAGACGAGGAGGACGAGGATGAGGAGGTAGTGGACGAGGAAGACTCTGAGCAGATCGGTGGAGGGACAGCCGGCTCCTCAGACGCAACAGAAACCTAAGAAACAGGTCGGAATTAGTTTGGATAATTAAACAATAATGTGTGGAAACAAAAATAAATTGAATCAAATGTATGTTCATATATTTAAACCAGGACCGGGAGAAGTCGAACCCTAACTCCAGGAGGTGAGAGGGAACATTAATCCAAGTGGTGAAGACGGCCTCATGAAGGGCATCTACTGTTTGTAACTGTGGTCCATTTGTGTAAACTTCCCTTGCCATTCGTCCCCAAAGGTTCTCAGTTGGATTTAGATCAGGGGAACACACAGAACGGTCCAAAAGAGGAATGTTATCCTCCTGAACAAGTGCTTTGTCCTGGGGCTTTGTGAACTGTAGCGTTGTCCTGTTGAAAAACCCAGTGGTTCCACAGACGAGGCCCTCAGTCATGAGAGATGCTCTCTGCAACATCTGCACAGAGCCAGGGGCCCCTGCACCACCTGGAGCTCCATTGTTCCACTGAAGGAAAAAGCACCCCAGATCATTATGGCGCCCTCTCCATGTGGAGCGTAGAAAACATCTCAGGAGGATCTGCTTGTGTCAGTAATGTCTAAACCATCAGGACCATCAAGGTTACATTTTTCTCATTAGAATAAAACTTTCTTCCACGTCTCATTGTCCCATGTTTGTGTCTCTTGTAAAGTCCAAGCTGCAGTTCTGTGGCGTTCAAGGAGACGAGGCTTTTAAGAAGTTTCTTGTTTCTGAAGTCCTTGCGTCAGATGTCGTTTGATGGTTATTGGGCTGCAGTCGCATCAGTAATGACCATAATTTGGATCGAGGATTGTTCAGTGTCTTGATAAACAGCCATATATCCTCCGGCTCAGAGCTGGAGTCATTTTTTGGGTCTTCCACTTGACTTTTTTGTTCCATAACCTTCAGGATATTTTAAGAAATTTGTTTTACTGCGTCTCATCTCAGCAGCGACGGCGAGAGGCCCGGCTTATGCAGCTCAACAAGTAAACCACGTTCAAAAAGGGAGCGTTTTTTTGTCTTTGCCATCAGAACATAATGACAGTGTGAAGACCTGACAGAAAATGACACTGAATCCACAATTCACATTTTTGCACAGATTTGGGCTTTTTAAAGGCATGTGGTCCTAAACTTTTGATCAGCTCCAGAACGGCCTGTGTCAGTTTAATTGTTGTTTTCAATATGTTTGCTTTTTTTTTGTCTCACTCCCATTTCTTGTTGCATATTTAAGCTTTACTTGGAACCTTGCAAAACGGTTGGAGACTTAAGACCATTTATTCAACTGGTCTTAAACTTCTGATCGGGTAAAAAGCCAGGAGTTGTGCTGTTGTTGTATGAGACTGAATATAATAAAGAGACATTTGTCAATACAAGCATAGACTGAAACATATGAGCCAATGTTTAAATTCAGGCTCAAAACTGATCTGTTGTGCGTATGACTGAATTCATTGTATCTGCACTTTCTTCTTAAAGAAATATTAAA
The DNA here is from genome assembly GCA_019453435.1 of Rhinogobius similis. Lineage (NCBI taxonomy): Eukaryota > Metazoa > Chordata > Actinopteri > Gobiiformes > Gobiidae > Rhinogobius > Rhinogobius similis. The sequence goes on along the minus strand of CM033619.1, from coordinate 8,174,268 downwards.
ATGATGATTTATCCTTTTAATTGGCTTTATTGTGATTTTCAGCTTCGCTATTTTCCATGTTAAACACAAAACAGAGCCTTCATAGTCAAGGCAATCTAAAGTGAATTGACTTAAAACTTGCAAGATCCTTTCTGGTTTCAATTGCTTTGGAGAGTTGAAACAAATGCAAATGTATTCTGTATGAGACAACCAATCGAATACTTAATAAGGTGTGAACGAAACAAAACACTTCAGGCATGTTTCTGAGGGCTGGAGGGTAATTAATCTCCGTGAACATTACCTTAAATCTCCCAAGTCTCACTTCTCCAGCGGGCGCAGGAGATGGGGACGGACAAGCTCGAAAATCATCTTCCAAAGAAAAGGGAACTACGAAAAATGACATTCATAAAGACTTGAACATGAACAAATAATCCATCGAAATACAAAAACAAACATACTTGGCTGTCCAACTCCAGTGTTTGGTGGCAGCTTGAGGGAAACAAAAACAAGTCAGACGTTGAATATTAATCGGCTATTGTTCATTGTAAATCCTGACTTGAAATGCTCACTTGTGCGTGTGTGCTGATGGGTACAGTCTCTGGACTTAAGGCTCTTCTTAACTGAGCATCGAGGTCCTCCAAAGGCTGCTGGGACTGAGCAACGACAAACAGAAAGAGCATTCAGGACTGAGAATCACGCGATACACGGCTCACAATCTGATCAATCCACAATTTTGCGATACATGTGTCAGCCCATATATACTGCACATGTTATTCTGCTATATAGCACTATTATTTTAGAAGTAAATGCATTTTAACTGTATTTCTTCGTGAAACTACGATCTGCACACACTTAATTTGAAATACACCCATTTTAATCAACAATACAGGGAATATGTCATGTTTTGCATAAACTCTAAACAAAATTAAAGCACTGTCAATAATAATTTATACTATACTATATTAAAAAAACACTCTTGGTGATGGTGACAGGTGCACTCAGTATCGTTTACAGTACAGTTTTCTATATTTCAAGGCGGACTATAAGAAAAAACCTTATCTACAGATCTGAATCACTGGGTAAACTTGACTTACTCCATTTCTAATATTGTTGTATTTTTATTTTATTTGCTGCTTCTGTTGTCGAATACGAGGAATCACAATGGAATAATGCTAGTTGTACCATTTAGCTGAGGCCAGCGCTACATGCTAGCTGCAATTAAAGTACAAAAGTAAAAGTACCGTAGTTAAGTACAATCTGTACTTTACTGAAGTACATTTTTACAATTGATGCAATTTACTTTTTCTTCACTACATTTTCTTTCTACTGGACTGAAAAGTGCTTCTCACTTTTTAAAAAACTGAGAAGTAAAAAGTACTTTAAAGTCCTTTCAGTCCCTTCAGTTCTTTTTAGCACATCCAGTTTAGTTTAATGTCCCAAAAAAATACTCCAGAATTCCAATGAAATTGGCTCGGCAAACTGTGAGAAGAGGTCTCACTCTGCAACCAAAATATCACCCTCTTGATATAAATTGCAGCATGTCTTTGGTCGCACAACAGTTCTGAGTCCAATCTTTGTTTCTGTCTCACTGTGAGACCTATTACAACCCACAATTTTAAGCCACAACAAAATGTCTAATCTTTCATCACGGATGGCCAAAATCTTACAGTGGACACATAATACAATCTCTCTCATGCTCTTGGTTAGTAAAACTAAAGATAAATAAACACCTGGTTGAGTCCAGAGAAGGGTGGCAGCAGTTCTGAAGGAGGAGAGCTGGCCTAGTCCCACAGAAAGGTGTGATGGAGGAGCAGGTGGAGAGAGGGTGCACAGTTAGAAGAACAGCGTCCGATGGAAAATGTTAACAGAAATCCACATGCATGTCACGAGAAAAGTGGAAATAGTCCAATGGCATTAAAAGACAAGTGCATCCTCTTTGAAAACCAATTAACTCACCTGCACTCGGGACACTGGTGTTTTGGATGGAGTGGTTTGGCCAAAAGGCAAGGCAGGGTTGACTGGAAAACACAGCAGTTTAATTAGAATTTACATTTTTGTGTGGGAGGTAAGAGAGCATGTGTCGAAGGCCATCAACGCTCCCTTCAGCTTTAATTTGTATTTTCCTCATCGTTATCTTAGTCAAAGATGTATTTTGATTTATTCCGGCATGTTTGTTTATTTTTTGAAAAATTAAGACTCCCAGTGATACAAGTAGAGTTCTAAAATGTCAGGTAATTATTCAAAATGAAAACACATAAATGAAAATCTTCTGTTTCAAGTTCAGTTCTGCAGTTTTTAACATCAAGTCAATGAACCTATTTCTATTACTAAGCCGTTTTGGACCAATATTTTGGTTTCTAGGGTTGCAGTAAATTAATCGATTAATCTCAACTGACTTTTAAAGTAATCGTCAACTACTTTAGTAATTGAATAATCATTAACTGGTATATACACAGGTTCCAAAACATGCCATGAGCGGAGAAAAGAGATTTTATGATTCATATTGAGCCGTTATTGCAAGAAAGTTAGGTCGAAAATGTGTACATTTGGTGTATTTTATGAAAACACGATTTTTCTGTAAATGTACTCAACCAGGATCCTCATTTACATTTAGTAAAAATATTTTTATTACTGGACTTGTGTTCCCCAACCAGGGGTACGGGACCCTTAGGGGTACGTGAGCTATTTCCAGGGGGTACTTGGTTTCAGGTTTTAAATGAATAAAATTTATATTTATCTGAATAAAAAAGTGCCATTAGTTGTAAATTTTGCATTTTTATATTTATATTGGACCATAAATATAATTAAAACTAAAATATATAATTGTAATAATTGACAATATGTGACTAGTAAACCCATTTATTTGCCTGAAACTCAAGTGTCAAGGGGTTTTCAAACAAAGCTTAGGGGGTACTCAAGACAAAAAAGACTTGCAACCACTGTTCTTAAAAACTAACCGATTAACAGAAAGAATAATCTCTAGACTAATCGATTAGCAAAATGCTCTTTAGTTGTGCCATAATTCAACACTAAGTACATGAAAAACATAATAAGTCTCCTTTAACTGACACTAAAGCGTCACCATCAGCAGCTACCTACCAGACGGAGCAGGCGTGCCACTGATGGGTGTCCCGGGACCGCCCTGGCTTTGCGTACTCGACCCCATCTGCCCCAGAGCCAGACTGGACGGAGGCTGGGGGGGATTGGCCGCCGGTCCCGAGCCGAGCGAGGACGTGGTGGCGACGGCGGCGTTGGGTAACACGGACATTAAGCTCGGCCCGAGAGGCGAAGACGTCCCGGTCGCGGATGGACTGAAAACCAAATCGGACCCGACCAGATCCCCCTGCGCCGACGACGCTCCTCCGCCGAGATCCATGAAGAGTGAACGCAGTTTCATCTCCAGCGCTTGGATGTCGTCCGGCTTGCCCTGCGCCTCGTTCGCAACGTCGCTTCTGGGATCGCACTCGCCACAGTGAGCGTGGGTTTGCCCGGGCAGTGCCGCGGTTTGGGGCTGGGAGTGCACCAGCGTGGGTTGCACCAAGGGAGCGCCGGAGGTCACCGGCCCGATAGAAGAGGCGGGTATCTGGGTCGTTGAAGTGGCCAGCGGAGTAACAGTTGACGACGGAGCGGAGATCGTTGGAGAACCAGAGGAAGAATCTAAACCTTGGTCGCTCGGGATTGTAGAAGTTGGAGGCGAGGTCACTATGGGGGCAATATTTTGAACTAAAGGCGGTGACGTTAGCTGGACAGGCGGCACGTTTGATGATGTACTGATAGGCGCAGGTTGGGATATAGTTTGAGAAGGTATCTGGGGTAGATTTTGGACTTGTAAAGGTACATTTTGGGCTTGTAATGGTACATTTTGGGCTTGTAAAGGTAGATTCTGGGCTTGTAAAGGTACATTTTGGGTTTGTAAAGGTACATTTTGGGCTTGTAACGGTACATTTTGGGCTTGTACAGGTACATTTTGGACTTGTACAGGTACATTTTGGACCTCTTGTTGAGTGACTGGTGGGAGAATCGGTTGACTTAGCACAGTGATAGGCGCAGACGAGGTGCAAGGCGGGCTTAGGCAAATGGCAGGCACGGTGGAAGTACTAGCAGCCGGAATAGGTATTACTAGCTCTTGTTTAACAGCGGGGACCAAACCCGTAGTGGGGCTACGAGTGGAACCGTTACTTGCAGAGGGAACTGGTGCAGCGGCGGAGGAGGAGGTGGTGGTGGTTAGGGGCTGGAGAGGGGGCGTCGGGGAGTGGATGGAGGCGGGAGCGGTGCTGGGCCCGGGGTCCAGGTGACCGGCCTGCCTGAGCTCGCTGAAGGCTTGTTGTAGATTGACTGCGCCGGCCGACTGGGACAGGCCTAAAGCTGGGGCTGAGGGCTGAGCTGGGAGGGTCATTGATGCTGGAGGAACTATGGAATTTTAAAAAAGCAGATATTAGTCGGTATTTCTATCTTATCTGAACTTCTATGAGAACAAAATAAAAGGATTTTCTGATTTTTACTTTAGTTGCAGAATTAAAACTGTTGTAAATATAAATGATAGCTTTACACCTATCGCACAGCAGTATGTGAAGAACAGTTGAAAATATGTTGAAATGACAGGAAGTAGAGCTGAGTTTTAAAACATACTGATAACGTCACACCAGGGACACCAAGAATTACATTCAAAAGTTTGAAACGAATTACACGCAAGAGACACATTTTATGACAATTAAAAACCAATTCAACAAAACAAAGGTGATCTCATATATACTTTTATTTGACAAATAATATTTTTGGGACATTAGAGGTGTTTTGGCACAACATGGGTGATGGGTAATTGTTATGTTTCCTAGTGTGAGGTCATGATTTACGATCAGAGAGTAAAATTTAACCTAAAAAATAGCTAAACTGGGATCATATTTTTACAATTTTTATAGAAATCTAAAATATAATTCTCTCAGCTGTGTTGTTTAAGTAAAATGAATCATCAAACCTGTCATAGGTACTTTAACTTTATTATTACCAAAATATTTTTATTTTTATATTCATATTCACATTTGATTCTTGTTTGGTGTGACCTAAAGAGTAGTTTATCTTTTTAATTATTATTTTTAAGTCACATTATTCTTTCTTCTAAATATACGAATGATTACCCTACAGTGACAGCAATAATCAACCAAATAGTTAAATATTTTAATTGCATTTAGCAGTGCTTATCCAGAAAAAAATAATATGTTTGCATTTTAGTTAAGCAAACTGTACTCCATAACCCATAATCCCAAAGTCTCATCTAATGACAAACTTAGCACACTAAAATGGAAAGGAGTAATTGTGAATTACTGCGAGTCTCACCTATTTCTGCAGGAGCAGCAGGTGTGACAGGTGTGACAGGAGCAGGAGACGTGGGGGTGGACAGGGGCTCCCTCAGTCTGGCCTCAGGGACTGGACTCACAATGAACCTCCGCCCTGTTGAGTGAACCACCTGAGTGCTGGCAGTGGGAGGAGTGTCTGAAGGAACAGAAACACACGTTATCATTTAGGAATGCATTACTTGAACAGGATGCATTCACTGTATTGTATTGATTTGTATTTCTGGATAACGCTACTTTTAACTTAACTTAAGTAACTTGTTATTAAATTATCTTCTTATTGCCCAGGAAAACTGACGTGTTAAGTTACTGTGCTACTTTGTCAAAAAAGTTAATCATTAAAGAACTCATTCGTCACCATTAATTATTCATCTTTTTTAGTGATTCTGAGTTCTTCTTTTAACACAAAACTGGAGATGCATTGGATGGTTGAGGAGGAGGCGTGACAAAAGCAGAGGACGGCCTGTGCAAGCGGAGGAAGTGCCGCTAAAGCAGAGGAGGGCCTGCACGAGGGAATGAGGTGCCGCGAGGATGGAGGAGAGTGGAGGAGGTGCCGTGAGGGTGGAGGAGTGCCTGTGAAAGAGGAGGAAGTGCCGCTAAGGCAGAGGAGGGCCTGCGCGAGGGGTGGAGGTGCCGTGAGGGTGGAGGAGGGCCTATTGCGAGAGGAGGAGGTTCCGCAAAGGCAGAGGAGGGCCTATTGCAAGAGGAGGAGGTGCCGCAAAGGCAGAGGAGGGCCTGCGTGAGGGGCGGAGGTGCCGCGACCATGGTGGAAGGTCTGTGCGAGGGGAGGAGATGCCGAGAGGGTGGTGGAGGGTCTTTGCGAGGGGAGGAGGTACCACGAAGGTGGACGAGGGCCTGTGCGAGGGAGGAAGTGCAGCTAAGGCTCCCCAAGGGCAGAAGAGGGTGACCACTAGGGACGGAAGTGCAGCAGTGGCTTTGGATCACGAGAGCAGAGGAGGTGCCATGTGTGAGGAGAACATGTGCAGTGAAGTCTCTACGGGGCAGAGGAGGGTCTGTGCGAGGGGAGGAGGTGTTGGAAATTGAGTACACAAACTGACTGTATTAATATTGTGTCACAGTACTGTGGCCAATAATTAAATGAATAATTTATAACACTCTCTCTGCTATTTGATGGAATAGGGGAAAACCCTCAATATTACATTACATTATCAAATTTTAACATGATCCTCAGAATTGTTTTATTTGCTTTCATTGGTCAGTTTCAAACAATGGGCTCTTCAAAATGTTCTGCAAGTCAAAACTAACATAAGTAACAGTGCTTGAGTGGATGGATACCTGGTAATGGTCCTGATATCGGTGGGACCTGTTGTTTCATGTTGCCCGCCATCTGGAGATCAACAGTTTAGTGAGTGAAGTTGGACTCGGCTACATTCTGTATAAACCCATTGATGATGTTTACCTGACAGTTGGGGTCTCTGTCCAGCCCTTTCTTGTCGGCGTTCTGGATCACTTCTCTGATCTGCTCAATGAACGAGTCTCTCTCACTCTCCAGGATAAACTCACTCTCCACCTGAAAAATATCAGTTTTTCATCATGAAATGTTCTCGAAAGGGATTGACAGGTAAAAACATTTCTATACAAAGAGTAAACTGCAAGCCACCAATGAACCAACCTTTTTATGTGACAAATTACTTTATTTACACTACATTTCACAAAAGCTCTTCTCTCTTCATCTGTAAAGAAACTGAACGTGTGTGTACCATGATCTGTGCGATCTCCTCTGGGTTGTCTCCGTCCAGATCAAACCTAAACGTGACCATCTTCCTGTTGTGAGTCTCCAGCTGACACTCGGCCACTCTGTCTCCGCGGTTAGAGATCTGCAGACATTTGAAAAGCACATTATGTCCAACTCTATTTAAGTTGAGACATTCCAGTTAGTAAATAATAATAAACATGTCCAAAAACAGCCCATACAATCCCTATCTGAAGAAGTCAGCCAGGCAAACATGATTACACGGGCTGCTGTACTCCGGGAGGCGTTACAGAGGCAGCAAAGGTAAGTGCAATCTTATATTTAAAGCTTGTTCTTCAACAAATAAATAAATCTGATCTGGCCCAGCATTTCCCTTCTAAGGTTGTGGGTCGACCTTCAGCTGTGGATCCACTAAACCTTCTGCCCACCAAGTCCTATTCCTTCTTCTCTAAACGCTCTTCCATATTTTCGCTCATGGACATTTTTAGTCATTTTTTTAAACTTTGTTGGCGTACTGTTTTGTTTTAGTTAATGCCAATTCTGCCACGTCATGTGACTACGCCATTTCTTTCCTTTTAGTTCCTGCAACCCTCCTGTATTGGATTTTTGGTCTTCAAATTTCTAGTTATATAGTGATGGCAACGGTACAATGTAATAAAATAATAATATAAAAGTGTATTTACACTGAGGACATCGAGCTTGGCTTTGGACAACTTCTCATGTCGAGATCTGCTCCGAACTGAGCGCCGCTGGTAACGTTTGGTGGAGCGGCCTTCATGACGACCTCCTCCATCATTACCATCGCTGAGACCAGACGCCTCCGAGTGTCCGCTGGAGCAAAGACATGGAACATCAAACAAAAAATACTGCTAATACTACTGCTAGTCCTCTAGACGCTTCCAGAGTTTGTAAACAGAAGTTTTTACAGCAGTGTTGTAGTGTCTAATTGTTGAAATAGTCTTCTTCTGACAATAAGAGGATGTCCATCACCATCCAGTTTCAAATCACACCTTATAATGTGAATAAAGAAAAAAACAAGTCTGTGAGCACCTCTGACTTATCTTTTTGTAATGTTTTGTTACTGCTTTCTATGTTACCTGCCCTGGCACAATAAATTAGCATATTTGCGTGACATGTTTACACTGTAACTGTCACAGATATCAATTAATATGTATTGTCCATACAACAAAATTAAATAAAACGAATAAATACTGGCTGCCACTACTCCATACATCGGCTCTAATGCATTTTCTGTGGGAGAGTTAGCATTAAGTTCCAAACATCACAAACTACGAAAAATCAGGGCCTTTTTGGCGAGTAACATCAGAGCCTCGGCAGAAAACATTATCCCGAGAAGCAGTTTATTGACGTAGCTGTTGGCGTCAAAATTAACTTAAATTCTAATGACCATGTAATAAACACTGTACTACTATTACTACACTATGGTATACACTACGGGCAAACATTTTTTTCAACTGTGCAACTTAAAACAACAACAATTGAACAATGACATGTTTATAGTATATTGTTAAATACTTGATTTTCCGTGTTGGATTACCTTTCTATAGACGCCTGGACATGGGGCGGCAGGAGCTGAGACTGCGACAACTCTAAGGGCTGTGGACAGAGAAAAGACTCATCACATAAGGGCAATAAAGTCCACCTTACATTTTATACAATAGCTACTTTACACTTATCCTCGAAGATTTTCAGTTTGGGTCCGATACAGAGATGTTCTTAATCTTTTTGAGAGATTTTGCCCCCTTTTTAGTCGACTAATCGGTTGAAAATGCCTTTAGTTGCTTTAGTCGACTACAGCCCTAGAGTGTATCTTTTGTTAAAGCTGGGGTACCAAACCTTTTTGTTGTAAATGGGTGCATTTTGTGTTTTCCACCAAAGAGTATCCTACAAAAAGCAGCACTTTATGAAAAAATTAGACCACTACATGTCGCCTGCAGATAATTATAAACTATTTTAATTCTTGTAAACCCAGAAGTAAGGGTTGAAAGCAGTGCTCTGATTGGCTGTGCTTGGGGCGGTCTGCCTAGTTTCACTTTGGTGTATGAATAAAGCTGTTAAAATGAATATATATGAATTTTAAAGACGTTCCAAAGGGTTTTAGAGAGCTATGGACAGGTTACACATTGTGATACCTACTGCTGGTTCTGATGTGCAAAAAATTGGTAACCCAGGTTCTAGGAAAGTAATAACATCTTCGTGGAGACAAGCTGATGGCGGAACCTCCAACAGGAAGTTGTTCCTATTAATTTGTAATTAGAGAGGGCCCATGCGAGGCTGTACCTTGGGCCAAATTTTTATTGACGGCCCTGTACATACTGTAGAGTAGCTTTTAATTTACTGATACTTCAAATTCTTCATCTAGTTTTGATACTGGTTTTAGTATTGATTAGGGTCTGGTTATTGCTTTTTTTTGTAGACATATAGCCTATTACCATCGGCGGATCTAGGACTTTGGGGGCCCAAGGCAAAATTAAGTACAGGCAAGTGTGTGAATTTATATAACTTTTCTGTTTTGTCTCTTGAATTGTTCTAAAAAGCTTTTGTTGTTTGTTCTTTTTGTTTTTTTTATGTGTGGTAAATTTGGGGTGGTAAGTGAACAATTGGAGAATTCTAATTTATATGTGCAATAGTGTTGCACATAATGCACATAATGTTCTAAACAGCTTTTAACAGGGGGTTTGGGGGTCCTTCCCCAGAAGAATATTTAAGAAATCAAACCATATTTCCCCCTTTTTGGTGCATTTCACACATGCTCCAGCTAATTTTAATACATGATATTAATTTATAATTTTTTTATGTTATATTTTATTTACTATTGGTTTGGTGGCTTGGGCAGAATTAAAACATTTGACAATCCCAGACAGATTTTATTGGTCTTCTTGTTTAAAAGTTCACGGCAATACTTTACTGTGATATTGAGAGAATAACAACTCTTTCAGAAACTTGATTCTATGATGATCGGCGGTATCTTTTTGGGGTCCCTTCATGTTAGGGGCCCGCGGCAATTGTGACCTGTTGCCTAATGGTAAATCTGCCACTGGCCTATACTATATAAATAAAATAATACACCATCTTGTACCTTCCTGCTCCACTAAACTACAGCGCTTGAATACCTGAGGTACAGTTTCCACAGGGTTTTCACAGGGAGGGGCGGTCACTACACTGATGATGGGCACCACAGCGGGCAGAGGCGTGGGTGCACGGGCAGGAGCGGCAGAGGGGGGAGGAGGGGAGAGGAGAGCCCCGTTCGGGTGCGGAGAGGGAGGAGACAGTGCCAAAACAACCGTCGGCACCGAAATGGAAAGAGGGGACAGTGCAGGAGGAACGGCAGAGACGGGAGCGGTTACACAAGGCTGAAAGCAAAGAAAAGACAAGGGAGAAAAGAAAAGTTTGACAAAGAAAAGATTATAGGAACAGAGAGGCAGAGCAGGGAGTGAAACAATATTGTGCAAAAATATTAAAGGACACATTATTTTTTGGAATTTTCTTGTTCCTCTGCTTTGGAATCTCGTGTTTTAGAACCGAAAATAATGTGTCTACGAAAAGAATACGACTTCATATCATTCAGGCATTTCTCACTTGAAAAATGTGATTAGCGACCCATCTACTGGCTGCAGAGGGAATTACAAAGGGGAGATAAACAAACCTAGCTTGCCCCGACATGCTACTGTTGCTAATGAAGGTGGTTTTGACGAGTCTGTGGATGATTTAGGGACATAAAAACAGCACAGAAGATCAAAAAGCTCTGCCTAAGATGTCACAAATATGGGAAATTTGGAGCAGAGTTTTTTGTGAGGCTCAGGGGGAGAGAACTCACTCACAAACAGGATTCATCAATTGAGCGTGAGCGAAGCAAAATACAACTCCAGGTATGTTTTTGATGAGGGGAACAATATTATAAAATGGTTAAAGGCTTAATGAACTTAATTCAGCATAATATGTGTCCTTTGAGCAGTGCTTTTCAATCGTTTTTGAGTTGCAGCACACTTTTTGGGTCTAAAAGCTACCACAGCACACGACCTACAACCAAATCCGACCATTTAGTAAAAGTACTTTAAAATCAAAGTATCGGTATCTGAAAATATTGGTTATCGGCCACAACAGCAAGACAAATATCAATATCGGCAATGGCGCAAAAATCCATATTGGACCATCCCTAGTTAGCACGCCAGTGTTTGTAAGCTTTGATCTCTGGCCTCTGAAAGGTGTAAAAGCACTTAAAAACTCATGCAGTGAATACTTGAACACTCAGAATGCATTAGGTAAGTGTGTTTTCTATGAGAGAGCAATAACTTTGGATAGCTGCAAAGAGTCTATAATGAACTAGTTCTGTTTTTCATGTTTTAAAATGGTAAGAATCAGGAACAACACTTAATACCTGAGCTACAGCGGCCTGGTACAGCAGATACAGGTGCTCTATACTGGGAAAGGGGCTGAAGTCATACAACTAAAGACATAGAAACGGAAATCCCACGGGAAAATTCAGGCAGCATGCAAAGAAAATAGTAAAAAAAAAAAGTAGTTTAATAGAGGAGGAAATAATAAAATTGTGTAATTCTGTAATCAAAGGCTGGAAAAACAATCAATGGTATAGATCTGCAGTTTCGCGGTAGTGTACCTGGGGAAATAAGCAGGAAGCATGCAAAAGGAGAAGAAACAACACCCTAATTAGTAACGTAAGGTTTAGCGGAAATAAAAAACGTAAGAGCTCAAGAACTTAGTGAATTTTGTAGTTAGAATATAAAAGCAAAAGTTGTGTACCTGGGTCTGGGGAGGGTGGGTCGGGCTTTGAATCGATGCATTGCTCGACTGAGTGGATGAAATAACCTAAAACAGAAGAAAACGCAACATTTAGGAAACTTCATCTGAAAAAGTGTAAAAAAAAGTAAAAAGTTTCATATTTATCTTCATAAAATGATGCAAACGACAGAATATATGCCTATTTATACTGTTATTGGCCTTTAAACTCACTCTTGAGATCCTCTGCTCATATTTGAGAACTTAAACATTATTCTGACATTAGAGAGCCAACAAGGAGGGGTGATCAGGAAGGAATGAATTTAAAAAGGAAATTACGCAATAAAAACTACGCATCAGGATTAATGAGGAATGAATGCATGTTTTGTGGGTTTGTTGTAGATTATACAGTGACAATGCTTTAGACTTTTAGATTATATCCGTTTACCTGCTGTGGAGAGAGCTGCGATACTAGGCCCATTGGGGGTCCAGACATTTGCTGTGAAGTCGAGGTCTGAACCTGAACACAAAGGATCAGAAAACAGACAGAACAGAAGACACACAGCGTCGTGAAGAGAGAAACAGAGAGAGACAGAGAGAGAGAGAGAGAGAGAGAGAGAGAGAGAGAGAGAGAGAGAGAGAGAGAGAGAGAGAGAGAGAGAGAGAGAGAGAGAATACAATTAGTTTATATTTTGATTGAAAAATGGTACAGACAGAATCATGGGTGCAAATACAATGAAACATGTCATAATATGTTGGTCCTCTTGTAAATGCACACATGTTAAACTGAATGGATCACAAACGACATGTGCACACTGCACAGTCACATGTGCACACTGCACAGTCACATGTGCACACTGCACAGTCACATGTGCACACTGCACAGTCACATGTGCACACTGCACAGTCACGTGTGCACATGTTCTCAGTACAGGGTTAAGGCGCAGGTAAGTGCTGGGGTTTTCATGCAAGTCAAACTCATTTGGGATTGTCAGGTTTAAATAAAGCACATATAGAAGCTAACTGACATTATTCAAATTATAACTTGCTACTGGCAAAGTAAAAAGGCACTTGCAAAAATACAAGTGTTGCTAATAATAAACAAAAACGTTCATACATGTGAAACATGTATAGACAGACAAATACTGAGGCACAAATAAAAGACAGAACTAATGATGGCTTCAAAGTCTTCTCTCAAGATAATGAGGGTTATTTTGGACCTTTGAAGCTTTGGGTCTACAAAACATAATTGTCAAATAACAAACAAAGTTTGAACAAAACCTTACAAAATAGAAGAAAAATAATGTACAACATTAAATACACATTTAATCAGCGGGTTACACTTTGAAAACTGTCCGAGTCCCCTTACTTTTGTTGTATGTTTGAGTGTTTGTCCATTCAAATCAAGCACAGTCTCACAGTCAAGTATTTTGCCTCAGCAAAAGTAACATTTGTAGTGTAATAGTTATGTCTTATATTGTGACTTCAGAGACCATGGGTTTGAATGTGTCTTAGGTCCAGTATCCTGCGCACACAGCATACCTGCACAAACACACGTGGGTCATATACTGAGCTGTATATGAACATACACACAAAACTGTACTTACTCAACACATCTGAAACTAAACATTAAGATCTAGGGCGGGCTTAGGACAATTTTCTTACACAAACTATTTACATGAGAGCTGGTCTCAAAGACTGCCACAAGGAGAAGAGGATGAATTCTCTTTTATTGTAATGTAAGCACTTGTAAGAGTGTTGTTGAGAAAAGCAGTCTTTGAAACCTACACCATTAAACAATAAGGTTTGGTGGGGTTAAAAATCACAAGAAGCTGCAGCTGGGGTCCAGGGTTGGTACGATACACAGAATACACAATACAACAATTACTAATGTCACCCTGGGTCAAAACTTATATGGATTTAATGATATTTTTAATCAAATGTTTTTACAGATGTCAATTGGATCATTCTGAGTACACCAGAAGTATTCTCAGAATGTGCAGGAGCTTTTGCGCTGACTGTTTCACACCTGACCCAGGGCGGTTGTGGGACTGGATCTATACTGGTACCATGGCGGAGTTAGCAGCCTGCATGGCCAGCACAGACTCGTGGTAGCTCATGTCGGGCGGCGCGGGCACCACTCCTCCGTGTCGGGCCCAGGCGCTCTGCATCAGGGACTCCAGCTGAGAGCAGGACGCTCCTCTGGGACGAGGCTCAGCCGCCGGCGTGGGAGGGAGGAAGCTCTGCATGGAGGGCGGGTGAGCCTGAGGGTCTATGGGCATCAGAGGAGCCATCGTGTCGTACGAAGCAGAGGACAGAGGGATGGACTGAGCGGCTGAAGGGTCAAACACAGGAAGCGTCTGGGGAGGGGGAGACTGAAACTCTCCTGCATCAGAGGAGGTGAGAGAGTCGCTGGACGGCTCGGGGCTGTGGTCCTTCACTGTCACACCGTGGTGCAGCAGCAGGCTGCCTGGAGGCAGAGGCAGCTCGGGGCTCATGTAAGAGTACAGCTCCTCTGTGACAGGTTGCAGGCGGCTGTAGGAGCCCGAGCCCCCGGAGCCCGCACCGTCCTCCAGAGGGAGCTCCATGGAGCTGCGCCGGCCCCGGTACAAGCGCGACGCCAACAGACCAGGGTCTCCTGCTGCCGCCGCAGCCGCCGCCGCTACGTGAAAGTCAAAGACAGACGAGGAGGACGGGGGCTCGGACATGGGCCCAGGGGCCGGAGGGTAACAGACTTCAGAGGAGGAGGACACGGCGCCCCCGCTGGACGCTCCCATAGACGACAGCTGAGGAGGAATGGGGCTGTGTGCACTCATCCTCTGCATCAGGTGGGCGTGTAGGAAGCCAGCCTGGGGAGGCACGGGGTCGTAGCCCAAACTGGCGGCGGCGGCGGCGGCCTGTCTCTGCTGATGGAAACTCAGGCCCAGCTGGTGTGCGCTCATGGGAAATCCTCCGTACGCCATGGCCTCGTAATGGTCCAGTAAAGCGGCCTGGTTCAGGCTCAGCCTCCTCACTGCCTCCTCGTGCTCCGCTCTCATGTCTCTCATCCCGTACAGACCTGTGTCAGACTGCCCCGGCAGGTGCAGAGGCTCACCCACGCCCAGTCTCTGAGCCGCCGCTGCAAAGCTGGGGTTGACCATGTAGAGGGGGGGCGTGTCCACGGCCTCCAGCCCAGAGAAGGGGTGCAGGCTGCTGCCGTAGCGCGGGTAAGCGGGCTGGAAGTGCCTGGTGTGGGCCTCCAGGATGGAGGTGCTCTTACGACGTTGGTTGTTGTATCCCTTGGGTGGGCCGGTGGGAGGGGGGGAGAAGGAGACGGGCCGCTCGGGGATGGGGGGGAAGAACATGGTGGGGGGGTCAGGCAGCCCCGACACGCCTCCTCCTGCTCCTGCTGCTCCTCCGGTGTACGGGTGAGGCATTGTGTGCTGCTGTGATCACATACAACGGAAGAATCAGAGACAGATCCAGAGCACAGGCCCAGGTCACAGGAGCAAAGCCAAGGGAACCGATTATCAAGGAGTCAATTTAATGTGGGACAGAAAGATGGTTAAATGAAGGAAGAGAATTATAACAAGATGAGTGAGCATGAGACACACATTAGGGAGGGAAAGGATAAAGTCACTCAAACTGCAGGATCTGAAACTCCACTTTCAGCATAAACTGAAATAACAGTGGGATATAAGCGGCAAATATCTAGTGTATAATAGTACAATACACTACATTTGCCATGTGCTGGTCACTAAACGCAGAAAAAAGCAGCGCTTTGTTTTGGTATGCATAGAAAAACTGAAAGCTTTTATGTCTAAAGCAAATGTGATTGCTTTACGGTGGGTGTGGAGCTCAACAGTGCTGGACAAACTCACTGCTGTACTTTTTTTAGAATTCCACCAACAGGTTGTGATCATGTTCTTCAGTTTGATGGCGTCATAATCTCAGATAATGGGAAAGGGCCTGTAACTCTATAGGACAGTTTTTGAAAGAAATGTCCAAAATAGAAATCCACAAAAAACCTTTGATACATTTGTTTGGCACTGGCTCCAGAAACTAACAGGTAAACAAAGAAACAAAGAAAGGGTGATATCAAGCTCTAACTCCTCCCTGAGGGCAGGGCTAATGAAGCTCCTTCAGACTGAAAATGACTTTTGATTGGAAGTCGATGTGTCTTGATTTTAAAACACTGTCCAGATGAACACCTCTGATGTTTTTATAATACATTTACTATGTCGTCTAAAAGTCGATGGGTGAATGTAGACGAGGTGCTGCACTGTTGAGCTCCATCCTTCACCTGTGACCAGCGCCTTCCACACTTTCACTCGTTTCTAAACTCAGACGTGGACCTTACAGGGCTGGAGCAGAGGGCCGCGGGCAGGCTGGCTCTCCTCTGCCTGGCCCGAGGCTGAGCGGGCGCCGAGTTCATGGGCAGCACCGTCTCCAGCGCTCTGGAGAGGCGCCCCGCGAAACTGTCCCGCTCGGCCGACAGAGGTGTGCGTGCGGGGGGAGAGGGGAGGCAGGCGAGGGACGAGGGGGAGCGCTCTGGAGGAGGGGTGCGGGCCTTCTGAGGACGAGGAGTGGCCAGGACGGAGGAGGAGGAGGAGTGGGGGAGCGAGTAGGACGAGGGGGGCACGCACACGGACATGCTACTACCCCTACGGCGGCGCAACACGGCCGACTGGGAGAACGACAAGGAGAATGAACACCGAAAACAAACAGAAACAACATGTCAGCAACAAAAATAGGTTTGTTAATGTACGAAAAGGGTTAAATTATGAACACATAAAAAGGAGGATACTGTTCAGGGTAAAATGTACATAAGGGAATGAAGGCTTTAACCGATTAGACATTGTATTTAAAATGAAAAATAAAGTCAAGAAAATATCTAAGTTTACAGCAAAATAAGGTGAAAATCCACACGAGGTAAAATGGCTTAAATTCCAGGTATTTCACTGTAGAGATATCAGTTTAGATTTTCTTATGAAGTTCACTTATTCAAATGTAAGCAAAAATGTATGTACTTAAAAATAAGTCATTTTATGTGACAAAATGGCCAAAATTGCACATAGTTTGGACATATACATCTGAAAAATGGACAGAGCCAGGTCTAATTTGTTTAATCTAGTTGACAAGAGATATTAAAATTGTACTGAGGGGATTTTTGATGTTATTTTGAATTTAAGTAAACTAGATCTTTCAAAAAATGTAGCCTAATTTTTGGAGCTAAAACTTGCATGAATATCTTGTAAAGTAAAAAGACTGTTAAGTAGGTGCTGATCCTTATGTCTCTGTGGGAGAAAAATGCATTTGGAGAAAACAGCCTCAATGAAATGAAATAATAAAACATTAGGTGCTAGGTGTTATTTTCATGTGAAAGCTTACATCTTGACTCAACAAAAACCAACCAAAAAACAAATTTAAAGAAATGAATTTTGCTTGTTGTGTCTCCCCTTAATTTGATTAAGATTGACAAGTTAGTTAGTTTTGCGTACTTATTGACCCTGAATTATTTGACTTGGTTCAAGGTATGGTCTCAAAACTTTGCTTTATATTTCAAATGTTAGATTTAATTTACAACTTCAAACTCAATAATTTTGAAACCAGTCTGAAAAGCCATGACACAAGTAGAATATTGTATTTGTAAATCAGTCTAAACTATTCCATCATAAACTATCTTCGGTGAATATCATACCTCCTCTCATAAGCAATTTTTAGATTATTTCTATTCTATTTTAGATTTTTTTTTTTTTTTTGCTGTGAAATGAGAAACAACTAACGAGGCATCCTAATTCAAAGTATAAATAAATAAATGACTGAATGAATCAACAATTATTCAAATTATATATAACACACAAAGCAAAACAAAGAAATACAAAGAGTAATAAAGAAATAACTACTGACAGGAAAAGCTTCACATGAAATTATGAAAATGTGTTGAGTACTCTTGCATAATACGATAAAAACCACCAGCGTCACTGTAAATAAGTACAAAAATGCAAAAATGTTACTTCTTACGTCGTATTTACTGCGTCTGTGGTCCAAACAGTAATACCTGTTTTCCTGGCTCGTTAAAGTTAGTGGCGATGCTGTCCGAACTCCATTAACGTGCACTAAATCTGCAAAAACTCCACCGCAAACTGCAAACTTTTCACTGCACTCTCCCTCGTCCACAGCAGACACACACGAGGCGGGGCCGACTTCACCGAAACACACGCCAAACACATCTGTGACGGGCCGTTCTTCTCGCGTCAAAGCCAGAAAACTCACCCCGAGAACGTGCAAATCTAACGGGGCCGTGCTCAAACTCACGAGGCACTGGCAGGTGAAGGCGCCGAGGATTCACAGAGAAACAACCGCGCCGAAATTAACTAACTTTATCAGGCTTTCAGAGATTGCGGATTATTTTTGAGGGCAGAGGAAGGTCAAGAGCATTTTTACAAGATTTAAAAAGCTCCAGATCGACGAAAGAGGTTTATTTTTGCAATTAACGGACTGTAGTGATTAATTAAGTCATTAATTAAGCTTAAAACTTATTTTCTGCATTGGATTGGCTTTTATTTTGGGGAACGAATTAACCATTGTCTCATTACCATTTAAAATCTTTATTGAGATGGTTCATTGGTGATTTTATTATCTATTAATGAAATGAAAGAGTCGTTTGAACAGAAAAACGATCACAAATGCCTTTAAAAATACTGTTTGCGGAATCGACTGTTTAATAAAATCACAAACTAAAGATAAACCTACTATTTTCGGTGTTTATTACATTGACGTGAGTGAATTAGCCTCTGTCATGTGAAACAGCTTCACATTAGTTACATTTTGTCACTATTTCATTAAGATCACATCATTTTAATTATCAGTGTCTGTAAATGTTATATGCACAGAGCGTTAAAAATAAAGAGCATTTCTCGCAAACATCTCCAGAGACACATTTTGATGAGATTAGAAGGTGCGAAGTGATCAGATTTTGCAGATTTAGGGCACAATCTACGCCATCTATTTGCTTTAAAATTACACTCGTGCCACGTATGGCTCGCTAATGTGTAATACAGGGGTGTCCAAACTTTTTCCATCGAGGGCCACATACTGAAATTTAAACCAAGCGGAGGGCCACAATTAAATCGTGAAACGTTCAAAAAAGTTGCATTAATCTGATTTGTAAAGTGCCACCACACCTAAATTCAGTCTCAGTCCTTTAATATCAGGTCTGTCTCACTCCAAAATGTTAGTTATTTAGGTTATAATAGTAGAAAATCTGAAATTTGCTGTAAAAAGTATGTCTTAGGACAATGTGGGCCAATTCACCAGGAAGCTTGAGGGCCAAGAAAAATTGGTCTGCGGGCCGCTTTTGGCCCCCGGGCCTTAGTTTGGACATGCCTGGTGTAATATGATTATTATTTACGATCATTACGACACCAAAACAACACTAAAATCCTTACATTTCTCTCATTCAAACAGTCTAATAGATCACAATTCATCTCTAGTGTGACCAGCTTTATGAAATCAAACTTGCTGAATGAAAAATTAAAGTTACATTCACGTTGACTTTTTTAGTGTTTGACAGGTGTTTAGTGTTGAATTTAAATTATATAATTGATCTAGCGTCTCCAGTGGTCACAATCTTAATTTTTTAGTTTATATGATTGTATATCGAGGCAACTGTTGTTGTGATTTTGGGCATTATAAAAATAAATTGATTTGATTTGATTTGATTATATGTCCTGAGCAACCAAAGAGCGCAACATGTTTTCATTATATTTTATTTATATTATATGTTTTAACTGCCAGTGTCAGTAAACGCTGTAGACCCTTCCAGGAGTAATATGTTTAGAACAACTGCCCACTCTGGTACTTGCCTGAACATTCTAGCATTTTCATTTAAATGGGACAGTGAATAAAATAAACAGTAATTTTTTTCTTTGTACAAAGCACTGACACATGGTTGTTGCTTTTTGAATTTCTAAAGTTCACTTATTATTTGTAGAATTTGTGGCATTTGGTGAAACAAAACATAGATTTCACTGTCAAACTACTGTGGTCAGCTATGTTTCTGGTGGTTTATTGTCCAGAATAACGTTTTTAGCTTTGAGAGCTGTTTCTTACGAGGTTGTTATGTGTCGCGTGCTATTTTCTACACTCATTGCTAACGGTAACTTCATGTGGTCATGTTCTCTGACTCTGCCCTGGTGTTACTCGCATGTGGTCGAGTGGTTTCAGTTGCCAAGACAGCCCTGGTTTTTCATAATTTGCGATTTTTGGAGGCTAACGCTAACTCTACCAATGAAGATGCATTTGTGCTAACTTGAGGAAGGGTACCAAACTAATGGAATGCAGTGTTTTGTTTGCGAACAGTAGAAGGTAGATTAGGTACCTTAATTTTTCACAATCTCAAGCGACATTTTTTATGGTATTAGATGGTAGGACTGTGCAATTAATCGCATACATAAACGTGATTATTACTCTGTTCAATTACAGAAATGTTGTAATCGTAAATACAATGAAATGTCTTCCGTTCAGAGTTATAAGTGACTCCTTTTCACTCAAAACCTGGAGCAAAGGCACTGTTAAGACTTCAGTAATACATATATTCAGTTTATACTTTATCTACAGAATGATTTTGACTAAATAGAAGTAATTGTTCAAAATAATCGTGATTTCAATCATGAGCCAAATAATTGCGATTACATTTTTTGGCAGCCCTATTGGATGGTAGAAAGTGAATTGGATATTGCATGTTTAGGGTGAAATCTACACGATATATTCTGTTTAAAACCGCACTCCTGCCAGGTAAGCATCGCTACCGTTTGATCCAATTCGTTTTTAAGAAGTATGGTCATTTACAGCTTCATTAAACTCCAAAAATCCAAACGTCAGGCTCGTTGCCGTTCATTCCCGCCGTCCCTCTCCTGCCAGTGCGTCGCCCTCCGCTGTGGGCCGGTACTCACCATGGGCTGGGCGGGCTGGGGGTATCCCGGGTGCTGCTGCGGGGCGGTGGAGGGGGCGGGGGGGTAGGGGGGCTGGGCGGAGGGAGGGCAGCCGTAGGACATGGTCAGCGGCCCGGCGTGAGGAGAGTCCGAGGAGAAGACGGAGGAGCCCTGGCCGCTGTCTCCTCCGTGCTCGGCTGTGGACGGAAAAGGAGAGTTCAGGTTCAAGAGGCACAAACGTGGACAACGGAACTATTTTGGCGTCAAGGTTTTATAACTGTGTTTGTGTTTTTGTTGTGTTTGTCTGTCCTGTGCGTCTTATTATGTATGGACCCTGAGTCTGAAATAAATAAATGATGATGAAATATACCAAACTACAGCTAAATACAAAATTGTCAACAGCCTAAAAGGACACATATTCTGCGACGGTGACTTTTCTTGTTCCGTCATCAAAAACACACCTGAAGTACGAGTCTGTTGCATTCACGCTGTTTTGAGTTATGTTTATCAGAAAATCCTCCCCCTCCGAGCTTCAGCCACACGTCATGTGCACTCTGTTCTATCTGGGACGTATTCTCAGACTTCATACGTCACTTATCAGAGAATGTTCCGCTGTTTTAAGTCCTTAAATCATCGCCAGACTCACCTTTAAACACATTAGCTGCTGCTGCTGGGCTAAAACTCGTATTTTCAACAGCGCTGTAAGAGTATATTGTGAGGTGCCATCTAGTGGCTGGATGAACTCACTGCGCGTCAGTGAACAGTGCAATCAATTCCTTTCAGTAAGAACATACTAAACTTTTTTTTTTTCCTTCAAAACATGAGATTGCAAATTTACGGCACTCAAGAGCATGTTTAAAGGATTAAAACAATATGAAAAATGCAGAATATTTTCCCCATAACACGCCGTCGAGGCTTCATAAAATTTGTATTGACAGAAATGATCTATGCTGTAGGGCTGTAGTCCTTTAGTCGTTTAATCGGTCGATGGAGTCGACTAATCAATTTATTATATTATTCTGGCTCCACAGTCCAAGTGGATGCGTCAGTCCTAGTTCAGCTGCAGCCTGTTTGTCCGTGGGAGTAGGATCTCTCCTTCACTGTGGTTCTCCCCGAGGTTTCTACTTTTTCCCATGGGGTTTTTTGTAGTTTTTCCTCACCGCGAAGGAGGGTCAAAGGACAGGGGCATTCTGGGACAGTTATCTGAACTGCTTTCTACCTGTGGCCCATCGAGGCAAATGTTGTTGTGATTTTGGGCATTATAAAAATAAATTGATTTGATTTGATATTAAGATTAGAGTCATAACAGTAGCAAAATTTGAAGATATGAATGAATTTCATGAAGATTTTGGAGTCTAACTTACAAATATTCTGTTTCCTGTTACATTTCTGTATAAATAGTTGTTTTAACATGAATCCTTTGCAGTTGTGGTCTTTAGAGTGCAGTTTGGGAGAGATACAGAGAGATACTTTATAGTTTTGGTATATTTTTACTACACTCCCTTTTAGTCGACTAATCGGTCGATCGGGCAGGTCTTTAGCCGACCAAGAATTTCTTTAGTCGACCACAGCCCTACGATGTTGAAATTGTGTGCCACAGGTACTTGTTTGATACATGTTTTATGTGACTGTTCTCTGGTGATTTTGATTTGGAGGAAAGTATTGGACTTAATGCAGGGCTGGTTACCGTGTGACCTGCTCTGCACTGGATTAGCGACTTTGCTCTGTTAAATCTGAAAATGTGGACAGAGAGAATGATGGACAGTGCAGCGTGTTAAAGAAAGTTGGGAGAAGTTTGTTTGTGTGTGTTTAGTCTCGTTCATTTCTGTTTTGTGTTTTGTGCTATTCTGTTTTCATTTCTTTTCTATATAAAACTGAGCAAATATTTATTTTAAAACTATCAAACTTATATGAATAGCAAGAAGTAAGATAAAACGAACAACAAATCCGCAAATATGTTCAACTTTCTTTTGAGAATTAATTACATTAGGGCAGAATCTTTAACCAGATTATACAGAACAGAACAGACAAAACATGTGACTCCCAATGTCTCCTTTGACGAATGTAGAGCTTTTGTTTTTATCATAACGATGCATCAGTTTTAACCAAACCTTCTTTTAACTGATGTCTTTGGACTAAACAAAGTGACATTTCAACCGCAGTATACTGTAAATATCTTTTCCTCTAGCTACTGCTTTAGTCAAAGTTAAATAAAACGTGTTGAGTGTGTACTTGTGTGTCTTACATGTGTGTGAGACACCCGGCTGCTGATAATAAATCTGCTGCTGCTCCACTTCTGTGTCCTCCGTCTCGGGCTGTGGACAAACAAGCTCATTACTTACTGTAAAATCAACAAAATAAACCATTTCCAAACTTTCACATTATGCAAAGTACTGTTTAGTTTTGACTCACTGCGAAGTATTTATTTGATGGACATTATTTTGGTTTAACTTACTCTGCGCTTGTGAAACTTTCAGCAATGTCTTGAAATAGGTGCTTACAGCTAAGATCTTATCTGACGTCTCATAACGATTGGGAACAACTTTTGGTTGTGCAATAAATTGAAATCAAATCGAAATCATAATTTGAATGGATGCAATTAGCAAATTGCAAAGGCTGCAATTTTTGAAGGGGAAAAATGTCCTCCTCAAATATTATGTTTTATTCTGAATAAAAACTGTTTAGATTTAACATGTTCTGAAACAAGCAACAAAAATCTGACTAAAAGAGTCGAAAACTAGCGACTAAAACTAAAAAAATAAGACAAAAACGCATCTAAATGTAACAAAAAACGTGACTAAAATTGATTAAAATGCGACTGAATGTGACAAAAAGCATGAAACGGTGACAAACCGTGACTAAAAGTGACAAAAATGCGACAAAAACGCATCTAAAAGTGACAAAAGTGTGACAAACACGTGAGTCAGCCAAAATACAACTAAAACTCGACAAAATTGCGACAGAAAGTGTCAAAAAACAAGACTAAATGTGACAAAAACGCAACTATAAGTGACAGAATGGGACAAAACTGCGACAAAAACGCATCTGTAGGTGACAAAACGGGACTAAAAGTGAAAAAACTCAACTAACAGTGACAGAAACGTGACACAGGTGATTCTTTTATTAGCTCGTCAGATCATATTTAAGTATGTTTGTCAACTCTCCTGGTTGTGTTTAAAATGTAATCACGGTCTCAAAACTGGCCGGAAACATCACAAGTGGATATTTTCCCCAAATCCTGCAGCTCCACGGTGTTTTTTGTTTCCGTCGCTGCGATCTCGCCGTGTCAGACCTGGCTGTGTGCAGACTTGGGCGTCTCCGGAGCGAGCGGCTGGAGCTGTTCGGCCTGGAGTTTCCTCTTCTCCTGCTCCTCTCGCACCAGCTGCCTCTGCTCGCGCTTCCTCAGGATCAGAGACACGCGGTCTTTGATCGCTTTGGCCATCGTCTTGTGGTCTCCCTCAGCAACGTAGCCAGACTCGACCTGCACAGGACAGTTACACGTGTCACCAGAACGTACTGAACATGATTAGGGTTAAGTAAGTCCACAGCTGTTACCTAGCAACCATTTTGAAAACAAGGGCCAAAATCCATAAACATGACACAATAGTTCTGATTTGACAAATAATGACACCTTTATTTTGTTGAATGATCGTAAAAAAAAAAAAAAAAGTGACAAAAATGTGAGTAAAAATAACAAATACGTGACTAAAACTGACAAAAACTCGTCTGAAAGTGACAAAAGTTTAAAAAAATGCGACAAAAACACATCTAATAGTGATGATAAACGTGGCTAAAAGTGACAAATGTGACTAAAACTGAAAAATGTGACTGAAAGTGACAAAAAATGTGACTAAAAATAACAAGCACGTGACTAAAAAAGCAACGTAGCCAGACTCGACCTGCGCAGGACAGTTACACGTGTCACCAGAACGTACTGAACATGATTAGGGTTAAGGTTTTACTAAACATTTTGCCCGTTTGTCCTCAGTTTATAATGTCACGTCCTGGTTGAACATGAGCAGCAGATGTGACATAAGTCCACAGCTGTTACCTAGCAACCATTTTGAAAACAAGGGCCATGGCCTTTGATATTCAAGTCATTTGATATTCAAGTCATTTTGAACTAGGCTGGATATAAATTTTTTGGCAACGCAAACAAATCTATAATGACGCTCTCATAAATGCAAGGCCTCATTTAAGAACTGAATAGACTTTTTTGTCGTTATGGGACTTTCCAAAGTGTAAAAAAAAAAAGTTTCAAGATATTGTATAACATTTGGGGATATTGACCCAAACTGCCAGTGTGTTATAGCAAGTCTACTACGTTTTTTACTACTTTATTTTTGATATTTCGTTAGAACAGCAGTTGTATTAAACCGTGTACAAACCATTTCTTGGGCCACATCCTCTGCGACATCTTTGCTGAGATCGAACGAAAACTCGATGGCTTCATTATCTTTGTATTTTCCTGCAATCAACACAGATGTTCAGGTGAGCGCAAGTGTTTCGGAGGTCAATACAAACAGCAAACAAGAATATCTTCATTAAAGGTCCCATATTCTGCTATTTTGCCCTTTACACAGTCTATTCTAAGGTCTTTGTTGATAAAATGTTGCGTTGTGCAATATCCATAACATTACAATTTCCAAAAAACACCCATTTCTTGGACTGGCCCCCCTCCTTGCAAAAGCAAATGGCTCACTCTGAGATCTGACCCCCCCGAACAGAGAGCAGGCTGCCTCCCCCGCCCAACCCGCGTGCCTCCCCCGCCCAACCCGTGCTGAAGCCTAGAGCGGAGATGGTGCGCATGCGCCGTGTGCTCCGGTAAACAGCGATACACAAACACGGGAATAAACCTTTTATCCGTCCTGACGGTGCGTCTTGCTGAGTCCTACGTCCTGGATCTGACCTGGAGTTTGACGTGCTCCAGTAAATCGACGACGGACGTTGCCGTTTGGTAAATAACAAGCTAACTCTTCGATCTGTCGTATCCATCGTGTAATTACTGTGTAGCATTAGCATTAGCTGTTTTTATTCTGCGGCTGCGCGCTTCCCGGAGGCGTGGCTTAAGCACCGCGTCATCCATGGGAAGCCGCGTCATCCTTGTGAGGAGCCCCCGTCTGCCTGCTCACCCGAGGGGGACGGAAAAGACAGTTCTCTAGCGAAAACATGCGGGAATCAATCAAAAAAACACTTTGGGCACAACATACGAGGCCCAAATAGCACTGTAGGAAGGTTAAAACCGATTTTGCAGGATATGGGACCTTTAAATACAAAATACCTGTCTCCTTTAGAGTGGCTTTTACCTTTTAGCTTCTTGGCATCCTCTATCCTCAGCCACAGTTTGATCGCTGTCATTTCCCCATCATCCTCCTCGGCCAGTTCCACCCGAACTCCAGTCTCCTCCTGGAAGAATGCATGGTTCAGCAGGATCTTTATGGCATACCTGAAAACAGAGAGAAAACAAACACAAAGTTGAGAAGGACGAACACTTCTGCAGGCTGCGCTCCAGTGCGTTTGTTTCTTGTTTCGAGTCGCTGTCCTGAAACGGTCTCTGGGATAATGAGCCGGAGTTGGAGGCGCATGGTATGTTTCTCATCTGCCGGACGACACGTTGACGTCACGCTGGACATTTCAGATGTTACGTCGGCTAATCGAGTTACGTAAAAACAACATTAAACTAAGAAAAAACCGGGGAGTGTCACTGAGATCTGCTGTGACTCATTTCTATCATTATATTATGACTTCACGAGGTAATGATATTCTGATTTAAGGTCAGCGTGACGATTATTAACACATACTGCTGTTGTGTCGTTGGGCAAGGCACAGGAGATGGAATAAAACCAAGCACAAGCAGCAAGTCAAGTACTTTTTGGGCAATAAAAACGTCTTTACCTGGTTAAATGAAGCATAGATGAGTTTTAGAATTTCACTTCCTGGTTGTAAATGATGACATCACACCAGGAAATTTCTTTGCACACTGGACTAAAACTCAGCCAATCACAGTCACAGATTTTTAATTTGACAAATCAAAATACATGTGAACACCTTTATTTTGTGGAATTAATGTTTTAAGGTTAAAAAAGTTGTTTATTTTAGGTAAATCATGCGTAACCTTTGGATGAAATGAGTGTGATGTCATCATTTTTTTACTTCCTGTGATTTTCAACAGATTTATTAACTTTTCTTCACAAACTCGATTGGGGTAAAACTAGATTTTCTGTGCACAAAAAGGTATTTAATACATCAAATAAAATAAAAATTAGAAAATTGTTCAAATGTGTCAGATGCTTTAACCTCAGAATATCAGAAATTACGAAAATTCCAGATGATTTTGTCAAATGAAAACCACTCAGACACATGAGAGTGAAATCAGAGCCTGATTTAAAACATTAACTATTGAACTTTACATTATTTGTGAATTTAATTGGAGATTATGAGCAAGATTTAGATTTAGGTTTAGGTATTTTTAGTTAAGTTTTTCATTTTATCTACAGATATATTACATCATTTATTTATTTATTTTTACTTTTGAGCCCAGACAATGGTAAATGTATCTCCCATATCATCCTTTGCAACAAAAAATCAGACTTAATGACATTT
This sequence comes from Rhinogobius similis, assembly GCA_019453435.1. Classification (NCBI taxonomy): domain Eukaryota; kingdom Metazoa; phylum Chordata; class Actinopteri; order Gobiiformes; family Gobiidae; genus Rhinogobius; species Rhinogobius similis. The sequence continues at coordinate 8,146,948 of CM033619.1, read as the reverse complement.
CTACACTGAAAGTTCTAATTGTTTGCGTATTCTTTGTTTTAAAGACTCAAAAACATTAGCATTTAGATTTTATGTCACTCAACAAATTAAAAATGCTTCACGCTCCACTTCATTTTGCCTCCTTTCATGAGTTTGAAATGTTCAGACAAAGCATATGTACAGACCTTATTCTCGCGATCTGCACAAAACACGTCTCCACTAAAGGTCGATAAAGTAATTCTCGGGTTCAAACATTCGGGTATCAGAACTCATGTGATACTTTGCAAAGGGGAAAACATTAGACCACAGGAAAGCACGGCACGACTGGAGCAGAGGCTTAAATACTGAAAATGGAAGATTGTAAAACTAACGCTGTGTGATGGAGGGTAAACGTAAAGCCACCTCGACCCCATCTGAAGTTTAAATGTTTGTGACAAATGAGCCGCCAAAGCGAGAAACAGGCTTTTAGCTCCTAAAGTTGGACTAACCACGACTGTATTTTCCCGCAGCAAGTCACAAATAACTGTAAATGCTGTAGTTAGTTCTTCTGTGTCACGGCAGTCAGTTTTAAACACTGACGGTGGCATTTTCTTCACGTACGGGACTAGGGCTGTAGTCGACTAAAGAAATCCTTGGTCGACTAAAAACCTGACCTTTCAACCGATTAATCGACTAAAAAGAGGGTGTGGCAAGGCAAAACTATGAATCTATGAAACTATCTCTCTGTATCTGAGCCAAACTACAGAAAAGCACTAAGAAACAGTGTTTTTTAGAGATATATAAATTAGATTAAACTCATGATTCACTCAAAGATCTTTTGCTAACTCTCTCTCCTAACCTAACTAACCCTCTAACCCCAGAGGAAACAATGAATAATGCGCCGAAGACTTCTACATTTGTGTCCTTAAAATTTGCATTAAATACATTAAATCATTATAATAAGTTAGTGTAATCCTGTGTCAAACCTGACCTAAAATAATGTAATGTGTAAATGTTTTTTGTGTCTCTGTAACTTTAAATAATAAATATATAAATAAAAAGTGATCTATCTATTTGTGATCTAATAAAATTACAACTTTACAAAGAAATAATCTGGTCCAAAAACAGAGATGAAGAAGAAGGAGGTTATTGTGAGTTTGTGTTTTGGCCGTACAAACACTTTTAGTAAGAATTCCATGTAAGATTTTATGAACGTGACCCCAGATGACTCCTTTTTAAACTTTATAATAAACATAATATTATAACATTGTAGTAAAAATGTGACGTAAGATATTATACAACTGTTCATGTTTGATTATACATCACTGGAAAATGTCTTGTTAATCCTCTGCCAGTGCCACATGATCATGATTTAGAGCATGAATTTTCACACGACTACAGCAATTACCTTTTTCTTTTATCAACCATTTATGTACTTGCTTTACTTTTATGGTTTATTTATCTCCTATGAATTTATTTTAAGTTTTTAAACAAAAAAAACCTTCTAAATTCAGAATGGAGGCAAAAGTGAAGCGCAACATAATGTGATTTCACTGGAGAAACTGGGATTTAATATCACAAAATATGAAAAATTGAGTTGATTTTGTGTCAGTAAAAGCCTCAGACACATGTGAGTGACATCAGAGCTGCTTTAAACACATTTATTATTGTAGTTTACATTATGTTTTAGTAAATTATGATAAACTCATTGCATTTTTGATGAAGAAACAATCCAGATTTATGGGTTTTACTGGAAAAATACTCACAGAAATGTTGAGCCCACAATAATGTTTATTTTTTCTAGAGATATATTAGATACTATTCCATAAATTAGATGCTATTGAAGCTAAAATACAATTTTAAGGCTAGAAAATTGTATTTTGTCCATCGCTTGTTATAGAAAAGCAAACTAACTGACCTTTCCATCCTGGAAGTTCAAATGTGTCTTTTTTCCAACACAAACACTTAAAATTAGCAGAATTTAGATCTAACGTGAGGGAATCATTGAATAATTTACAGTCAACTTCATTTAGCCTCCAGTCGACTCTGGAATATTTTGGAGTTTTGATGACATCACATTTTAAAGGGTGTGTTCACCTTTCATCTTTGTTTGTCCTGATGCAGCCCTCGATGATTTCCTTGACTTCTGGGATGGCGACTTTGTCAAAACTGGCAGGTTTCACTCCCTGTTCACAAAGACACACAAGAAAAGTTTCAGAGCTGGTTCAACCTCTGCTAAAATCCACTGCAAACAAAAAATAAGAACGAACAAAAGTGAAATTGATTCTAATTTGATGTTTACTTTAAAACATCTGTAACACAGTGTTATAAAATGTCCCGCTAAAGAACCTGAGAGTTAAAATGGTCCAGACGTTGTTTTGGAGCAAGAAAGAAACTACAACAATTTAACTTTTTCCCAAATATTATCAATATATCTAAACGTAACATGTATATAATAACATTTTTTACTTTAAGCAATTTATAATTTTTTTAATGGATGCGAGGACAAATTTACAACAAAGACAATAATAATAAAATGACTACGGAAAAACAAGGAGAATGTAAATATTCATAATAAATAATAATACAAGAAAAAATAACAACAATGTGTGTGTGTTTCAGAATGATGAAAAGACCGCAGTCATGGCAACCAACAATTCAAAACAAAAATACTGAAGTCATCAAAATGCAAACACAGGAAGTCGAAACCCAGGACCTTATTCATCAAACTGTGGTTCCTCCCTCTGGTGGGCTCCTGGTGCAGGGCCTCAGGAGACTCTTAGAAGCACATGTCCCACTCTAAAACCATCACACAACTGTACGACTGTGCAATGGAACTATAATGCATCAGATTTATTGCCTGGAAAAATCCAGACTCACCGCTGTACCAGCGGATGTGAATAGATCGCAAATCTCTGGCAAAAAGATGAATAATCCAGTCTGTTTGATGTTTAACGTGCAATCTATGGTTAATAAAACTTGTATGATGTTTATTAGTCCATAAATATGTGCGTGTCAGGGGGATTTGATCCATATTCGTTACAGAAATCAATTTTTATCGGAGTTTTGACGTCTTTTTTTTCTCCCAGACGCCAGAGTCACGTGACCTGCAGCGAGGAGAAATTATGAGCTGTGTGTGCGAATCGTTCCAGGGTTGGGGCACTATTTAGTCACTGAACAGGGCAGGACTGTGGAATGACTGAGGGGTTGGAGAAGAAGAGAGAGTGGGACATTCAGACGCAGCCTTTGAGAATACCTGGTGTTGTAGCCAACTCTGCCACTTCCGCCGCTCCAGAGTGACACCGTTTGCGTCACTGAAATAAACGAATCTGATTGCTCGGTACGTTTTGGAGTTGACTGGAGGCACGGCGGAGGGCAGGGCGACCAGACTGATATATGCTGCATAAATAATACATAGATATATCATTCTGGACTTCCAGGCAATCAGATTTATACAGTGTTTTTTTTTTTTTTTCCAAAGACGCCTCATGTTGCATTATTCATTACATATTATTCATTATGCATTACTCCACACTACTACACAGCCCTGGGGCAGACTGACAGAAGCGAGGCTGCCAATCTGCGCCATCAGCTCTTCGACCAGCACCAGCCACTCACGCGCCAGATTCACACAAGGCAATGTGGGAGGAGCTGAAGTGTGAGATATGGACGATGGAGAGAGGTTTCATCATGATTTTCGTCGCTCTCTCAGTGGTTTTTCTGCTCATGTTGTTGAGGGCCGTATTAATTAAACTCTGACCTGTGGCTTTAGACCTGAGGTGTCGTCCCGCCTGATAAAGGTCATAAAAGAACTCGAATGATGTCAAACGTGGACATTGAGGACGCTCCGGTTTTGAAATAGTGATCATTGATTGGTGTCTGTGATGTTTGGACTAAAGTGTGACATTGGCTCTCGTAGTGTTGGGCCTCCGTCGTGTCCCATTGACCCCGAAATGTCCGACTGACCCCAAAATGTGCAATTGACCCCAAAATATCCAATTGACCCCAAAATGTCCAAATTAACCCAAAATGTGCAATTGAACCCAAAATGTCCAAATGAACTCAAAATGTCCAATTGAACCCAAAATGTGCAATTGAACCCAAAATGTCCAATTGAACCCAAAATGTGCAATTGAACCCAAAATGTCCAATTGACCCCAAAATGGTGTGTTTTAGGTTTCAAGCCCCCGAGATGTACTGTGGGGACAGTCCATTAAAAGCAGTTTAAAAGTTTGAAAACAAACAATACAAACTTTTTTTAAAGGAAGTGCAAAGACTGAAGAATTGGTGCGATGTGATTTGTGAAGTTTTTTTGGTTCCTGTTAAACGCCATGGAGTTCTGGACAAACTGCGGACGATAAAATGTGTTTTGTGAGTCCAGACGCAACGAGATAAAAGTGAGCATGACTTGATCAAAGAGATTAAAAGATAAAAAATTAAAAAAGGTCCAGATAATTTCACCTCAGCTTTTCCCTCATTCACTAAAAAAAATATAAATGTTACGATTATTGAGAGAAGAAACCTCACCATTTTACAATTATCCACAAATATTGGCACAGCATGATCAAACAACAGGGAAAGCCTTCATTTAATTTAATTCACAATGTTTCATCACTGGCATTTTGAAATCAAACATTCTGAATGAAAACGTAATGATACTGGTACAAAAACAGCCCGATAAAAAAGCACTTTCACATAAATTGCTGTTTTGGAGTTTAGATTGAACTGCCAACGATTATTAAGAGTATTTTGTGACCTGAAGAATCACAATTAACCAAATAATCTCGACATTTCCCTGACACACGGGTTGAAAATCGAAGCCATAATACAGTATTACAAGAAAACAGTTCTGTCTATTTGGGTAAAAATTGTAGCAAAGTATTTGTAGAATCATCCAAAAGACAAAAAATTCCAAGGCAAAAAAAAATTAAAAAGCATTTATTACAGCATGAAGACTTTAAAATACGCACCGACCCGTTTCAGCCCAACTTGGCCTTCCTCAGGACACAGGGGTCTCCTTTAATTTTTTTCCATAATACAATATAATGACAATTCAGACTTGCTTCTGCTGCTCCCACAACTAAGAAGAATAACTTAACTCAAGCTGGTGCTGTTGGAAAATCCAAAAGGAGATACTCACAGTGTAATTCCACCTGCCCGGTCCCTCTCTCCTCTCTCCTCACCCTTCTCCTCTCTCCCTCGTCGGTCCCTGGTTCGGCGGCGGGTCTGAAGTGCTACCTCCAGCTCCCGCGTTACATAAGCGCTCCCTGAGAGTCTCCTGCTCGCTCGCTCACAGCAGAACGCATTCCTGAGCCAAACGAAGTTAAGAACGACGAACGACTAACGATATTAAGCATGACACATGAACGGACGGGACAAAAACATCATATGGGGCTGAGCGAACACGTCAGGGAATAATGGGAAAGAGGGCGGGCGAAGATTTAGACTAACATAACATCTATTTTTCTAATCATTCAGATGACAATATTCAGACAACAGTATGGGAATTTGTTGGAAATGTGTGAGGTATTGAGCAAAAAATCGTGAACTGTAAAATTAACCACAAAATAAATATATGTACCGTAAAAATCGGACTATAAGCCGCTACTTTTATCTCTTGAGTTCAACACTGCAGCTTATAAAGCGATGCAGCTAATTTATGTATTTTTCCAGGAACAGCCTCTAGGGGCGCTGTAACAGGAAGTGCAAGAGTTGGACAGACCGGTGAAAGAGAGAGTGGAGGAATACACTAGTTTGATTGTGTTTTAAACAGTCAGTTTGCATCACACGCACAACATCATCACAGAAAACAAACGAAGAAATGAATATGACGCAGCTTTTAAGTTAAAAGCACTTGATGTGGAGCCAAAGAAGGAAACAGAGCTGCTGCACGTGAGCTTCATCCATGAATCGATGGTGAGACGTCGGAGGCGCCGAGTGAAGAGCGACTCAGTGCACTGCCGTGTTACAGGTGCTGTTTGGAAAAAGGCATGAGTTCCATTAAAACTCTGTGTGTTCCATCCTTCAGTGTAAATGTCTCATGTTAAACGTGGACACCTGCCGTTTACAGACAGGTGCGGCCTGTCTGTGCACAAAGTTGTTTTTCTTTGTAAATATGGCTGGTGCGGCTTATACTCAAGTGCGCTCAATAGTTTGAATTTTACGGTACGCAGAAAGGCAGACATGCAGAAAGAATCTACTGCCTAGTATTTTATAAGCTGGGACTAAACCCAAAACTAAACCAGGACTAAAACATGACCTAACCAAGTCCACATCAGGACTAGACAAGGTCAAACCAGGACCAAACCAGTGTGAAGGTTTCCATGTTTCCCAAGTTTTGTGAGAAAATTTCACTTGCTTACGTTCAACATTCATTCATTCATTCATTTTCTACCACTTGTTCCTGTTAGAATTTGCGACTGGAGACTGTCCCAGTGACTTTGGGCCTTAGACGGGGTACATCCTGGACAGTGAACAACCCGTCTCAGCAAACACAGAGACACAGACATGGACAGACAACCATCCACTCTCACATTCATTCTCTACGGGCAGTTTGGAGACCCAGAGACCCCGAGATCTCCGCCGTGTGTTTGGTTTGCTCTTCTGCACGGACCAAAGCTGAACCGTTCTCCGCCGCTCCACGCTCGTAAACATCAGCCGCTGAGTGATCTGTTCTCCTGTGTACGCGAGGACTGATGGGTTATACGTGTAAAATGAAGCTGTGATTACGGCTGCTCCAGCTCGTACGTCCTGCGCTCAGGTAAAGCCTCCTGTGTTTAATCTAAAAGGGCATGGTCCGTCTAATCCATTGGTTCTCAAACTTTTTCGGTCGCGACCCCTAAAATAACAATAGTTCACATTCGAGACCCCCTAACACTAAAAATAGGCGACACGCAAAGTGATAAATTAGCCTTATATCTAACGTTTGATTTTATTTTGAAAATATAGACCTAGAAAAATGACTTTGCCAAAAAATAGGAATCTACATTTACCACTGCATTTGAAGGGTGTCAAGCCTTGTTTAACTCTATTGTATACATTTTTCCCCATCATCTGGGGACCCCTGGAAATCATTTCACGACCCTTAGTTTGAGAACCACTGGTCTAATCAATCGATTGCTGTGTCAATTTGTGATTAATGCGTCAATATTCTATGATCAATTGGATACTCTGCGTCGTTCGTTTGAATACCTCAGGCTTCTCTGACAAACCCTGCATTACTTTTGGCCGACATTGAGAAAAAAAAAGTGTCATATTCAAATGTACAATTGAAATCTCTCTCCCAAATAGTTCTGAGACTCTTGTTAATGTCATTTTTGATCCATGAACACATATTATACCATTTTGAAGCTTTGTTGAGTCATAACAGAATGTAATAACAAGGAGGGTCAACAGAACAAAGTATTGGCTTGAATGTTGGAAAGATTTTAGTCGGTTGAGCCTATTTATGAGATTCAGATTCTTCTTTTTAGGCACCATTTTGAATGTATTTATCCATTCAACATTTGAGTAATGCAAATTTTTCATTACTCTGAAACACATAGTTGGTGGTAGCAGTAGCAGAAATGTCTCCACTAGACAATTTTACATTTCCCTTTAAACAGCCTCTGGTTTTGTTTACATGGTGTTTTTGTTTCTAAACTAAACTATACTTTTTCCTCTACAGTGGTCCAGAGTTATGCACGCTGCAGGTGAAGGCTTCAGTCCGCAGAGCTGTGAACAGTCCAGAAGGCACTGACCCAGGAGCAGATGAAGTGAAAAACAATTAATTGGCCAGAAAAGGAGCAGGTGACTGGAGGAGCCTGGGGTTGTCACAAGGTCGAGTGCATGCATGTGTGAAGAGGACAAGTGGGGCCAGCTCGTTCCCCTGCGGCGCAACATGAACATTTCAACTACAGTTAAGTCATGAATCAGGGCTGCAAGTGTTTGGAAACTTAACTAAAACTAGACATGTATCGTGATTAGATTTATATTTTTAAATCAGCATTGTAAACATTTTAATCACATCTGGGAGCACAACAAATTAAGAGAAGCTAAACGAATTCAAGAACTCTGGATCAGGATTTATCGCAATTGAATCAAAATTGGAATTTGAAAAGTTGCCATTAGCAAATCACAAAGATTACAACTGTTGTATTAACTTTATTCCCTCTGCAAACAACTATATATCACATCTTATTCTGTCTAAAAGCAACTCTGAGTAAAATATTGTTTTTTTTGTTTTGTTTTTTGTCTTTAAAGTAAGACTACAGGCAAAACTAATTTTTAAAAATGTTTGTTTTTTGGTCAGTTTGCTCTCTCAACATATTTATTTCATGTGGAAACAACAAATGTGTCCAATCTGCTCCTAAAAAGATGTTTTATTCTTTCATTTAATCCACTTCATCCATAGATTTCTGTGGGACATTATAACTTCAAAGGCCGTTTTCTTAAAAAGCATTTTTCTCCCTCGAGACAGTAGCCCCTACACACTCCAGACTGTACGATCTTAGACTTAACAAGAGTTTGACAGAACATACAGAAGGATTTGTTTAATTCTAATCCTGAATTATAAATGTTTTTAAGTAAAAATAATGAGGCAAAATTAGAATTTTTAGGATAATTTTCAGGCAGATCTAGTTTACTCAAAAACTAAGATATCAAAATCCCCTCAATAATTTTTTGTAACTAATATGTTACAAAATGAACCAAGAAACTGGCTCTGTCCATTTTTAAGATGTATATGTCCCAAATATGTGTATTTTTGGTTATTTTTACACACAAATTGCCTTATTTCTGATGATGAAAAACTTGTAATATATTTTTTTTCATACATTTACTACAGGAGAAGCTTCAAATTGACATATATAATTTAAGATTTTTATGTCTCACCTTAAGTAAAAAAAATTAAATACAAATTACACGGTTTCCAATCCATTTTTAAAGTATTATTGTTTTGGCAATAATGCAGAGTGTTTTTTTTGTTTGTTTGGTTTTGTTTTTTGTTTTTTTTGCTGAGATATGACTGAATTGATGCATGTCCAAGAATACATGTCTGTGGTTATACGAATGATGATATGAGTAAAAGATTTGTGTTTTTTGGATCCCCGGAAAAGAATGTTCCACAGTGTGGCGTAAAACGTATCTTTTTCAGAATCAGAATCGAGTTTTTATTGCCAATGTCGGTGAACAAAATTCACAAACTAGGAACTTGCTTTGGCACAAGATGCAACATATAACAATGAATAATAATAACAGAAAGGTAAAAAGAATAGACTATGCTAAAATTTGCATGAAGACTGTTCTGGATTATGGTTTTAACTTTCTATTTCCATCGAATCGTACAGAGAGGCACTGTGGCTGTGACAAATGTTTCTTAGCTTAAAAAGTCTAACTTTTGGACGAGTGTCAAGAATTTTGGGATCAGCCCAAAATAGTTGCTGAAACACAATTAAATCACACACCTGGGTCTGACTAACATACAACCAATACATAACCAGTGACTCTGAAAGGCCAAAGACGATGAATCAGCAACGTTTATTAGCATTTATGTGGTTAATTAAGCACATTGTATAATTAGTAGATTTTTTTGGTTCATTATTATGCAGCTGCAACCTCCAACTACAGCTGGTCCATGTCATATCGTTCATGATTTATCGTCATTTTCTTTCGGGGCAATATGAAATCTGGAACATCGTGATACAATTCGGCGTACACTGCGGTAGACTTTCCTCATAGTTGCAAAGTTAATCTGATTTTGCGGCAAACTGCGAATGCTAACGGGTAGAAACGCATTAAAAATCAATGTTGAGGCAAAGAATGGAAGCAAAATTATAACAATTGAATACATATTAAACATCATCAAAGGTTTTATGATCTATAAATGCAAACAGACAGAACACAGCCGTATCATGTTGACCCGAATAGACGCTTTTACAACAGATCTGTGCTGAGGCAGAGCTGATTTTACTTTCTTACATGAAAAAAACAGGTAAAGCACCTTTAAACAAGTCAAATATTGCTGCCGTTGTTTAGTATTTACTCTAGAGTCATTTATATCGTCAAACATACCGTTATCGCAAATTTTCTCTTTCATATCATGATATGAAATGTTTGACCATTTTGCCCTGCCCCACCGTCCAACCATTCGACAATAAACATCAAAGAACCGCACGTGATGCAAACACTTAAATAACATCTACACATCTGTCGTCGAACATAAATGATGTCAAAGTGTGATTCTACTGCTGTGACGCCTGAGCTTACAATAACAACAACAACAACAAGAATAAAAAAGTTCCTTAACACAGAAACATTGAGAGAAAGAAAGGGAAATGTGTTGAAACTGAGCTTGTTCTGGGCTCATTACGGAATAAAATCTGCCCAGAGTACAGTTGCATTTGATTTTGCATAACCTTCTGCTCAAAGATTTATCAGTTATGGGTGTACACGGCCTTGTTGTACCCTTTGGTCTTAAAAAAAAAATAAAAAAGCAAAACTGTCCTAAACGCCATTGCCAATCTCAGATAAAGAGGGAGATGCAGACAGAGGGAGAGTGAGTGTGTGCCTTTGTGTCTGCTGCAGTTCTGTTGTTGAGGCGATGACCCCACGGCAGCACTCAGATAAATGCACTTTGATTTCATCAGTCTGTCTTCTGATTCTTGTTATCTCTCCATTTCAAAGACAACAGCAATTGCACATTTGCTGCACCGCTCGGAGGACAAACAAGATGGGTTTGTCCTTTCATAGGTCTGGGTGATACGGTGATGAATATGGAACCGTGAGCTCGTCTCTGCTATTTTTGTGAAATCGCCGTATCGTGTTTGACCGTTTGTGTCTTTAATGCAGCTGTCTGTTCAAACACACTTTTTCTCCTGTTGTTTAGCCTCTGAAGCCTATGAGCAGATGACTTTATTTACCTCTTAAAGGCTACGGCTGCACAAGTAAACCAAATCCACACAAAATCGCAATTAGCAAATTGAAAGTGCTATAATTTCTTCCACAAACAACAAAATGTCTTGCTTTGATTTAAATAAAAACGCTGTAGTTTGGATTTGTACAAACATGTTCTGAAACAAGTGACAAAAGTGTGACTAAAAGCGATAAAAATGTGTTCGAAAGCGACAAAAATGCGCCTACAAACAATAAACACAACTCAATGCACCAAAACGTGACTAAAAGTGAATAAAAATGTGACTAAAAACAACAACAAAGACGTGTTTAAACATAACAAACACAAATAAACATGACAAAAACGCAAATAAATGTGACAAAATTAAGTTTAAAATGTGAATTTGAACGGAATCTATTATTTAAAAAATAAATCTAAAATCTAATCACAATCGCACTGGTCAGAAAAATCACAATTAGATAGTTTCCCTAAATCGAGCAGCTCTATTAAAGGCAATAGAAAAATACAAAGTGAACATGAATCGTGATAAAATCGAAAATCATGATCTGGCCCCAAGAAAATCGTGATTGCCCAGCCCTATCCTTTCTTACACCTTTCAGAATGGTTTCCTGAATACGTCTACAGTCCACAAAAAAGGCAGTGTTTCTCCTTGATCTCTGATGTTTAGATGTGGTGCCAAAAATAACCACAAGCTTTTCTCCAAGCATTTAAACGTATACAAATGATTTAGTCTTATAAGTTGTAAAGGTAAAGTGCACACATTCTTCTGAACTGTCTCACTGTAAAGGTAACACAACAGGCTTAATAATGCCATCTGCTGGTGAGAATGTACTTAAAGCCCTTAAGCTGAGGATGTTCCACTGATGGTACATTGGACTTTTTATTTATTTATTTCATTTTGTCCATAATCTGACAAAGGAAACTATCAAGCTGCTGCAAATGTTAGACATAAAAAGAAAGCTGTAATCCTCTTATTTACATCAAAATCAACCATTCTGGGATGAATCAGGGTCAGTTTGTTCACCAAACCCACAAATACAAAAATTAATAGGACTTTTATATGGATTCCGCCTGGATTTTTTAACTTTATTACAAGTCCCTAAAACTAATTTTTAGTCAAATGAGCTTCAGTTTTGAAAGAGGAACTGTCAAAACCTAGTGTCACTCCAGACACCAGCTTTACTCATTCAAATATTTAACAGAGAAAATTGAGGTGGACATTACATTTTGGGTTCCACTTGTAATCAGAGTAAAGTAGAGTAAAAAATCTCAGCTTCACAAAGAGTCCTGACATTTGTTTGTCTCCGAAGGGTTCAAGAACAGCTTCAAGTCTTTATGACGGTTCTCAAAAATGTCTAATTATGACTCAGTTTTGTGAGAGGGCACCTGTGGCAATTAACTACTACAGTTTTACATTTGTGAAGTTGCAGTTTGTGAAGAAATTTTGAAAATAAAAGTTTAAAAATACAGGAAGTAGTGCTGAGTTCTAAACGGAGTCCCTCTGTGATGTCATCAAAAAGCGACACACCATTGTAAATACAGACAATTTACAGCAACTGACACAACATTGACAATTTAAACTGTCATCCAACAAAATAAAGTTGATATCAGGTATAATGATTTGTCAAATTATAACTATTATGTAATTTATATGGATTTTAGCCCTTGTTTTCAAAATGGTTGCTAGGAAACAGTTGTGGAATTAACTCTAATTGTGTCATATTTGCTGCTCATGTCCAACCAGGAAGTAACATTATAAACATTATGAAAACTGTTAAACTGAGGACAAACAGGAAAAATGTTTAGTAAAATCTTAAACACAATCATGTTCACTACATTTTAGCGAAATGTGTGGTCTAACCTGTCATACAGACTTTCAGTTTGAAATGGGACTCATTTTCCTCAGACGTTTTTGGAAAAATAGGCCTTTAGTGTAAGGGATTTTAAAATGTAAAAAACAAAAACACTGAAGAAAGGTGGGAGGAAACGGACAGAGAAAGAGAGCGAGAGCGAGAGAGATGAAAAACAAAGTCATATGACAAAATCTCCTGCCGCTTGTTACTTCAGTCGGTAAACAAGTGCCAGCCGTGAGAGGAAAGAGGAGGCGGCAGGAGATGTCAAAAACAGGATTCACAAAAGATGAAGACAGGTTTGATGACGGTTCACTTAAGGAAAAGAGCAGAAATAAACCTGGGCTAAAAGGGGATTATAACAGGATTGAGGGCGCATTCACAGTAGCACATACACCGCACTAAAACTAGGAGCAAACTGGGACTGGGACTAAACCAGGACTAAACTAAACTAAAGCAAACGCACGCTGGGATTCTTTGTAGTCATAGACTGTAGATATCAGTGGACCATGTTAGCATGCTAGCCGCCGCGTTCCAAATAGGAAGCAGCTATGGAGGCGCTCCTGGCTCCATAAAGCCGAGCTGCCATTCACTTTCTATTGGGACACTGGTGCCCTTTACTCTGTAACTGTTTCTGTCAAGCTCACCATCTGGAACTAAAACGTCTGTTTTGACACACTCTACATGAATCAGGTGTTTTTTTTTCGTTAGGTTGTTCATAAATCAAGTTATTAGCAATAATAACTGACCAATCAGGTGCTTCCTTTTCCAGGGGCCGTTTTGGCTCGTGTTAGCAACAGGTTTGATTGACAGCTACGCCCGCACGCCTGTCTGCCTCTCACCGAGGGGCGGATACCGTTAAGCAACCGCTCCTGATTAGTCCGTGTGGTTGCCACGATCGCACTGGATTTCCAAATATGGAGTCTGGCTCCGCTTTAGCCGCTATAACTGCTAGCCGCGATGGGCTTCATTTGGCTGGAGGCAAACGCTATGGGTGACGTCACAATCCCTTAGTCCACTGATCTACAGTCTATGTTTGTAGTACGGTAAAAAAGCCACCTCCATTATTTTCTATAAGTGTTCGACTTGACTCGACGGAACTTGTTGAATATCTGCACCGCACCAGAAAAAACATGCTTTTTACGACTGAATAGTGAACAGCAGCAAAACTGCTATGTAAATGAGAGTATTCAGTGATTGGACACATGCCTCTGCTCAATTAGTGTCTGAGAGAATACAGTCTTATTTTGCAAACCTTCTTTTGAAAGACATTAACACAATAAAGGGGCTGAACCTAATTTTTTACCATTTTGAACCATGAAAAACAGAACTAGTTGATGTTAAACTCTTTACATCAGTCACATGTAACGCTCACTTTCCTAATGCAGTCCAAGCATCATAAATATTCACCTCCATGAGTTTAGAAACACTTTTCTCTGAACCCAGAGTAATAAATACTGTACCATCCTGGGTAAAACCTGGATAAACATTAGCATGCTAACGGCGCATTTCTTGTTGGATAAAACACTTGAAAAATAGATATGTTCTCTCTTCACTTTAATAGATGCTTTTATCTGTGCTGGGACAATGCAGGTTTTACTTTATTACATGCAAAAAATCAGGAACATGGACTAGTTCCGTTTTTCCAGTTTCACAACAGTAAAAATCAAGTACAGCCCCTTTAATGTTCGCTCACATACCAGAAAAATGTTCTTCCTAAAAAAATGATAATAATTTTAGTGAGAGGGATAAGACTAGGGCTGCAACAAGTTAATCGATTAATCACAGCTAATCTATTATAAAAATGGTTATCAGCTAATTAATTCATCTTTAAAGTCTGATACTCCTCTTTGCAGAGCTTATTTCCAGGTGTAATCAGAGTAAGTCACACACTACAGAGTCTCAGCTTCACAAAGAGTCCAGACAATAGTTTGTGTCCAAAGGTTCAGAAATGAAATGAGGCTCAATTTAGTCACACGTTTGAGGAAAAACAGGTCCAAGCGGCGTGTATTTAACGCAGGATGATGGATCACAATGATACACGCACAATGATAACGCACGGTGCAGAGACAGAGGCGATGTCCACAGCGTCTCATCCGGGATCCCTAAACCCGGTGACTGGACCCTGTCGTCTGGACATCTGGACAGAGCCTTTGATGGACAGTGTGGACGCTCCGGTTTAATGCGATATTTGTGGGAGGCCGGGCAGAAGTGAGACTGTATTTTATCACTGATGCTTTGAAAACAACACATTATGATTTTATCTTTTTAAGTGGGTCCTTTTAAAGAAACTAAAAGCATAATCAAATGTTGTATTGGTGAACATATTATAGCTGGCATCATGTGGAAAATGTTTGCACCCGTCTCTCCACATATTATATCATGACAAATCATGCAGCACACACACTCTGACTCAAATGTTGCACACTGATTCTATTATAGGAACAAAAACTGTGCTAAGTGCTTTTTAGGCTCTGAGTGAGACGTAAATGTCATCTGCAGCAGGTTTTAACTCCACTTTTAGCCCAGTTATCTGTTCCGCACAAGAGCAAACGCCTCATTAATAAAGCCAAGAATGTTTTAGTCGACAAAAGTAACACTGATTTAACAAACCAGCCCAGAATTGCAGAGGAGTGACCCTGGAAGCGCGCCACATTTTTGAGAATCTGTGCTTTGGACGTAGAGCACTTACACTGGTGACCCGTTTGTAGATCTGAGCGGCGTTCTGGCACTCGGAGTATGGATACTCGGAGGTGGCCATCTCCAGCATGCACATCCCGAAGGCGTACACGTCCACGGACTCGTCGTACTTCTCCTCGTACATCTCTGGAGCCATGAACTCTGGAGTGCCTGGGGGAACAAAGATAGTTTAGAGCTCAACAAAGATAGTTTAGAGCCTTGATTTTCAACCATTCGCCGGGGAACAGTAGTGTGCTGTGGGGTTTTGACAGGTGTGCCTTGAAAAAATGTTAGATTCGTGGATTTAAATGAATAATTTAAGTGTGCTCTAGTGCGTTCTGAGCAAGTTCTTCACACAAAGGAAAGAAAAACAACTGCCAGATTTAAAGAACCCAACTGTACAGCCATATTTGCAACATTTTTTGGGGGGGTGATGTTTTAGTAGGTGGTGTGCTGCAGAGCTTTTTTATACCAAAAAAGTGTGCCGTGTCTCAAAAAAGGTTAAAAACACTGGTTTAGAGCTCATTCATTCATTTTCTACCGCTTGTTCCCGTTAGAATTAGTGAGTGAGTGGAGCCCATCCCAGTGACTTTGGGCCTTAGGCGGGGTCCTGGACAGGGGCCAACTCATTGATTAACGCAGAGACAGACATGGACAGACAAACATTCACTCTCACATTCATTCACTTGAGTCTGTCTATGTCTTTGGACAGTGGGAGGAGCCAGAGAACAAGGAGAGAACCCACGGTAACATGAGGAGAACATGCAGACTCCACCCAGAGAGATCGTGTGACGTTGGTCTGGTCAGGTCAAGTCAAGTCAAATTTATTTATGAAGCACATTTAAAAATAACCACAATGGCCCAAAGTGCTGCACAGACACAATATAAAATACAATAAGACAAAACGTGCAGAAACGAGCTAAAATAAAATAATGCAATACAAATGTTCTGCTCAGCTTGTGTTAAAAGCCCATGCAAACAAATTGGTTTTCATCAAAGTCTCAAAAATATTCAAAGATTGTGCTGTTCTAATGCTCAAAGGAAGACTGTTCCAGAGTCTGGGACCAACCACAGAGAAAGCCCTGTCCCCTTGGGTCTGAGATTTGAACCCACGATCTCCTTCTTGAGAGGCAGGAGCTCTAACCGCTCTGTCACTGTGTTTAGAGACATTTGAATGAAATAGCTCAAGAAACTAAGGCCTTGTCCACACGGAGACAAAAAGGCTAAAACCGCTGTAATACATGTCCCTGACCTGTGTGTGGCGCTGTGATGCCACCACAGAATGTGTCAAGTAGAAGAAAAGAGTGCATTACAAAAGAAAAAATAATAGAGTACACGGAGCATGTGCAGAAAAGTTGCAACATGTAAACGAAAACTTAGAACGAAAACTTAGAGGAGTGTTTTGTTTTACTTTTTAAAGAATCTGAACGTACAGCAGGATGTAAAATGCACAGAAGAGCCAAAGAGCGACTTATGCTTCAGGTCTCACTTCAAAATGGACTTAATGGAGACAAACTCTGTAGTGGCTGTATTTATTTGTGTCACCTGTGGCTCGTGCTGCTGCGGAGGATTCTGCAGTAAACGTCACATAAAGGTCAGTACATTATGCAGAACAGACAGTGCTGGGGCATCATCTAAATTAAGTGGCGGATTTGCCGTAACGACCTGGTTTCACAAAGTGTTGGTGTCAGAGCCCTGAAACGCCTGCTGCGTGTAAAATAAAGCTACAACAGTTAGTGAGATTACGATGATTCAAATGTACAGCCCACTTTAATCTATGGTTCGTTGTTAATCGGTAAGTCATCTCTTAAAGTGCCCGTGACAGGTTGGACAACTCATTTAACTAAAACGCAGTTAAGATAAATATATTTCAAGTTTCGCTAAAATTCTTTACAAATGTTATCCCGGTTTAGCAGTTTTATACGTTTTAATTTCACTTCCTGGTTGTAAACGATGACATCACACTAGGAAATTACCATAGCAACCACACTGTACACCGGGCTAAAACTCATCTAACGTCATCAGTTTTTTTACCTGACAAATAAAAAATATATTTGAACTTATTTATTTGGTTGAATTGATGTTTAAAGGGTCAAAAAAGCAGTTTATTTTGTGTAAATTATGTATGAAGTTTGTCTCCCCAGAGTGATGTCGTCAGTTTGTTTACTTCCTGTAATTTTCACCGTATTTTTCAACTTTTCTCCACAAACAGCGACCTGATTGGTGTAAAACTATCATTTATATTTACAAGAGGTATTAATACACTGAATAAAGTCAAAATTAGAAAATCATAAAAACCTGTCATACACACTTTAATACTGTACCATAGACTGTACATATCGATGGACTTTAGGAATGTGACGTCACTCATAGCATTTGGCTCCAGCCAAATGAAGTCCATCGTGGCTAGCAGTTATAGCAGCTAAAGGAGCCAGACTCCATATTTGGAAATCCGAGTGCGTATCGTGGCAACCACACGGACCAATCAGGAGCGCGGTTGCTAACGGTATCCGCCCCTCGGTGAGAGGAGACGGCGGCAACGTGCGGCGCTAGCTGTCAATCAAACCTGTTGCTAACACGAGCGAAAACGGCCCCTGGAAAAGGAAGCACCTGATTGGTCAGTTATTATTGCTAATAACTTGATTTATGAACAACCTAACGAAAAAAAAAAAACACCCTATTCATGTAGAGTGTGTCAAAACGGACAGTTCCAGATGGTGAGTTTGACTGAAACAGTTACAGAGTAAAGGGCACCAGTGTCCCAATAGAAAGTGAATGGCAGCTCGGCTTTATGGAGCCAGGAGCGCCTCCATAGCTGCTTCCTATTTGGAACGTGGCAGCTAGCATGCTAACGCGGTCCACTGATATGTACGGTCTATGTACTGTACACATGCCCTTCCACCAAACTCATGAGAACCTGTCAGACAGACTTTAAACCAGCGCGCTCCTGTACAGCTACATTTACAGTGTGTTTGCTCCTGTGAGCAGAAAATACTTGTGGTTCGTCAAATTACTACGAAGCAGCCAAAGCATTTTTTCGAAGAGTTTCACTCTCGCCCCAGTTTTATGAAAATATGTGTGAACCTCCTTTATATGGATGTACTTAGCTACAAAAGTATACACAGCAACATACACTGCAAAAAGGACTGAAGTAGTACAATTTTAATACAGATCAACAATTTTAGATTTATTTATTTGATCAATTAGAATATTAGAGCTGTTTCAAGATGTTCCTGACTAATGTAATGCCAAGTCCAATTATGTGGATTTTTTTTGTTTTTTGGTCAGAAGCGCTCAACATATCGTCTTTCATGTGGAAACAACAAACACATCAAATCTGCTCCTGAAGATGTTTAATTATTTCATTTAATCCAATTTTGTACTGAACAAGATTTTGACCAAATGTACAGAAGGATTTGTTGATATCTAATTCTAAGCCTGATTTATTTAAGTTTTAAGTATAAAAATCAGGCGAAATTGACATTTTTAGGCCAGTTTACTAAAAAACTAAATCCCCTCAGTACATTTGTTTTATAACTAATCTGTGTACAAAATGAACCAAGAAATTTAAACCTGGTTCTGCCCATTTTTCAGATTTAAATATCCCAAATATGTGTAACGTTGGCCATTTTTACACATAAAATGCCTTATTTCTGTTTGAAAACATGACATGATGAAAAACTTGTAATACTTTTTTCCCTGACATCCACGTGGGCAAACTACAGAAGTTTCAAATTGATATCGTTACATTTAAGATTTTTTTCCTATTCACCTGTTGTGAATGTTGCCTTAAAAAGTAAAATATAAATAAACAACCAATTAAAATGTAACGTAAAGACTAAGTTTGTCTCTGAAACTATATAAACCCCTAAGTTATTTAAAAATGTTTCCGAAGTTTAAGTTTTGCATGTGTTTTTTGGACTGAAAACAACCGCATTAAAGACATTTTTAGCTGGTTGTTTTATCCTCCGTCGTACCCTTAAACTCTTCATATTTGGATTTTTCAAAATGTTTATGCCAAAATGAGAAATTTACTTCAAGAACCACAGGACTGTTGAGCTCCACTGAGTAAGAAAATAGTGCTTAACCAATTGGCACATAAAAAAATAAAATTAAATCAAGCTTTATGTTCTTTTTGGATCATGATGATGTTTTGCTGTGATCAACAACAAAAATATCACAAAATACTTCATCCATAGATTTCTCTGGGACATTGTAACTTCAAAAGCTGTTTTCTTAAAATAAAATTTTCTCTCAGAGACATAAAGATCAGTCTAGATCCTACACCAAACTTTACAATCTTATACATAACAAGATTTCAACGCAATTGCAGAAGGATTTTTTTAATGTCTAAATCTAAGCCTGATCTTTTAAACATTTAAGTCTAAAAATTGGGCGAAATTTGAATTTTTAGCCCAATTTTAAGTCAGATCTTGTCTACTCAAAAAACTTTCCCTTGGTCATTTTTAAAATAACTAATATGTGTACAAAATGGAGCAAAACATGCTCATTTGTCAGATTGTAATGTTCTAAATATGTGACATTTTTCCTGTTTTTACACATAAAATGCCTTATTTCTACTTGAAATAAGGCAAATTTCAAGTTTCAAATACTTGAAACTTGTAATACATTAAACTCTAACTACAGGAGAAGTCTCAAATTAGATTTAAGTTTTTTTCCTATTCACCTGCAATGTCTCACTTTAATACTAAAATCAAGATAAACATTTTGAAATCAATACATTTTCACACTTTAGATATTCTAGGGCTGCAACTAATGATTATTTTGGTAATCGATTAGTCCAGCGATTATTCCTTTGATTAATCCCTTGATTTTCAACAGTGTGCCGGGCGTTGCCAGGTGTGCCTCGAAAAAATGTCCATATTGGATTTACACATGGATTTAAAATAATGTAGTGACCTGAACATCTTTCAACAGCAAAAAATAAATCATAAATGGACACAATTTTAAAAACGGACAGTGTCATTGACATTATTCCCCACATTATATCCTTTTTTTTTTTTTTTTACATAAAGGTCTAAAAGGTGGTGTGCTGCGGTATCTTTCCAACAATTCAACTCAACTCAATTTTCCCCAGACAAAGCTGAAGTGAAGATATTTGACGACATCCTGGAGGAGAATATTTACAGATGAACAAGGATTTAAATCAAAAACACACAATTGACATGTTTCCTGCGTGTTTTCTGTGTCATTCCTGCTCCATCTGAACAATAAAACCTCTTGTTTCAGCTCATACAATGTTCTGGAGTCTGTGTTTAGACCAGTTCACGATCACTCCATTGTTTAATTACTTGACAACCATTTCTATAATCGACTAGTTGCGATTAATTGATTAACTCGTTGCAGCTCTTAGATAATCCTTTTTTGCGAAGCCTCTACTGGAAGCTCCTCAGATTTTTTTTTACATAAAGGTCTAAAAGGTGGTGTGCTGTGGTATCTTTCCAGTAAAAAAAAGTGTGCCACTACTCAAAAACGCTTGACATTCACTGGATTAATCGATGAGTTGTTTAGAGTGCAATAGACCCTTGAATATGAAAATTTTACTCAATTTTCCCCAGACAAAGCTGAAGTGAAGGCGTTTGACGACGTCCTGGTGGAGAATATTTATAGATGAACAAGTACTTTAATCAAAAACACACAATTTACAAGTTTCCTGTGTGTTTTATGTGTCATTCCTGCTCCGTCTGAACAATAAAACCTCTTGTTTCAGCTCATACAATGTTCTGGAGTCTGTGTTTAGACCAGTTCACAAGCTCAGTTGGCAGAGAGATTGTTTTCTGATCCGAAGGTCAGTGGTTCGAATCCCACTCCTGACATAAACATCCTCGGTTGAGCAGGTCAGATCCACGGACCCACAGGTTGGCGTTGCAATTGCTCCCGAAGGTCAATACTACCGTTGTGTCCTTGGGCAAAACACTTAACCTGCCTCGCCCCCAGTGTCTGCGTACTCTGGTGTGTGAATGTGTGAATGAATGGGTGAATGGTTCCTTGATGTAAAGCGCTTTGAGTGCCTCGAAGGTGGAAAAGCGCTATATAAATAGGTGACCGTTTACCATTTAATTACTTGACAACCATTTCTATAATCGACTAGTTGAGATTAATTGATTAACTCGTTTTTACTCCTCTTTTGCGAAGCGCGGAGCCTCTACTGGACGCTCCTCTAAATGAGCACAGATCCGTTTGTCATGACCTCAGTCCTCGGTTGCATAAAGCAGTATAATGTGTTTTTGTTTGGAGCGAGCAGCAGGCATCAGATCTCTAGACGGCTTAATCCCGGCTTACGACCGAACCGCTGGCTTGTGTCGCTTTTCGGATGCCTGCGGTTTTGCGATTACAACTGAACATTTCGAAGCAGTAAATTTTCACTGCAGTGGGCGTGTAGCGACTCGAGTATGCGACCGGCACTAAATCATACGGCCCATTTCACTTTTCTGCTTCACAAACAAGACGTTGGTTTGAGAGACAGTCGAAGGGGGACGTGCGAAAATGTGTGTGGAGCTTGTTATTGTGTTGTGTCATGTTATTTCTTCATCAAAACCGCCAGTTCAAGTGTAAACGCTTTCTCGATTATTGCGTTGATTTTGTCGTAAAAGATTATCACTCAAAATCAAGGAGGTTGTTGTGTTTAACGTTGTGTGTTTCTTAAAAGCAAGTTATTTTAGTTGGGTAAGCATTAGTTCAAGTCAATGAATTCGTATAAAATATAAAATTGCAGTGTAAAAAATGTAAATGAAGTACGTTTTTGAGATGTAGGAGTTTGTTTCAGATGTTAATGTTAAGTGATATTTTTGGAGGCCGCTGAAAACAACTAGGGCTGCAACTTATAATTATTGTTCACCTTATTCCGGAAGTTGTTGTGGGCGCCGCCATCATGTTTCTGCTGTAGTTTACATTAGGCAGGTGAGCTCAACAGAAAATAAGTTCTACACGACTAAAAAAACGTTTTCAGGCCTCAGGAAATCGGTGCGATGTTGACTTGTTGTTGCTCGTGTGCATTAAACATTTTAGACAAATCAATCTATTTTACGTAACATTTTAGCGGAGAGACTTTTCCCTCGTTCGTCATTTGCTTTAACGGAGTTCTCGTCAAAAGGAAGTGCGTTTACAACAAAAGTGCATATCTAAGGCAAAATGCGGCAAAAGTGGGCGGAATAAGGTGAATACTGACAGTGCAGGAAAGTAATATGTACCGAAAATACATGTTCTGAATTTAGAGAACTATCCTCTAGTTACTCTTTCTTTTGGTGTTTTTTTGTTGTAGTTGTTTTGGATTGTAAAAAGGCCTGTGAATTTATGAAATCACATAAATCACAAAAGTGCTGATGGTTTACATTTACACAGAAAATAGTTTCAATAATAGGGTAAAAAACAAAATGTGACTGTTTCCTGTGCCATTTAGATTTAATCCCTCTGTCTGAGTTATGAAACCTCATTTCTAAGCACATGACATGTTTTGGAGCGTGTGCAGCAGAACACATAACAATAACTAAAGTGCATACGACAGGTTCAAAACTTGCCTGGAGCGATCGTGGAGCGATTTGTCTGGTTAATTCCGATAACGAACGAGACTCCGGCATGCTAACTAGTTACGCGGCCCCGTGCGGCGTTTTTTAAAATATTTTTCAGCCATGATTTATTAAAGGCTTTTTTAATTTTCTAAAATCCCATGAGTGCCTCTGTCCTGCTTACTTGCATATGACAGGTTTCTATAAGTTTCTAATTTTGACTTTATTTGGTGAATTGACACCATTCAGGTCACTGTTTGTGGACAAAAATGTAAAAATCCATTGAAAATTACAGGAAGTAAAAATATTGATGACATCACACTGGGAAGACAAAGGCTATTCATTCATTTACACAAAAGAAATTACTTTTTGACCCTTTATACAATAGTTCTACAAAATTAGACTTATAATATATTTTTAATTGTCTAATAAAAAGCTGTGACATCAGATGAGTTTTGGCCCTGTGCAGTTGTTGGTTGGTAATTTCCTAGTTTGATGTCATCATCAGGAAGTAAAATTAAAGACCTAAAAAAAAAAAAGCTAAATTTGGAAACAATTTGTAAAGAATTTTATCAAAATTTGAAAATTTATAACATAAATGTGTAGTCCAACCTGTCATAAGCACTTTAAATTACTTTAAATAATTTCAATTGTATTAGTTGCGATGAATCAGTTAAGTTGTTTCAGCCCTAAAATAAATTGGTTTTATTTGAAGGACTATAAATAACTCACAACTTCACTCCGAGATGCTCCCCCCGCCCCTTTAAACACATAAAACACTAGTTACCGATGACACTCTTGGCAAATGAGGCCCTCTTGAGCGTGGCCAGGCCCAGGTCCCCGATCTTGACTGATCCGGTGGGGCCGGTGATGAAGATGTTGTCACACTTCAGGTCTCGGTGGATGATGGGCGGAGCTCTGGTGTGCAGGAAGTGCAGCCCCTTCAGGATCTGTCGGCACCACGAGCGAAGCACCTTGATTTTCATCACTTTGAAACGCTTCAGGTACCTACGGCACAAACATGAGGAACTGTTAGCAAACAAGCTAAACAAACGCTTCAGGTACCTACAAACATGAGGAACTGTTAGCAAACAAAGCTAAACAAACGCTTCAGGTACCCAAGACACAAACATGAGGAACTGTTAGCAAACAAGCTAAACAAACGCTTCAGGTACCTACAAACATGAGGAACTGTTAGCAAACAAAGCTTAACAAATGCTTCAGGTACCCAAGACACAAACATGAGGAACTGTTAGCAAACAAGCTAAACAAACGCTTCAGGTACCGATGACACAAACAAGAGGAACTGTTAGCAAACAAGCTAAACAAACGCTTCAGGTACCGATGACACAAACATGAGGAGCTGTTAGCAAACAAGCTAAACAAATGCTTCAGGTACCTACAACACAAACATGACAAACTGTTAGGAAACAAGCTAAACAAACACTTCAGGTACCTACAACACAAACATGAGGTACTTTTATCAAACAAGCTAAATAAACGCTTCAGGTACCTACAACACAAACATAAGGTACTGTTAGCAAACAAGCTAAACAAACGCTTCAGGTACCTATGACACAAACATGAGGAACTATTAGCGAACAAGCTAAACAAATGCTTCAGGTACCTACAAACATGAGGAACTATAAGCGAACAAGCTAAACAAATGCTTCAGGTACCCAAGACACAAACATGAGGAACTATTAGCGAACAAGCTAAACAAAGGCTTCAGGTACCTACAAACATGAGGAACTATTAGCGAACAAGCTAAACAAATGCTTCAGGTACCCAAGACACAAACATGAGGAACTATTAGCGAACAAGCTAAACAAATGCTTCAGGTACCTACAAACATGAGGAACTATTAGCGAACAAGCTAAACAAATGCTTCAGGTACCTACAAACATGAGGAACTATTAGAAAACAAGCTAAACAAATCCTTCAGGTACCTATCACAAAAACATGAGGAACTGTTAGCAAACAAGCTAAACAAACTCTTCTGGTACCTACGACACAAATATGAGGAACTGTTAGCAAACAAGCTAAACAAATGCTTCAGGTACCCAAGACAACTGTTAGCAAAAAGAACTAAACAAACGCTTCTTGTACCTATGACACAAACAAGAGAAACTGTTAGCAAACAAGCTAAACAAACTCTTCTGGTACCTACGACACAAACATGAGGGACTGTCAACAATCACAGCAGGGGTTAAAGTTGCTAAGATGCAACAAAATCTGGTCCAAATCATGCACCATGTTTTCCTCAGCACTCGGGAGGGGCGATGTGTCTTTGCCAATATGTGTGAAATTTCCCAATATTTTGGGCCAATTTTTTTTTTTAACAGACTTTTTAAATTTCTAATGGAAAAGGAAGCTAAAGAGGAGGCTGTATGTTTACGCGAGCATCACAAAAGTATCTAAAAGGATCTAAGAATTTCATCTATTCTATATTTTATTATAATTTTTACAAAAGGGAAAAGTTGATTTGTGAATTTAACTACAAGTTCACTTCAGTTTGTTGGACTTGTTCCCCCGGTCCATATTTAGTCTGAGAACCACCCAGTCCACATTGCTCACGTTCACACAGCGACAAAGGCTGAAAGTGCGTCTAACTGAATATAAAACTAACTTATTGAATTAAGTAAGGATTACAAGTGTTATTTATTTCCATCATCTTTTTCCTTTTGATCTCTGTAAACCTGCAGATAAAACTGTGCACAAAAAGCTTTACAGAACAATGAAATTAACAACAAAACACAGTCATTTACAGTTCAGAATTGTAGTTACCAATTACTAATTAAGAATTGTATTTTGTAGCTACTGTGTACTGTCGTCACAAAACAGACACTTCAAGCTCGATTGTCGATACTTAGGGTTTCGGAATGCTTTTTCAGGTCAAGGTTTTAGACAACAGACTGACATTTTCAACATGTTTCTTTATTAAACATTGCGTCTTTATCTAGTTCTGATAAAACTCAAGAGCATTCTGAAACAAAAGGTCACATTTTGTCCTGTTAATGAGATTTTTTTTTGCATTGATACTTGTTCAAATGGATGTCTAGATTCGATACTAGTTTTAACATTACTCGTTCTTAACCTTCAAATATTTTATTACAAATACACATGGAACTATGGAGGAGACATGCACAATTTTTTTTCTCCCACAGAGACATCGCCGCTTAAAGTAGACCCCACACACACCAAACGTTATAATCTTGTACTTAACAAGATTTTGACAGAATGTACAGAAGGATTTGTTGATATCTAATTCTAAAACTGATTTATTAAAGTTTTAAGCCAAAATAATGAGGTGAAATTTTAATTTTTAGAACAATTGTCTGTTAGATCTAGTTTACTCAAAAACTAATATGTGTACAAAATGAACCAAGAAATTTAAACCTGGTTCTGTCCATTTTACAGAAAGGAATGCCCCAAATATGTGTAATTTTGGCAGTTTTTACACATAAAATGCCTTATTTCTACATGAAAACATTACATTATGATAATCTTGTAATTATTTTTTTTTCTTACATTTATGTAAGAGAACCACAGGAGAAGTTTTAAATTGATATCTTTAAATTTAAGACTTTTTCCTATTCCCCTGCAGCGTCTCGCCTTAAATCATCTTAAACATGACGGACAGTATGATTAGATGTTTCTGTCTACTGTGAACAAGACAGTAGCATGTGCTTTAGAGTCTTATGTAACAGGCGGTGCATAAAGCTGATGGATGAGCTCATGTCAGATGTGGATCGTATGATTTACATTAAAAGGGATGTAGAGCGGCTCAGTCACGCTCAGGACACTCCTTCACTTCAGGACTTTATTAACAACTATGTCCTGCTGCTCAAAACCGTTTCAAGAGTTCAAATAAAGCCTTGTGCATGTTCTTCAGGCGACATGTCGGCCACGAGTGGGAAGCGCCATCATACAAGCGTGACAGTGGAAAAACAATCTCCAACAATAATGAATTTATCTGATCAAAACTGAGCAAAAGTGACACTGCTGTTTTTTTTTTTTAAAGGACACATATTGCGCTACATCTGCTTTTAATCATGTTCTAACAATGTTCCGTCATCAAAAATATACCCGGAGATGCATTTAGCTGCATTCACGCTATTTTGAGGGATGGTTGTTTGAAAATCCTCTCCATCCGACCATCAGAAACACTTCCTGCTGAACTCCTTGATCTGGGACGAATTTTCAAATCATCTATGTCCTTTATCCGAGAAGCTTCTGCTGTTTTAAGTCCTTAAATCATCGCCCAACTCGTTCTGAGCGTTTCTGCCTTTTAACGCAATCACTGCTACTGCTAACCTGACCGTAGCGTCTCTTAAAGTGAAAACATAACTAACTTGTGTAAGCATTAGGCGCCATCTACTGGCTGAATACACGCAGTGCCAGGGAAAACAGCAGAGAAACTCTTCCATTTAGTGCATAATAAACTACTTTTTTTTGTTTCAAAACATGAGATGGCAAATTGAAGGTACTCAAGAACGTGTTTAAAGGCTAATAAGAATCTGAAAAATGCTGAATATTTTTCCTTTCAGTGCTAATATTAATCATACATGGTTTAAGTCACTTGGATCTCACGTTAATTAAGAAAACAGACTGGATTCTTCAGCTCTTTGCCTCGGTTGGGGGAAAAAATCTGCCTTTTACCTGCTGTTTTTTTACCTAAAGTAAGCGTAAAACGTGAGACACAACGTGACTCTTTATTGAAGAGCACTTTATTCAAAATCCAGACTTAAGAGAACACGTGCACAGTGTTTATAAAAGTTTTCCTTCAGTCGTGTTGTGCGCAGTTCACGGTTAAAGAAAAAAAATTAAAACCTTCAAACAGAGCTGGGCGATATGACAAAAAATGATTATCACGATTTTCTTGCGGCCAGATCATGATTTCGATTTTATCACGATTCATGTTCACTTTGTATTTTTCTATTGCCTTTAACAGAGCTGCACGATTTAGGAAAAATATCCAATTGTCATTTTTCTGACCAGTGCCATTAAGATTAGATTTGCGATTTAGGTTTGAATAATAGGATTCTGTTTTATTGCTTTTTAGTTTTTGTCACGTGCAGTTGTTTGTCGTTTTCTTATCACTTTTTTCACGTTTTTGTCGCTCTTGAGTTGTGTTTCTTGTTTGCAGGCACGTTTTGGTTGCTTTTGAGCGCATTTTCATCGCTTTTGGTTGCACTTTTTTTCCCTTTTTGTGTCGATTTCATTGAATTGCGCAACCCTTGTCTATAAGAGGTAAATACATACAATAAATACAGAGGCTAAACAACAGGAGAAAAAGTGTGCTTGAACAGACAGCTGCATTGTAGACAGAAAAACAATGATACATCACGATACGTCGAGTTCACAAAAATAGCAGATTGTCACAGTGACGAGCTCACGATTCCATTTTTATCACCGTATCGCCCAGCCCTACCTTCGCTTCATCGACCTTGAAAAAAAAACCCACACACATTTCAGTCAATCTCTAACGCCTTGATTATCAACCAGTGTCCCGGGGAACACTAGTGCACCTTGAGGTTTTGCCAGCTGTGCCTTGAGAAAATGTCCAGATTCACAAATGTGGATTTAATGAACTAATTTACCTTTTTGGAGTGTCCTGAGCAACATTTTCACTGCAACGCAAAACCATCACTATTACCAAATTTAAATAACTAGACAGTGCCACAGACATTATTTGCCTCATTATATACAATATTTTTAACTAAATGGTCTGATATGGTCATGTTTTAGTGGTAGGTGGTGTGCCGTGGTAGCTTTTAAACCCAAAGCGTGTGCCACAACTCAAAAAAGGTTGAAAAACACTGCTCAAAAACAGTGCTCTAATGAGTAGATCCTGCGCAAAGATACTGTATATTATCAATAAACCAGGTTGAAGTTGAATCTTGAGCAGCAAATTCCATCCTGGATATTCTTGGCCATCTTTCCCTGCATCATTTGTCCCGCTCTTTACCTTCTCTGGCATTATTGAACTGGAGCCGTGCCAAACACCTGCCGCCGCAGAGTGAGCGCCGGTGCCAACGCAACCGCGGATTTAATTAAACCTGTTTTATGTCCAGGGCTCTGTGAACACGGACGCAGACAAGACACAGGCTCGTTTGATGTGCTTCTGAAATATGAACAGGATACTTTGAAAACGCATTTACAGAACACCAGATACCTGTATTAAAACGTACTTTGTGATGATTCCCAACCTTTTTTGTCTTACCGGGGGGCACTTGGAATGGTTTCAGGTTTTAAAAGAAGATTAAATGTACTCTTATCAGAATAAAAAAGTGTAATTAGCTGTAAATGTAGCATCTTTTTGGAGTATCTTGGACCATAAACCTAATTAAAACAAAAATATAGTAGAAATAATGGACTAAACTCAACTACTAAACCCATTTATTTGCTCGAAACTCAAGCTAAGGGGTTCTCTGAGAGTGAAACAAAGCTTAGGGCAGTGGTTCCCAACCTTTTTTGTCTCAAGTACCCCCTAAACTTTGTCTCACACTCAAAGTACCCCTTGACTTCAGTTTAATACAAATAAATGGGTTTACTAGTCACATATTGTCAATTATTGCCATTCTATTTTTATTTTTATTATGGATTAGGGTTAGCAAACAATTCTGAGTACCCCCTGGTCATTGCTCATGTACCCCTGGTTGGGAAACACTGGCTTAGGGGGCACTCGACACGAAAAGGGTTGGGAACTACTGCCCTAAAGCCTTGTAGAGTGCCCCTTAAAGTGCGTATGACAGGTTTTCTAGTTTGTACTTTATTTGCTGGAATAAGACCTGTTGTGAATATAAATGATAGTTTTACACTAATCGGGTGTCAGTTTGTGAAGAAAAGTTTAAAAATATGTTGAAATTTACAGGAAGTAGAGCAGAGTTCCAAAACACGATGACATCACAGTAGGGAGACACACCAGGAAACATATATCAGATCCTTTAAACATGAATTCACCAAAATAAACGCGTTCCTATATGTTTTTATTCGTAAAATAATAATTTCTGTGACATTTGAGAAGTTTTCACCCGGTGCACAACATGGTTTCTAGGCAACGATTACAGAATTCCCTAGAGTGATGTCATGATTTACTACCAGGAAGTACAAATGTAAACCTAAAAAACTGCCAGACTGGGATAAAAATTGTTTTGTTTTTAGCAGAATCTTGAATATAATTATCTTAACTGTGTTTTAGTAAAATGAGTACTTCAACCTGTCATAGGCCCTTTAACTTGAGTTACAGCCAAATAAATGGGTTTACTATCACATATTGTCAATTATTACTCATCATCATCTTTATTACAGACTGTCCAGAGTTTAAAACAGCACCACAGTTTACCAGTGTCTCCACAGTTCAGACTGGTACCGAGTTTAACGTTTGTCAGACACATGATAATAATGTTCTTACAGTTATTGAGTCGACAGATGAATCTATTCATCAAGCAACGCACGGCTGCCCGAAAAGTCTTGATCCCAGCCCGACACAAACACACGACCTGCACTTTCCCATCTTGGCCTTTTCAATAAAATCTTTAAACAATCATTATAAGCGACACTGAGTTTCCGAATGCTTGCTTGTCTATAGTTTGTCCACAGATGTGCTGTATATAACGCAGTACAATGTGCTTTAAATAATGTATTTTTCCACTTTAACAGTTTTTTTCACTAGGGCTGCAGTCGACTAAAGACCTGCCCCATCGACTAAAAGATGGTGTGACAAAATATATATCAAAACTATGAAGTGTTTCCATGTATCTGACCCAAACTGCACTCAACAGACCACAACTGCACAGGAAAAACACTTTTTTTTTTTTTTTTACAGAGAATTGCCGTTGCAAACTCACTCCATATCTTCTTGTGTTTGCTGTTTTTATATAAATCCTTTCAATCTAAATAAAATGATTAGTCAATAAAAATGTTGGTCGACTAAGACATCATCGACCGATTAGTCGACTAAACCAGTGTTTCCCAACCAGGGGTACGGGGACTCCTTGGGGTACGTGAGCAATTACCAGGGGGCACTTGGAATGGTTTCTGGTTTTAAAAGAAGAATAAATAAAAGAATAATAAATTGATGTAAAGTATCTTGATCATAAATATAATTTATTTGTCTGAAACTCAAGGGGTACTCCGAGTATGAGACAAAGCTTAGGGGGTACACCAGACTAAAACGTTGTGAACCACTGGACTAAACGACTAATGGTGTCGAACACGCACCGAACCTGCACCAGCGTGTTTGCCCGTGCGAACATCATGCAACATTTCATCATCTGACAAATCATCGGTGATTACACATCTTTTGTTCTACAGATCATTATGACACTGGCATCATAATTTATATCAAACTCAACACCACACTTAGAGCAGATGTTGAGAAGTTCCTGTAGACCAGCACTACTATATGTACTGTATATTATTGATATATTTTTATTTGATTTATTTACAGTTTATTGTTTATTACACTCCAAAAAGAGGCTAAATTTACAACTAATGACACGTTTTAGTCAGATAAAAGTACATTTCATCTTTGTTTAAAACCTCAAGCTATTCTAAGTACCTCCCTGGTAATTACCTGCGTACCCCTGGTTGGGAAACACTGTTCAATGACATGACCCAATCAGAAAACTGTTTTATAAATACTTAAAACACTTTTACACGTGCAACGCCATTGTTTTGTAATGTAGAAAACACAACATGGGATTAAAAAAGCTTTTATTTATCACTAATTAGAGAAGG
Source organism: Rhinogobius similis (assembly GCA_019453435.1). NCBI lineage: Eukaryota > Metazoa > Chordata > Actinopteri > Gobiiformes > Gobiidae > Rhinogobius > Rhinogobius similis. The sequence continues at coordinate 8,115,299 of CM033619.1, read as the reverse complement.
AACAATCACAATAAGAGCTGTGTTTTCTTCTTTTCTAACGAATACGGTTTGATCCTCAATTGCATTATAAAACTGTACTCTGTATTTGTGTACAAGGAAACTGTTACTCAGAATAAGGGCTGCTCGATTATAACAAAAATGTGATCAAAATTATTTGGCTCATAATTGAACCATCACTTCTATATTGTTAAAATTATTCTGTAGAGAAAGTATAGACCAGATATATTTTATTAGTGATGTTTTTAAAAATGCCTTTGCTCCAGGTTTTGGGGCAATTTCTGAACAGAAGGCAATTGATTGTATTGAATAGAGTAATAATTGAAATCAACATTATAGAAACCATTAATCGCACGCTGTGTTTAAACTAACTTTAATCATTGTTTTAGTTTTTCCCTCGTCTTTTGTGACAGAAATTTCGATTCAGAAACAAATGTTAATCCCACTGGATATTTCTATGTCTGCATCAAAATTAGACGAACATCAGTTATTTATTTTCTCTTGTGCTTTTTATAAAACAGAGTATACATACGTTCATGTCTATACATTAAAGCACACTATTTTGACGATCCACTGGAGGGCGCTAATCAGCTTGAAATTATCTCCTGACAGTGTTGGCCACAAGTGGTTTAAAGGGTGTCATTTTTTTTAGAGAACATATTTTAGATGGTTTGTTTTGACCATAATATGTAAAAAATACAAAAACATTTTTGGGGAAAAAACTGCAATTCGAATCGACACACAACACTTAAACTGAACTATTAAGTAAAACAAGACAGGAATTTTAGGGCATTTTGTACAAATATAAACTAGATGCAGCTTTGAAAGAAGGTTTCATACATCAAATATTTGTGACTTGCTTCAAATTGTATTTTTTGAAAATATATAAACAAAACACAACATCGAACATGACAGAGAGGAAATATAGTAGATATATACAGTTGGAAAACATCCAATTAATCCTATACGTTTAGTTCGGCAAATCTGTCCCAATTTGTCCCAAGTCTTTCAAATTTTTCCATTTTCAAATTGAGTCCGAATGTAATTTTTTTTTTTCCATTTTGTGAATTTCCATAATAATCCAGTCCTTAAAGTCTATATGACATGTTAGACATCACATTTCACCAAAACGTAGTGAACATGATGATATTTAAGATTTTACTAAACATTTTGTCTATTTCTCCCCAGTTTGACAGTTTTTGTAATGTTTATAATGTTACTTCCTGGTTGGTCATGGGCAGCAAATATGACATAGTTAGAGGCAATTCTACAGCTGTTACCATAGCAACCATTTTTAAAACAAGGTCCAAAATCCATATAAATTACACAATTATGATTTAACGAAATAATAATATCTGTTAACGCCTTTATTTTGTTGAATGACTGTCAGAAAGATGTTTCAGTCGAGTGTTACTGTGTTTATTTTAAACTGTACATCGCTTTTTGATGACATCACAGAGGGATTCCATTTTAGAATTCAGCACTACTTCCTGCGATTTTAAACTTTTATTTTTCAAAATTTCTTCACAAACTGCAACTTCACAGATGTAAAACTACGATAAATATTTACGACAGGTGCCCTCCCACCAACCTAAGAAAGAAAAACATGAAAACCTGTCACACAGACATCGTCGCTACATTTTGCTTCGTCTGTTCATTTCGCGAGTTAGTTTTAATTAGTTTTAAAGGAAAAATATTCTGCATTTTTCATATTGCTGTTAGCCTTTAAAGGTGCTCTTGAGTACCTTAAATTTTCCATCTCATGTAAAAAGAAAAAAAAAAAAAAAAAGTTTCTTATTCATTCTGCGACCTGTGTTATCAGTCACTATGAAATGACACTTACTGAGTGCATCCAGCCAGCAGATGGCGCCAGCACTGTATAGAATCTAGTGAAGTTAGCCACAAAAAGACGTCATTGTGCGGATTTGCTGCAGCAGCTATCGTGTTTAGAGGCAGAAATGCTCAGAACAAGTTTAGAGACGATTTAAGGACTAAAAACAGCGGAACATTCTCTGATAAGTGACGTATGAAGTCTAAAAATAGATCAAAAAAATCCCAGAAGTTCAGCAGGAAGTGTGTTTGATGCTCAGAGGAGGAGGATTTTCTAATAAACATTCCTCAAAACAGCGTGAATGCAGCTGAATGCTACTCCAGGTGTATTTTTGATGACGGAACATGGTTTAAAGCTCAAAAAAGTCACTGTAGCAGAATCTGTGTCCTTTAAACATTTGTACGTTTTTGTTTTTCTCCTTGGGTTCCTGCTGTTGTCGTGCTGGAGTCCTGTTTGCCCTTGTGTTCAGCGTGAATGTCGGACATCATCACATTTCCTCTGCCCTGTCTGTCCCACCTGCAGCTGCTGCCCGAGCTGCAGATTCCTCTCATTCCACTCTGGGACCAGACACACCGCACCAGACCAAAGCTGTGGGAGCGTCCTGACCTGGACCTGCTTTCACCCCAGAACGACCCAGAAGTTAGAAGAAATTAAAGCTGGAACAATCATTTCGGAGCTCAATGTTGATTTTTTTGTAAATTGGGGCTGAGCGATATTGACAAAAATGTGTTTAAATATGACTTTAAAGTGAACATGATTATATTTAAGACTTTACTAAACATTTTGCCCATTTATCCGCAGTTTTCGTAATGTTTATAATTGTACTTCCTGGTTGGACATGGGCAGCAAATATGACATTAGCTGTTACCTAGCAACCATTCTGAAAACAAGGCCCAGAACCCATATAAATTACACAATGGTTATATTTTGAAAAATAATGACACCCAATAACAACTTTATTTCGTTGAATGACACTTTAAAGTATCAAAAAGTCGTGTCCGTCGTATGTAAATTGTATTTTTCATGGCGCGTCGCTTTTTGATGACATCACAAGTGACACTCAATCACTTCCTGTCATTTTAAACATTTATTTTTCAAAATTTCTTCCCAAACAGCACCTTCACAGATGCAAAACTATAGTAAATAATTGCCAAGTTATAATTAGAACACTTTGAGAACCTGTCACACAGACTTTAAAAGGATCAGTTGAGGTGTAATTATCAGACAGATGTGAAATATTTGTGTTTGTGTTTCTGTATTTTTCCATTATTTGGCTGTATTTGTTTGCACCAAAGCACATTTTCACATTTTGACGCCATACATCACGTGACATTTTAAATTACTCCCGTAGAACTCTGCCCTGAGCTCAACTCCATCTCCGTTTGAAAGTATGTTTGATGTTTGGATGTTTAATTTCGCGCAGACTCAGCCTTTTCTCTGGACACACAGGGCACAGACAATAGCAGTGGCATCAGCACAGGGCACGACTCGATACGACGCACACAAACACAAAAGCCCCGCGCTCATCGTTGACGCAGCAGTCGATGAGGCGTTCAGGCCCAGAATGTGCTGATGTCACGCGCTCAGACGGCGGCACTGCACACCCTTTAAAGCCTTGATTTTCAACAGCGCGCCGGCAAACACTAGTGCGCCTTGAGGTTTTGCCAGGTGCACCTTGAGAAAATGTGGATTTAATGAACTAATTTACGTTTTTGGAGTGTCCAGAGCAACATTTTCACCAAAAAAGAACGCAAAACCATCACCGTTACCAAATTTAAAGAACTAGATAGTGCCACAGACATTATTTGCCTCATTATATTTAATATCTTTAACTAAATGATCTGATTTGGTCATGTTTTAGTGGTAGGTGGTGTGCCTTGGTAGCTTTTAAACCCAACACTTGTGCCACAACTCAAAAAAGGTTGAAAAACAATGCTTTAAATTGCATTGTACAAAAGCGAGGAGAGACTGGGATTAAAATCATCTGCTCAAAGGCTCCAGAGGCTAAACTAGAGCTGGACGATATGGCAAAAAATTATTATCACGATTTTCTTGGGGCCAGATCATGATTTCGATTTCGGTTTACTTTTATATTTTTCTATTGTCTTTAATAGAGCTGCACTAATTGTGATTTTTCTGACCAGTGTGATAGTGATTAGATTTGCGATTTATGTTTTAATGATAAGATTCTGTTCAAATTCACATTTTAAACACAATTTTGTCGTTTTTAGTCACGTTTTTAATCACATTCAGTCGTGTTTGTCATATTTAAACACGTCTTTGTCACTTTTAGTCGCGTCTTTGTCATTTTTAAGTCATGTTTTTGCCACATTTTGGTGCGTCGAGTCGTGTTTGTCGGCGTCTTTTGTCTCTTTTGAACACCTTTCTGTAACTTGTCGCTTGTTTCAGAACCTATTTGTACAAATGCAAACTACAGTGTTAGCAGTTTTTATTCAAATCAAAGCAAGACATTTTGTTGTTTGTGGAAGAAATTATTGCACTTCAAAAACTGCAGCCTTTGCGATTGCGAACAGACAGCTGCATTAAAGAGACAAACAGTCAATCACGATATGACGATTTCACAAAAACAGCAGAACGTCAAAGGAATTAGCTCAACATTCCATTTTTATCACTGTATCACCCAGACCTACTGCATGTCTATGGGATTATTAAGTGTGATGTCTGGGGTCTGAGCTGCTGCGGTGATTTCACAGATGATTTTGTTTTGTTTTTGACTCTGGGCCACAGTCTGGCTTCAGTTTTGTTCAAATATATCAGCAAGAAGTGGCTTGAATTGATCAGGTGAGTTTATATTCGACTCACAGCTGTTTAGCTAGTTTTACGTGATGTTAAAAACTCTTTTTACTCTTGGAACAAAGGCCTGGATAGAGAAGTGTTGAAGATATGGTATTGTTATATTAAATAAAAGAAAGAGGCAGACGTGCGTCCTGACAGGTGCGTTACAATGTACTGTTTAGTTGCTAAAACATGAAACCAGTGCTAGTTCATCATAAACTGTTTGCAGTTGTCCAAACTTATTGTTCACTCACCTATTTCAGTCTGACCATCCAAATTATTCACTCCGATGAGTTTGTAAGTGCTTTCCACAACTTTCAGAGCAGAGTTTACCGTTACTAATTAGCATGCTAACGAAGCACTTCCGGTTCTTTTCGAACAACAAAACACTCATTAATTAGACGCAAATGGCACACAGCATCCGACAGAGCTGCTTTTACATTATATCTTTACTTTATCACATCAAAAACAATTTACAACCCGCTGACAGGTGCAAAGGAACCGGAAGCGAGAAAATCTGCCGCGCGAGACGCCACCACTTCACAACACTTTTTTGAGTCGTGGCACACTTTTTTGGTTGAAAAGACACCACGGCACACCACCGAATAAAGCATTACTAAATCCAACGTTTTTAAAAAAGGCAGTATGTAAAGCGGTGAAAAATGTCTGTGGCACTATCTAGTCTTTAAAATCTGGAAATTGTGATTGTTTTGCCCTTTTTGCTACAGAACACCCCAAAAAGGTAAAATAACCGATTAAATCCATGTATGAATCCAAGTTTGACATTTTTTCAAGGCACACCTGGCAACACCTCAAGGCACACTAGTGTTCCCCGGCGCACAGGTTGAAAATCAAGGCCATAGAGCAGGCATGTCCAAACTAAGGCCCGGGGGCCAAATGCGGCCCGCAGACCAATTTTTCTTGGTCCTCAGGCTTCCAGGTGAATTGGCCCACATTGTTTCTGGCTCCACAGTCCAAGTGGATGTGTCAGTCCTAGTTCATCTGCAGCCTGTCCGTCCGTGGGAGTAGGATCTCTCCTACACTGTGGTTCTCCCCGAGGTTTCTACTTTTCCCATGGGGTTTTTTGTAGTTTTTCCTCGCCGCGAAGGAGGCTCAAAGGACAGGGGCATTCTGGGACAGTTATCTGAACTGCTTTCTACCTGTGGCCCATCAAGGCAACTGTTGTTGTGATTTTGCGCATTATTAAAATAAACTGATTTGATTTGATTTGATTTGTCCTGAGAAGTACATTTACAGCACATTTCACATTTTCTACAATTCTAACCTAAAAAACTAACATTCTGATGCGAGACAGACCTGATATCAAGGCACTGAGACTGAATGTAGATGTGGTGGTACTTAAAACATCAGATAAATGCAGCTTTTTGAACGTTTCACGATTGATTTGTGGCCCTCCGCTTGATCTATATTTCAGTATGCGGCCCTTGATGGAAAAAGTTTGGACACCCCTGCCATAGAGTGTCGCGGCGCAAACGTAAACACGGCGACACATCTCCAGAAGGCTGCGCATTCCTCTGTCACCGAGTCACGTTTGAGGTCGGCGCACAAACGAATCCCAAAACCCCTGTCGCTCCCACATGACGACGGACCAGAGTGACTCACGTTTTGAGGGTCCCGGACGTCATGAGCTCCGTCACCAGAACAATGCACTTCTTCCCCTTGCAGGGCCCCTCCCAGGAGTCGTAGAAGCGCACAATGTTAGGATGCTGCAGCCCCTTCAGCATGCCCGCCTCCTCTTTGAAGCGCTGCCTCTCCGATTTGGACAGCTTACGGTCCTGAAACAACACGAGGAGAGGAAGGAAAAGTGTTACACAAAGTCATTTAACGAGCGCGGCGTGTGTATAAATAGATCCACAACAATAACAAGCACGGATTGTGGTGTTGTTGTCGATAAATCACGAGCAAGTTCAACCGTTAACACAGAAAACAAACGCGTTTAGTGTACGGCAATATTTTGGGGGCATGAGACATTCTTTTATTCGTAAAAATGCAGTGCTTCCCACGGATTCTGCTGAGACGATGGTGGCACATGCAATCACATTTCTATTTTATGCAAATGTTGGTGTGCAAATGTCTTTATTTAATCTCTAAACAGTTCTTTTTTGAACGGTGTGGTTTCTTTTTTATGTTTTTATGATAATACAACAGACAAACTGTATTATTTGTCGTACCGGTTTATTGTTTAGCTAGTTTTTAGACTATGGGGATTAAATTAGACTCTGGAGGGCCACCGTAGTTTCCTCTATTAATGGGAAACACTGGACTTGAATGGCAGAACTGATGAAAAGTGTTTGGTTTTTTTGCTTTTCTTTGGCCTGATTTTTATGTATGACGCTTTAGTTTTGCTCAAATTATCTTTTACATATAAATACAAGAAAATGTAAACTGAAAGTAGCTTCTCTGCTGTTGTTCCGACTGCGCAGAGCTTGTTGCTAATGTCAGTTGGAGATAAAGGACACTTAAACTCACGGCACACAATTAATTTCCTCAACACTTGGTCTCAAAAACATGTTATTGAAGGCGAGAAATGTAATGAGTTCAGCTGTGTGTGACCCCAAAGTCTGTGTCAGTGATAAATGTGAGCGTAGCTGCAGTGTTCCTGTTGTTTATCTGGTTTTCTACAACTGTTTACTTGATTTTCACAATGTTTTATGTCAGATACAAACGAAATATTTGGCAGAGCTGTGGACTTTTATATTTGTTATCAGAAATTCACAGCTTTATCACATTTTTGTTGTCATTATTCACCTTTGACTCACTGCTAAAATTTAAAAACAATATGGCGTCACCTGCATAAACTCTATTTAAAGGTTTTACAGCCAAATGCCATAACCAACATTGCTGTCAATAAGCTTTGTTTCTATGCAAAGTTTATGCAAAAGATTTACAAAAAGAGAGATATGATCTAACAGTCCAACAATCCAATGTTGAAACAGGCCAAGTGATTCCAAAAAGTGCACAGTGGAACTCTTCAGGTGGCGCTGCTGGGAATGTTCACATTTTTGAAATATGTGAGAAAGGATTATTGATAAAGGAGATTTTGCAAAATATTTGGAAGAAATTTGTTTTATGAGTTAATTTTAAAACAAAATAATGATCATTTCTGCGCTAAAATACCTACAATTTTCAGGAATTTTCCACCCCTTTGCAACCTAACCTGAAATACAACTTTTTATTAGCTGTTACATTTTTTTCTTATGTAATTGCTTGGCAGTAAACTGCTCACCCCAAACTGACACGAGAATCACTCTGAACTGACTTCTGCACATTATCAATCTGGAAAGGCTCTCAACGAAAGCCATCGGGAATATGCGTAATGTCATGACGAACATTTAAGATGACTGGTCGAAGCGTCAGAGGAACAAGACGAGAAATCAAACTGTTGGCAAATCCAGCTGAGAGAAAAGCACAGACTTCATCCTCATCCTCAGATGCACAAAGTTCTTTCACATTTTTCAAAACTTAGAATCTGCTTAAAGTCCATTTGACAGGTCCTAATTTTTGTCTAATTATAATTCAGTTTGGATGGAGGGCACACGTGGTAAATATTTATCAAAGTTTTACATCAGTCAAGATGCAGTTTGTGAGGAAATAAAAAAAAAAAAAAAGTTTAAAATGACAGGAAGTAGAGATGAGTTCTAAAACGGAATCCCTCTGTGATGTCATCAAAAAGCGAAGTGCCATCAAAAATACAAGGACACATTTTTCAGAGAGTTTAAACCATCATTCAGGTATTCAAGGTATTATTAAGTATTATTTATTGTCCATTCCTAACTGTTGTGTAATGTATGTGGATTTTGGCCTTTGTTTTCAAAATGGTTGCTATGGTAACTGTTGTGGAATTACCTCTAACTATGTCATATTTGAGCTCATGTTCAACCAGGAAGTGACATTATAAACTTCCCAAAAACTGTCAAACTGGAGACCAATGAACAAAATGCTTAGTAAAATCTTAAATATAATCACGCTCACTATGTTTTGGTGAAATGTGCAGTCTAATCAAGTCATAAGTCATGTAGACTTTACATAGGCCGAAGTACATCTGTCAGCGTCGCCGTGTTTGTTTAGTTTTGTCCCTTTGACTTCCGCCCAAACCACAATGCTGCGCTGTGATTGGTCGCCACACAGCGGCTCAAACCCGACAGCGAGAAAGCGTCCAGATTGAGTGAGTCTGTGAACTCACGAACACTGCGACAATTCATCCGGTGGGGCCAGGTAAACTTGGTCAGGCTGCAGTGATTAATCGACTAATCGTGGCTAGTCAACAATTTAAAAAATCACTGTAGTCGTATTTTGATAATCACAGTCGTAATCTGGATTATTCAGACACATACGGAAATACATTTTTGTGACAAAGACAGTGGCAGTATTAAATCAAAATGTCAAAAACAATAAACCATTTCAGTTCTTAATCCATAATTAGGCATGGGACGATATTTAAATGTTATATCACGACAGTTGCTGACAGTTTGAAATTGTGACTTAAAAATGCATTACTTTCTCATTATTAATAACTCCTGACATATTTGTACTTTATTATAAGTGAAAATAAAAACAATCTAAAGGAGAACGTAAAGGGTAAGCTGCTTTTTTTCTGCACAATCTGGTGACAAAATGGCGATTATCTTTGTTGGCGATTATCACGATAACACAAACTGTAGCACAAACGATTATTGTCTTCCCTTTTTATCACGATAAACGCTATCATTGTTTATTGTCCCATCCCTATCCATAATACTCTTAATTTGAAAATATTCTCCATCAAAAAGCCTTCAATCACTTTATTTCAACCTTAAATTGATCAATTCTGTGTTTAAAAGTGTCAAAGATCAACAGAAACAATCGTCTGACAAGTCGAGAACTACTAGCGCCCGTTGCCCTCTTCTGCCCGGACACTTCGTCGCCCGAGCGCCTCCCCGCGGCTCCTCCTCGCCCTGCAGCGCACATGTACGCCTGCAGGGGGCCCACGTGTTTTGGCGCCGATAGCGGAGGCCTCAAATAGAAAGTACTCGAGGCAGTGAAAGCCAGAACGATAAGACTGCGGCCTGCGGTCCAGCTGGAGACAGAGCTATTTGACAAGTCCTGCCCAGAGTTTAACGGGCATTCCTCGAGCGCCACTCACACCTCGGAAAACGGCGGCGCTCGGAGCAGAGAGGGCACGGCCAAAGCCTGTGATGAACCGCCGCCTCAGATGTGATCTTTAACGGTGGCAACTTCGAAAATGCATGGGTTATTAGTCATGCGGCTTGCCCCGACTTGAAAAACACTGTGGGGCAAATTAAATATTGTTGAGAAGAGGAAACGTTGGCTTATAAAAACGGGTGAACAAGGTGAACAACGGGTGAGCGAGGTACAGTATATTTCCATATATTCCATTGTTGTGAAATCGTCGCATCGTGATTCACTGTTTGTCTCTTTAATGCAGCTGTCTGTTCAAATGCAAATGGGCCAAGGCCAGGGGCAGGGGCAGAGGTGGTGGACAGCCCCACGACACTAGTGGGGATGAGGGCTGGGAGCAGCTGAGAGAAATTGCGGATTTTCAAGGGTGGATCAAACCATTTGATATGGTTGTTGGCTACACCGGAGACAGAGATTTGAGTGATGCCAGGCCAATAGATATTTTATCACTCTTTCTGACAGATGAGTTTTGGAAACTGATCGCTGATGAAACAAACAGATATGCAGCACAGGTCATTTCAGCAATGGAGATGAAGCCACATTCCAGATTTTTAGAGTGGTATGATGTATCCATTTCTGAAATGAAAGCTTTCATTGCATTGCATTTGTCTATGGGCCTTGTAGATAAACCTGAAATAGAGGATTATTGGGCAACATTTTGGCTCACACAGACGCCTGGTTTTGGGAGTGTAATGTCTAGAAATAGATTCGAAATTATTCTTTCATGCTTTCATTTGGTCAACAATAACAATTATGTAAGACAAGGTGAACCAGGGCATGATAAACTTTTCAAAGTCCGTCCAATAATACAGTTGATTATTCCCAAATTTGCAGCAGTCTACAGTCCACTCAAGGAGCTTTCTTTAGATGAGATGACAATAGCATTCAAGGGGAGGTCAACACTCAAATGTTACAGTCCCAATAAACCACACTGAAAAAACGGAAAATAGGGGGTTGCTCGTTTTGTAAATGAAAATCATGCTACCATTTCATATTTTATTTAAGATCTTCTTTGAGCATGACTTTGTCATAAAACAGCTGAATAAATCCCATCGATGCTAAACCTGCATGTTTTAATCACGACAGCTATGCATGAAAAAGTTAGGCTGCCAGTGCTGCCAGTGAAGCCACACCCCACTTTTCAAAAAATAACTCCTCCCCTTCCTGTGACCGGGAAAAACGTTTAACAGAAGAAGCTGCAGCAGCCATTTTTTCCTTCTCTTTGCTGTATTTTGGGACTTTCCGACTGATTTAAGTTCGTTCCTGGAGTCCTCGTGATTTCTAAAGGTAAACTTGTTTTATTTGGTCCTAAGAATGCAACGTTACTACGTTAGAAAATTAAGCTGTTAACATTTGTAAGTTGAGAACTATTGGAACAAACTAAGTCAAGGTTAATGTTAACTTAACAGGTGTAATGTTAGGTGCAACAGCTCCACCTGCTACTTTTAAGTGCACAAATCAATCTTTTGAGTGTTACTAAATTTTGTAACTTAGCTTTTATGTTTAATTCATTCATTAATTTAATGTTAGAATGTAATGTGCTAACTGGACATGGACTGGATTAAAGGTGCGCACAGCAGATCTCCGTTTATGTCATGATACTGTCATTACAGTGTGGTACACCAGCTGCTGACGCTGAGCTCCATCCACGACGAGAGGAGACGACACCGCGCTCTGCTCAGTCCAGAGGTAAAAGTTAACACTGTTCACCCAGTTCAGAAAGTTGCTTCTTTGTGTGCTAACCAAGCCTCCATTATGACTCTGGTGCTGGTGCGCTGTGTGGATTTTTGCCATCGCTCTCATGTTCGCCAAGAAATTACAACTCATAACCACAAGAAATAAAACACAAGCGTTTAGATACGCTACATGTGGTGGTGCCTCATCAATGATTGGACCACAGAGAACACGAGATAACGTAGACTGCTTCTCTATTATTGACAAAATTACTGTATCATTGTTAGATTTTTCTAACTTGGTTTATACAGTAATTACTATTCTATTCACCTTTATTGCAATTTTGAAAATTTTAACATTTACCATTTTTGTCTTTCCAGATAAATGCGGAGTTAAAAAGAATTACAACCCTCCCACTCCAGTCCCGGTTCGTTCCACAGTTAGACTTTTTGTCTGACCAGCTCCATCAAGAGGAGAGGACTCATGGGACAAAAACTGAAAAACCTCACAGATCTGATGACAGAGGTAAGATGAGAGAAAGAATTTTGGATACCTTCAAATTTGCTGTCGAGAGTCTTGAGTGGTCCCCACTTTTAACTGAGCCTGAAATCTACATAGATTAGTGATATATATTTTTTGTCCTTTCAAAGCTAATTTTGTTATTTATTGAGCAAAGGACATTTGGGAATATGGTATTTATGGTTATTTTTTAAAGGAGGTCCCTGTGGTGACAAATGTGTCTTTTGTTCCACATTTTGAACTGAGCATGTGAGATCAAAAAACATTGACATTTTTAAATTTGAGTTTTTAAATTTGAGTAGTTTCATAATGCTTTTCTGATAGTGACTTCAACCCTGAGGGAAATGATCATCTTTCTTTTCATATACAACTTTATATTTGTTGTCAAGAAATGTTTCTAATTAAGTCTTTACCACGTCACCAGAATGAAGAAGTAGACATTGGATGGGAGTTCCTTTTGAAAGGGTTATGCCTTTACCTTCATGAGGAGCCTCAAAGCATGTGGTGAGTATACTTGATGATGTTATGATGAGTGTTAGATAAAAGTTCTCCCCAAGCTCTCAACAACACTTTGAATTCCCCAGTTCTGCTTTCATGTGAATTTCATTGTGCCAATATAAATTTATAGAAATCAATTAAATAATTGTGGGTTCGAATCCTGGACCACCCCAACATCACACGATCTCTCTGGGTGGAGTCTGCATGTTCTCCTCGTGTTACCGTGGGTTCTCTCCGGGTTCTGTCCCACCATCCAAAGACATGACTGTGTTCAGGTTAATTGGAAACTCTAAATTGTCCGTATTGCATGAATGTGAGAGTGAATGGTTGTCTGTCCTTGTCTCTGTCTCTCTGTGTTTGCTGCGACGAGTTGGCCACTGTCCAGGGTGTACCCCGCCTAAGGCCCAAAGTCACTGGGATAGGCTCCAGTCACCCGCGACCCCTAACGGGAATAAGCGGGAGAAAATGAATGAATTAAATAAACATATCAAGCACTAGGACCTCAAACACCCAACATCCGACTAAACACAGAGCAGAGCAGAGAGGCAGGCAGGGGCATTCGGGAGCCGACAGGTGCAATTCACCTGGGCAGATTAGCCAACTGCACTGCTTTGAGCTAATGGTATACAAAAGGCTCAGGCATCAGTTTGTAATACACAATTCATTCATTTCTTTAAATTCAAAATCGCCACATAATACTTGATGATATTTTTTGTAATGTAATAAAGTACTACATCGCATTGTTCCAAATAAAGTTGATATTTTGCTCATACACCTTTTAAGTCCTACATTGAGTTTTGATGAGGTAGAGCAAGCATTTTAAAACTATGAGGTAAAAAGGTTTTTGAGGAATGTGTTTTCTTTCTAAAGAAATTCATGTTTTAAAGTCCTTTTTCAGGGAGGGCATGGACATACAAACATAATAATTAATAATCTTTTGCCTTTTTTCTAGGGAAACGATGAAGTCCTCTTTGAGACATGTGGAAGATTGTACAGTGGGAGATTTCACCGTACGACAAAGTGAGGGTTAGAGGAGCCTGGACCAGGTCTGCACTGGGCGGAGGACCAGGTTGTCATGAAGTGGACATTGCTCTTCTGTTTGATCTCTGCATTGAATATGGACTTTCCACCACATGGACTTTGCACCAAACCGGAGGTACTTTTTTGAGGTTCTTCAGAAAAGTGTTGATGGAACTTAATGGATCCACACGATCAAAAAAAAAACTTAAATGCTGAAGAAGTGTTGAATAGAGCACTGGATTGTGACATCTCACCTAGAAGTGGGTCATATAATAAAATGTAGATACTATTCTAAAAGGTGTTTTTAAGATGTGCACAATTTGAATACAGAGTATATTGTTGTGCAAATGCAACAAAAATAGCTGAATAAAAAATGAAAAAAAATTATTTTTTAACTTTTCAAATTAGAGGATAATGTGATAAGCATTTTGAAAATTTGACAGACATTTTTTGATAATTAAACCTCAACTAATACGTTTAAAGACGTCTTAACACAATGGTTGGATGAATGTCATTATCAGGAAAAAAAAAAGTCTTTATATCTTTGACCTTGCTATACTTGTCTGCTGAGTTTGGTTTGTGTTTGCATGAATTTGAACACTTTTTATTGTTGACAAATGACATTTTTGTGTATTGCTGAATTTATATTTTTCAGAATAAATTAAGTAAAAACAAACATGTTGTAAATATTTGAGTTTAATGCAAAATGGAGGTTTAGTTGTGAAAAAGTCATGCTTGAATGGCATATATTAACAACAATTTTAAACATATAAAAGTCATGCTCACATGACATACAATTCTATTCCCAGAGAGCATAAGTAAAATGTAAAGCAGTAGCATAATGTTTTCGAAAGTTGTGATCATTAAAAAGTCATGCTCACGTGGCATGTATTAATATCCATTTTATTACTTAAATTTGTCTCTAACCAAAACATGACTTTATTGCTTGCAACCGCTTTCCATATCTTTTTTATGCAGAGCTAGTAACCTTTTTTTTTCAGTGCAGATAAATATGGCTATAGAGTGTATGTTTTGAGTGAGAGCAGTTCAGGGTATGTTTTGCGTTGGTCCTTGCACACAGGGCAATACACAGATAATGCCAGCGACATCAGTGCAACTCATGCTGTTGTTCGTGAACTTGTCGATCCTTACACTGGAAAAGGCCACGAAATTTACATGGACAGTTACTATACCTCACCAGCAATTGCAAATGAATTAGCTGATTTGGAAACCGGACTATGTGGTACAGTGAGAAGTACAAGGAAAGGCATGCCTAAAAGCCTAGGGAAACCTATCTTGCATCTAAAAAAGGGAGATGACCCTGTTTTTATGCGGAAAGGTAAACTTCTGGCTTGTGCTTGGCAAGACACTAAACGTGTCACTATGCTCTCTACACTGCATGGCAATGCATGTGTTCAGAAAAGAATCAGGTCCAAGACAAATGCAACTGGCTTTCGCGCAATAAACAGACCACTGTGTGTCAACCAGTACAATATGTACATGGGGGGTGTAGACACATCAGACCAGAGGATGAAAACCTATCTGTTTCCCCACCGGTCCAGGAAGTGGTATCACCGCATCTTTAACGCCATCCTCAGTATTTCTGTTGTCAACTCACACATTATTTACACTAAATGCAACACTGGCCCACACAAAGCCCTGAAGGCCTACATCCAGGACGTTGTTGATGCATTGCTGGCTGGTTACACCAAAAAGGTGGGTAGCAAAGGTGGCCGGCCTTCAAGAGCAGGGAGGGTAATATCACAAAGGCTCACAGAACGTCACAGGCTTTGTGAAGCAGAGGGCCGTCCAGACTGTGTTGTCTGCTCAGACCGTTCTCGTGTAAAAGGCAGGCGCCAGACAAAGTACAGGTGCCGTCAGTGTGGTGTCGGTCTTTGTGCTGTACCCTGCAATGAGAGATACCATACTGTCAAAAACTATAAACTGTGTCATTTAGATATGTGATATTTGAGATAATGGCCCCCAGGACCTCCAGCAGCCCCCGTGAAAATCCCCACTCACACTGGCCCAGGACGGGTTTACTTCTAGACACTTCACTCCCAAAACCAGGCGTCTGTGTAAGACAAATTGTTGCCCAATAATCCTCTATTTCAGGTTTCCAAAACTCATCTGTCAGAAAGAGTGGTAAAATATCTAATGGCCTGGCATCTCTCAAATCTCTGGCCCAGGACGGGTTTACTTCTCCCGGGTCCCACACTTGACCTAATGGCCCCCAGGACCTCCAGCAGCCCCCGTGAAAATCCCCACTCACCCTGGCCCAGGACGGGTTTACTTCTCCCGGGTCCCACACTTGACCTAATGGCCCCTAGGACCTCCAGCAGCCCCCGTGAAAATCCCCACTCACCCTGGCCCAGGACGGGTTTACTTCTCCCGGGTCCCACACTTGACCTAATGGCCCCCAGGACCTCCAGCAGCCCCCGTGAAAATCCCCACTCACCCTGGCCCAGGACGGGTTTACTTCTCCCGGGTCCCACACTTGACCTAATGGCCCCTAGGACCTCCAGCAGCCCCCGTGAAAATCCCCACTCACCCTGGCCCAGGACGGGTTTACTTCTCCCGGGTCCCACACTTGACCTAATGGCCCCCAGGACCTCCAGCAGCCCCCGTGAAAATCCCCACTCACCCTGGCCCAGGACGGGTTTACTTCTCCCGGGTCCCACACTTGACCTAATGGCCCCTAGGACCTCCAGCAGCCCCCGTGAAAATCCCCACTCACCCTGGCCCAGGACGGGTTTACTTCTCCCGGGTCCCACACTTGACCTAATGGCCCCCAGGACCTCCAGCAGCCCCCGTGAAAATCCCCACTCACACTGGCCCAGGACGGGTTTACTTCTCCCGGGTCCCACACTATACATCATGGCCCTTGGAACCAGGTGCACCACTTGAACCCGGGTTCCCACCCTTAAGCACCCCTCCCCGGGCTACACACCCTTGGTCCGACCCTGTTACTCCGCTCCACACTTTGAAATATATCGATCAGGGCCCCGCGACCCTGGTACTCTGCTCTTCTGGACACCAGAATTCCATTCCATTCCATTCCATTCCATTCCATTCCATTCCATCCCTCCCTCCCTCCCTCCCTCCCTCCCTCCCTCCTCCCTCCCTCCCTCCCTCCCTCCCTCCCTCCCTCCCTCCCTCCTCCCTCCCTCCCTCCCTCCCTCCCTCCTTCCTTCCTTCCTTCCTTCCTTCCTTCCTTCCTTCCTTCCTTCCTTCCTTCCTTCCTTCCTTCCTTCCTTCCTTCCTTCCTTCCTTCCTTCCTTCCTTCCTTCCTTCCTTCCTTCCTTCCTTCCTTCCTTCCTTTCTTTCTCTTTCTCTCTCTTTCTCTCTTTCTTTCGTTCTCTTTCTTTCTCTCTTTCTTTATTTTTTTCTTTCTCTTTCTTTCTTTCTTTCTTTCTTTTTTGAGGGGGGGTTTGTTTGTTTTTTTCCACTAAATCCCAATTGAGGCTTAAAGTAGAAATAAAAAACTGTGGCGCTTAGAGGGTTAATACCTCTTGTAAATATAAATTATAGTTTTACATCAATCACGTCGCTGTTTGTGAAGAAAAATTGAAAAATCTGTTGAAAATTGCAGGAAGTAAACAACTAGGGTGCACGGTGGCAGAGCGGCTAGAGCTTCTGCCTCTCAATAAGGAGATCGTGGGTTCGAATCCCGCACCACCCCAACATCGTGGTTTCGAAGTCTGAATCACCCTAACATCACATGATCTCTGTGGGTGGAGTCTGCATGTCCTCCCCGTGTTACCGTGGGTTCTCTCCGGGTTCTCCGGCTCCTCCCACCGTCCAAAGACATGACTGTGTAGGTTAATTGGTAACTCTAAATTGTCCCTAGTGCATGAATGTGAGAATGAATGGTTGTCTGTTCTTGTCTCTGTCTCTCTGCGTTAGCCCTGTGACGAGTTGGCCACTGTCCAAGGCCCAAAGTCACTGGGATAGGCTCCAGTCACCCGCGACCCCTAACGGGAATAAGCGGTAGAAAATGAATGAATGAATGAATAAACAACTAGGGAGACAAAGATTATGTATAATTTACTCCAAAGAAACTACTTTTTTGACCCTTTAAACATTGATTCAACAAAATAAAGGAGTTCATGTGTATTTTTCTTTGTCAAATAAAAAAATCTGTGACATTAGAGGAGTTTTGGTGCAGTTTACAGTGTGGTTTCTTGGTGATGTCATCATTTACAACCAGGAAGTAAAATAAAAAACAAAAAATAGCTAAAGGGTAAAATGTGTAAAGATTTTAACAGAATTTGAATTATCTTAACTGCATTTTGTTTTGCTGAATGAATGAAAACAGAAATAAAAAGTTTAAACTCCGAACAAAGAAAAGAATAATCCAGTAATTGAACTCTCTAAGATCTTTTTTACAGCGCTACCTGGAGTGACCTCATCAGTAAAACGTGTTTGAGACCCAGGACTGGACTCGGACAGGTCCAGATGTGCACGGAGCAGGAGGGAAGGAGGCCAAGTCTGGGCCTTTTTCGACCCGTTTCTGTCCGTCATGTGATACAGATGAGGCCCGGCGTTACACAAGCCGGCACCATCACGTCATCGCCCAGAGACTCCGGTGCACTTTGAAGCCGCTCAGAGGACTCCATCATAACGTAATGTGTTTCCAAGAAGGCCGTTTTCTGGCTAAAAGGGTCACAGCCACAGAAAAGGAAATGCGCTGGATTTAGAGCTTATGATATTAAGTCATTCCACTCAGAAACAAAAGAAATGGTGCACTGTTTAACTTCTCTGAGCTGTTTAGGAGATTTGTTTTGCTTGCACAGCTGTGAAAAGTTTAGAAAATCAGATACTAATTGATACTAAAACTAATATCGATAATACCAGATAAAATTTAAACAAGTATCGATTAAGATAAATATTAAAGCACATTATGAAATGTGGAAAACATAACTCGTCCAAGTTCCCAATTTTTTGTATGTAATAAAGTAAAAATCTGTGTCACCCCGGCACAGATATATTGTAAAAGAATCTATTCATGTGAAAATGAGACAGCAAGGTTTACTCTGCATCCGTTTATACAGCGCTTTATTCCACGAGAAGCAGGAAGTGTCCTGCTAGCATGCTAATGTTTGTTAGCTTTGCCGTGGCTCAGATACTCGTGAAAAGTGCTTATAAACTCTTCGCGGTGAATATTTCATGTGATACATGTGACTGATGTAAAGACTTCAACATGATCTAGTTCTGTTTTTTACGTTTCAAAACAGTAAAAATCAGGTACAGGGCCTTTAATGACTCACTGGAGATGGAAAGTTAAAAAAAAACTTTAATAACATTATCCTTGGAGTTTTGCCATTCTTTGGAAATGTTTGAGGCAAAGTAAGAACATCTCCATGGAAACAAAAAGACGGCAGATCTTCAGAATGGTTACAAGTCAGGTCTGTGGAGAAACAAGTCATTTCACAGCAAGAGAGAATGTTTTTCAAGGCTTTTAGTAGTAAAAACAGTAAGGAGGTTAATTTATTTAAGTGTATTTTTGACTGTATTCTTACATGGCAGGACCAACAACTTACAGCTGAAGCCAAAACGGTCCCATTGTTTTACAGTTTCTCCACCTTCATTAAGCTGAGGTTAAGATACATGTTATT
Source organism: Rhinogobius similis (assembly GCA_019453435.1). NCBI lineage: Eukaryota > Metazoa > Chordata > Actinopteri > Gobiiformes > Gobiidae > Rhinogobius > Rhinogobius similis. The sequence goes on along the minus strand of CM033619.1, from coordinate 8,096,147 downwards.
GTCCTCGTAGGGAAATGTGTCCTCTGCATCTGGCCGATCTTTCAATTCCACTGGGGCCTCTCCTCAGGAGCAGTGGGCGGGGCCCTGCACACGTCAAGCTGACCTCGCTGTGTCCTCAGATACGAGGTAAACATCTTCAAATCAAATTTAATGAGAACAAATGCAATGCTGATTATCCTTCATTTCATAAAAACATTGGACATGACGGACAACCTGTTTATGACATAATGTGGTGTTTTTGCTCTCAAGACGTTTCTCCAATCAGAGGTAGAATGAGCCTCACGAGTCTTTCATCTGCGTTGCCAGTTTCGAAGGTGAAATCCAGAGTGTTTGACCCTTCTCTCTGATCTGAACAGTCACAGCCTAAAGCCCACATTATAGGTCTATTGTCTTCCACCAGCCATGACTCTACCCTTCTCCGTCTCTTTACATAATCACATGACCGTGATCACATGACCAGAGCTGCCGGTCATTTGAGTGCCTGAAAGCGGCGATTAAATTTCCCAGCAGCACTTAGCACAGGCCTTGACCACTACACTCTGGTCTGACACCTCCTCCAGTGCACTCTGCGTCTTCAAAATGGTCGGCGCGGCGAGGAGCCAGCGAGTCCTGATCAATTATTAAAATGTCTTCATCGATGACGCGGCGTGCATTTCCTCCACGCGTCCAAAACAGACCGAGCGGCGCAGCGTAGCATCGGCGCTAAAGCTACCGGCGATTATTAGATTTCTATGACCTAAAATGGCACAGAGGAGCTCTTGTTTGGCCGGCTGTTTTTCCTCTCTCTCCCTTTCCCTCATTTTCGCTCTGAGCTCCAAAACATCATGAGACTCCAGTTTTTCAGACTAAAAAAAAAAAGAAAAAAATCCCCTCCTAAATTCGGGCCGGGTTTGACAGGCCGCGCTGAGGAGCTCGATTTAGATGAGAGGAAGAGAGCGCAGGCAGCAGCGGCAGGAGGAAATATTATTCCAGTGAAAACAGTTAAAGTGCGCGTGACAGGTTTTTATGAGCTTCTAATTTTGACTTTATACGATGCATTAACGCCTGATGTAAACATAAATTATAGTTTTACAGCAATCACGTGGCTGTTTGTGGAGAAAAGTTGAAAAATCAGTTGACAATTACAGGACAAACTGATGACATCACACTGGGGAGACAAAGGTTATGCATAATTTACACAAAACCTTTTTTTTTTACCCTTTAAACACTGATTCAACAAAATAAAGGTGTTTACATGTATTTTTCGTTGTCAAATTAAAAAAATCTGACATTAGAGGAGATTTGGCCCAGTGTACAGGATGGTTTCTTGGTAATTTCCTTGTGTGATGTCATCATTTACAACCAGGAAGTAAAATTAAAAACCTAACTAAACTGGGGTAAAATTTGTAAAGATTTTAGCAGAATTTTAAAGATATGTATCTTATCTGCATTTCAGTTAAATGAGCCGTCCAACCTGTCAGAGGCCCTTTAAAGCAGTGTTTCCCAACCAGGGGTACGGGGACCCCAAAGGGTTTGTGAGGAATGACCTGGGGGCACTTGGAATGGTTTCAGGTTTTAAATGCAGATGAAATGTACTTTTATCTGAATAAAAAAGTGTGTTAGTTGTAAATTTAGCATCTTTTTGGAGTATCTTGGACCATAAACACCATATACAGTGATCCCTCGCTGTATCGCGCTTCATCTTTCACGGCTTCGCTGCTTCACGGATTTTTTTACAGTGCGGATATTTTTACAGTGCATCTACCGAACTACAGCGCACGCACAAGAACGGGACCCTTTGACGAGTCGTTCATTGCAGTTCTCAAATATAATCGAAGGTGGCATATCCGTTTATAGAAATCTTCTTGCTCAGAAAAAGAAAGAGCGCCAACAACTACCCCTAACCTGCGCCTTCAGTAGAGACAGACGCTACAGCGGAGCGGAGTCAGGACCAAGAGGCACAGCTGGGACATACGCGTGAAATACGCGAGTGACAATGTTTCCAACCTTGTATTACTATATTAAAATTATTGTTTTAAACAAATTGGGCTTTAAAACAGGTTTTGGTTTTTGGTTTCATTCCATAGTTCAGTATTGCATTGTAAAATAATAAAAAATAAAGCTGTGACTACTTCACGGATTTCACTTTTCGCGTGTTATTTTTGGAACGCAACTCCCGCGATAAACGAGGGATCACTGTAAACAAAAAATATAACAGTAAAAATTGACTGTATTCGACTAGTAAACCCAGTTATTTGCCCAAAACTCAAGTTAAGACAAATCTTAGGGGGTACTCCAGACAAAACTTATTGATCTCCATGGAGACCAGGCCTGTCACGATAATCACTGTATCGACTTATTGTTTAATATATAATAGAACACTATTTATTGCTTGTATCATTATTTCATGAACATTTGCGTTGTAGAAGGTTGAATAATTTACACACCTATTACTCATTAATGATTCTAACAAACTATTTTATTATTTCATTCTGTCATTTAACATTGCAGCTCATGTTTTTTTGATTGTTCATTTATAAAGCGGTTTGCCGAGATTATCCTTTAGTGTTCTTGTGTCATAACGTATCAGGTCTAACAGAGACAAAAACGAGCCAACCCCAAGAGAGAGTGTTTTTCAAGTTATTTTTGAGCCGTAAAATCGACACAAGGGTCACTTTGTCACTTCAAACAAAACTGAACCTAAAGTGAGTAATTTTAGAACGGTTCTGATCTATATCAAAGCTTGTAGAAAACATAATATTAAAGAAACATTGCATTGAATATTACAGTCTGTTGTCCCAAAAACAGTATTTTTTATCATTTTTGTATCGAAATCGGTATTAAGCATTTTCCTAAGAATCAAAATCAAGTTTAAAATGTTAGTGCACTATTGAAAAGATCAAGTTTTATTACTTTTAGTTGCGCTTTTGTCACCTTTAGCAGTGTTTTGGTTGCTTATAGTTCAGTTTTTGTCACTTCAAGTTGCGTTTTGTCTCTTTCAGCCAGGTTTTTATCAGTTTTAGTCATGTTTGAGACGCTTTTAGTCGCATTCGTCACTTTGAGTCCAATTTTTGTCACTTTTAGTCATGTTTTTGTTGCTTATAGTAGTGTTGTTGTAGCGTTTCTCAATATGTTTTAACTAACCTAAACTACTAGCCGTTTTTGTCGCTTCTGGTCTTGATTTTGTCGCTTTCAGTTGCGTTTTGTCACTTTTAGCCATGTTTTCATCAGTTTTAGTCGTGTTTTTTCGCTTTCAGTTGCGCTTTTGTTGCTTTTAGTCGTGTTGTTGCTTTTTTGTGAACATGTTTTAACTAATATTAACTATTGGCAGTTTTCATGCAAAATAAAGCAGGATATTTTGTTGTTTGTGGAGGAACTTACAAATTCAGACTGCACTTTTGGTCGTTTTACATTTACATTCCCTCAAACGCTCGACACTTTTGCCTGTACAGTGTCTGGCCTGATTTATGTTCCCTCTGATGAACTCTTGAGCTTGACCCAGATTTCACGGAATGTCGGTGAGAGATTTAGAAAATACAAAAGTGCTGGTCTTTATTACGTTGCGGCGGTGGGCTGCGTGAAAGAGGGCATTTGTTTCTCCTATAAGCGCCGCGCTGGAGGCCGACGTGTCACTGCAGGTATTTACACGAGCGGGAGCCGATGGGCCACACACCCACAGGACTCACCCGCACAGGACCACGCCGTCCCCCCCACCGCGCCCCCATCACCCACAGAGAAGTGCACTTGTGTAGGGTTATATAGGAGCAGAGAGAGAGGGGGGGAGAGGGAGAATGAGGCGGGAGAGGGAGAGAGGGAGGGAGAGGGAGAATGAGGTGAGAGAGAGAGAGTGAGGGGGGGTGAGGTGGGAGAGGGAGAGAGAGAGTGGGAGGAGAATGAGGTGGGAGAGGGAGAGAGAGGGGAGAGGGAGAATGAGGTGGGAGAGGGGGAGAGAGAGAGAGAGAGGGAGGAGAGGGAGAATGAGGTGAGAGAGAGAGTGAGAGAGAGGGGAGAGGGAGAATGAGGTGGGGGAGGGAGAGAGAGGGGGGGTGAGGTGGGAGAGAGAGAGTGAGGGGGGGTGAGGTGGGAGAGGGAGAATGAGGTGGGAGAGGGAGAGAGAGAAAGAGAGAGAGAGGGTGGGAGAGAGGGAGAGAATGAGGTGAGAGAGGGTAGAGGGGGGGTGAGGTGGGAGAGGGAGAGAGAGGGGGGGAGGAGAGAGAGATGGGAGAGACGAAGGGGAGGAGAGAGACAGTGAAAGAGAGAGACAGAGAGGGAAGTGGGAGAGGGAGAGAGAGAGAGGGAAGAGAGGGGGGGTGATGTGGGAGAGACAGAGAGAGGGAGAGAGAGGGGGGGAGGGAGAGAATGAGGTGAGAGAGGGAAGAGGGGGGGATGGGAGAGACGAAGGGGGAGGAGAGAGAGACAGTGAAAGAGAGAGAGGGAAAGAGAGAATGAGGTAAGAGAGGGGAGGGAGAGGGAGAGAGAGAATGAGGTGGGAGAGTTGAGAGAGAGCGCGAGAGATGGAGGGGCGGAATGAGGTGGGAGAGAGGAAAATGGAGAGAGGGAGAGAGAGAGAGAAAGAATGAGAAGGGAGAGAGGGAAAAGAGAGGGAAAGAAAAACAGAGAGAGGGGAGAGATACACTGAGAGAGAGAAGGGAAAGGAGAGCGAGCGAGAAAGAAAGAGAGAACAAAAGAAAGAAAGAGACAGAGAGAGGTAGGGGAAGAGAGAGACAGCGTGAGAGAGAGAGAGGAGAGAGAGAGAAGGTGAGCGAAAGAGAAAAAGAGGGAAAAAGGAGAGACAGCATGAGGGAGGAGGAGGGAGAGAGAGAAAGAAAGACAGAGAGAGGGAGAGAGCGAGGGAGGGGGAGTAAGAGAGAGAGAGAGACATGGGAGAGAGGGAGGAAGGAGGACAGGGAGGACAGAGAGAGTTGGGGGAGGTAGAGTTTGACTTGTCGTCTCTCAGAGCCTTCACCGCAGCTTGTTATGGTTTGCTTTAGCGTCAGAGAGAGGCCCAATTTAAGACAAACAAGTTCCAGTAACAAAGTGGGGCTCCTGCAGTGGTTTGCAAATGATTCACAACAGGAACCGCCTCAGACATTAGTGAGATTAAAATAATTGTTATGGATCAGGGGGTTCCAAACTATGGTCCCGGGGCCAAAGGCGGCTTTCATGGTTGGTTCAAGTTTCCTGCTAATGTTGATGTTACACAGACCGAAACGTAAGGATCCACGCCTTAATAAAGGAGCGGTGGTTCATCAAACGCACATTAAATACAACATTTCACATTATTCATTCATTGTCAATAAAAGAAATGCCCCACGGTGGAGTGTTTTAAGTCCCACTTTTATTCTCTGGCTTTTTACTAGGGCTGTAGTCCTTTAGTCGGTCGATGGTATCTAAGTCAATTTTATTACTCGACTAATCATTTTATGTATATTAAATATTCTAAAATGATTTATATGACAAAAACGAGAAGATGTGAAGTGAGTTTGCTGAAGATTTTGGAGTCTTGATTTACAAACACACTGTCTTCTTGTACTTTTCTGTCTAAATAGTTCTTTTAAAGTGTTCTTTTGAGTGCAGTTTGGTTTAGATACTTGGAAATACTTTATAGTTTATGATTAGTCGATTAATCGGTCGATAGGGCAGGTCTTTAGTCGACCGAGAATTCCTTTAGTCGACTACAGCCCTACTTTTAACACTGGGTGAGTCTGTGGTCCTCTGTTGTCTTTGTATTTTGTTTGTTGTATTTTGATTTGATTTGTTTCTTTTAAACCGATTTGACCTGTATGTCTCTTTTTTTTTTTTAACTGATTGATTTTTTACATTTTCACACTGTTTTTTTTTTCCCATTCTTTTTACTGATTTGTTATTTTTATTTTCCTATATTAAATTTACTGAATTACTAGTTGTGCTTATTTCACTCTGTGCAGCACTTTGGAAACTGTTTTTGTTTGTAAAATGTTCTATAGAAATAAAGTGGACTGTGACGTCGTCTGGCGCTTCACATTTGTTTCAAACGTGGCCCGCGGTGAAGTTTGGACACTTGTTGTCGTGGAACTGTGGACACGGATTTGGACTGAGTTCGATGTAAATGAGGGAAAAGGACGAGATGAGTCTGATCAGGACAAACGTGAAGAAAACAGGTCTGAAGCTCCAGCACCGCCCTGTCAACTCCACAAGGAACTACTGCATTCATTCATACAAATCCAGCCCACAGTTTATTTCATTTGAGGACTTGAGTTTCATGTTATACTTGAAAGACAAGGCTTGAATATGAAATTAAACTTATAAACGCCCAGACTTCCTACAATGTGTGGTTGTTGTTTTTTTTAGGAACCCGCAAACATAAGGGAAGGATGACTGTGCCAGGTGTTCTATTCTTTTTTTATTAATTTATTCCTTTTCATCCACATCTGATATGAGGAAACTATCAGCTCCTGGATGTGTTCAATATGAAAATAAGCTTTCTTTTCACAACCCACTTATTCACATCAAATCAAACATTCTGGGATGAATCAGAGTCAGTTTCTACTCCACAAGCACAAATAAAAAAATTACACTAAAATTCAAAAACAATTTAATAGGACTTTTATATGGATTCCGCTTTTTTACTTTACTTTAATTTTACTTTTTTACTTTATTACAAGTCCCTAAAACTATTTTTTTGTTAAATTAGCTTCAGCTTTGAAAGAGGGATTGTCAAAACCAACAAAAGCCAAAAGTAGTGTCCGTCAGGCAAAATCTACAGACACAGCTTCACTTCTTCATATATTTCACAAAGAAAATGTAGGCGGACTTTAAAGTCTGATATTCTCTTTGCAGAGCTGGTTTCTACGTGGAATCAGAGTAAATCAGACACAAAACTACAGAGTCTCAGATTCACAAAGAGTTTAGTGTCAACAATAGTTTGTGTCCAAAGGTTCAGAAACAGCTTCAGTCTGAAATGAGGCTCATTTTAGTCACACGTTTTAGGACAAACAAATCAGAGCAGCATGTGGTTAACCTTTTCGAGCTCAGGGCCTGATTTGTTGCTGCACAAAGTGACCCGGGTCCAATCTCATGTTAAATGTGTTATATCCAAGCGGCTGTGGTTAAGAATCACTGTACTAGACTAACTCTGCACGATTAACAGCACGACTGAGCAAATGTCAAGGCCAACTCCCCACTTAAAGTAATCTCTACTAAAGCAAGGGAAATGGGTGTGAAACAGAGCAGAGTGTCACTAAAAACCCAGAGAAAACTCATGACACCAGGGAGATAAACCACATTTCGGCGAGTAACCTGGACTGTATCTGATAATATAAGACTCATATCGAAAAATCTAAAAAGAGTGAGGATCAAAATCTGACAAAATGTGGAACCAGATTCAAAGCAGCACAAAACCAGGTTAAATCTACGACTAAAACAAGACTAAACTGGACCTAAAAGAGGATTAAACAAAGGTTAAATAAGACCAGGTCAATACAAAAACGTAACACGAGCCAAAAAGCAACACGATACCCCTGCGTATTCCCCCAAAACATATTTGAGACGATTTATTCAAAGAGGAAATGCCAGGGTTCCTCGTTTCCTTGTTGACACTAAATATCAGGATTATTCAATTTAAAGCCCAGGGGCCATTTCAGGCCGTCCAAAGGTCATGATCCGGCCCTCAACACATCTTCAGAAATAAAGAAAATATAACATCTCATGTTATTGAATCAGTCCTGGTTTAGTCCTGGTTTAGACCTGGTTTAGTCCTGGTTCAGTCCTGGTTCAGTCCTGGTTTAGACCTGGTTTAGTCCTGGTTCAGTCCTGGTTTAGACCTGGTTTAGTCCTGGTTTAGACCAGGTTTAGTCCTGGTTCAGTCCTGGTTTAGACCTGGTTTAGTCCTGGTTTAGACCTGGTTCAGTCCTGGTTTAGTCCTGGTTTAGTCCTGGTTCAGTCCTGGTTCAGTCCTGGTTCAGACCAGGTTCAGTCCTGGTTTAGACCTGGTTTAGTCCTGGTTTAGTCCTGGTTCAGTCCTGGTTTAGACCTGGTTTAGTCCTGGTTCAGTCCTGGTTCAGTCCTGGTTTAGTCCTGGTTTAGTCCTGGTTCAGTCCTGGTTCAGTACTGGTTCAGACCAGGTTCAGTCCTGGTTCAGTCCTGGTTCAGTCCTGGTTCAGTCCTGGTTTAGACCTGGTTTAGTCCTGGTTTAGTCCTGGTTCAGTACTGGTTTAGTCCTGGTTCAGTCCTGGTTTAGATCTGGTTTAGATCTGGTTTAGACCAGGTTTAGTCCTGGTTCAGTCCTGGTTCAGACCTGGTTTAGTCCTGGTTTAGTCCTGGTTCAGTCCTGGTTTAGTCCTGGTTCAGTCCTGGTTCAGTCCTGGTTTAGACCTGGTTTAGTCCTGGTTTAGTCCTGGTTCAGTCCTGGTTTAGTCCTGGTTTAGTCCTGGTTCAGTCCTGGTTTGATCCTTGTTCAGTCCTGGTTCAGTCCTGGTTTAGTCCTGGTTCAGTCCTGGTTCAGTCCTGGTTTAGACCTGGTTTAGTCCTGGTTTAGACCTGGTTTAGTCCTGGTTCAGTCCTGGTTTAGACCTGGTTTAGTCCTGGTTTAGTCCTGGTTCAGTCCTGGTTTAGTCCTGGTTTAGTCCTGGTTCAGTCCTGGTTTAATCCTTGTTCAGTCCTGGTTTAGTCCTGGTTCAGTTCAGATGGTAAAGCCTTTTACATGTTTTCATTTTTTCTAACATGTTGGACATGTTTCTGGCCTCGACGACAAAACCACCCGTAAACTCTGGCCCTCGGTGAAGTAAAGCTGAACCGCCCCGCTCTGTGTTCTCAGTGGGTCACTTCTATCGCCCATCATGGTCCCTCTGCCGCCCCCCGCCCCGTCCTCCCTCTCAGGTGGTTTAGAGTTTCACATCAATCACCGCTCGACATATTGCAGTAACCAGTGCCATGTGTCCGGCCCCAGCGCTCGGCGTCTGCAGTACATTTAAAGGAGACGTACTGTGGTTTTTTAAGGTACCTAAAGTCTACACGACAGGTTCTCAAAACGTTCAAACTGTGACTACGTTTGGTGGGAGGGCACCTGTGGCGATTATTTGTTATAGTTTTAAATCAGTGAAGTTGCAGTTTGTGAAGAAGTTTAGAAAAATAAAAGTTTAAAATGACAGGAAGTGGTGCCGTGTTCTAAAATGGAATCCCCTCTGTGATGTCATCAAAAAGCGACAACAATTTACACACAATTTTTGACAGTTTAAGCCATCATTCAACAAAGTAAAGGTGTTATCGGGTATTATTATTTGTCGAATCGTAATCATTGTGTAATCTATATGGATTTTGACGCTTGTTTTCAAAATGGTTGCTAGGTAACATGTCATATTTGCTGCCCGTGTCTAACAAGGAAAGTAAAATTTTAAACATCACAAAAACTGGGGAAAAATAGGCAAAATATTTAGTAAAATCTTAAATATAATCATGTTCACTATGTTTTAACGAAATGTGTCATCGAACCTGTCATGGAGACTTTAATATTGAACTATAACATAAACTGCAATATTGATCTAAAACGGCTCAATAATTCAAACAGATCCATTGACTTTATGTTCAAAACTGTAGAACTGATAAGCCCTGCCTTTTTACAGTAACATTTCTCTGTAACAAGCAGCAGATTGTCATTTACATATTTTTATTTTTGAGAAGTGGCTACGTGACCTTTTAGAACGTGCAAGTATAACTCAAATAATCACACTTAAGTACAGGGATGTGGGCGGGGATGGGGGATGGGTGAAAACAGGAATTTTCTGAGCACTTGAGGCTCAGTTGATGGAAAAAACTGGACTCAAACAGCAAAAATCTATCGAAATACAACTTGGACTAAGCTAATGATGAGGAAACAGTGTTGTAACAAGATTAAAAGCTCATTAAAGTAGATTTTGCGTGATACGTCTCCTTTAAATAGTGTGCATTTTACAAACTTTTGGACATATTTGTGTTCGGGTTTTCAAGTTTTATAGCTTTAAACGCGTATGACAGGTTTTTTACTTTTTCTGATAGTTACTTAGTTTGGAAAATTGTTGAAAGGGTAAATATATATCACACTTTTACATCAGTCAAGTGGAAGTTTGTGAGGAAAAGCTGAAAAATAAAAGCTGAATTCTAAATAGAAATCTATGATATCAATACACAAAACATCGAAATCAATCCAAAATGCAATTTACGCACAAGGAACACGTTTTCCTGATAGTTTAAACATTAAAGTAAGATTTAAAAAAACAAACAGACAGAATTACACGTTTATTGTTGAGGATTTTGCGGGAAAAATTATAAGGAAAATGTATCGTTAACCATTATCTGCAGATTTAACGCATTACTGATCTGTGTAATCTGTGTTTGTAAACCGTGATAATTCCAATAGCAATTCATACAAGTCAGAGAGCGTTCAGAATGTTTTAATCTGAAGTCCAGGAACATACGGTAGTCCTTCCCGAAATGAGTTCTAATCCTTACGAGAAGCGTCAGTCGAGCAGAACAAGTCACTCCGTGAGTAACAGTGAAAAAATCAATGACACACAGAAACAGGACGGCTGAGAAACAGGCTTTAATTGGCCGTGCGTGATCTCAGATGAATATGTTATCTGGAAATGTCTGTTTGGGCAAAGCAAAAGCGCCACTCATCCAAGCAGTTTCTTCAGTTGAGACAGGGTTCTGGTGAGACACTGACCGTATCGTGTCTGCGTTTGTGTTTTTATTCTCAGTTTTTTGTGTGAAACTTGAAGCACAACCATGACACTTACATGTTTGAGCACGTTTCTGATGGATTAACAAAATATTGCCTGAATATCGTCATCAGGACAGAAAATAACGAGACATTTTTGTAAATATCATCCACCCCAGTGAGCTCTGTGCACAGCAGCGCCCGGCTAGCTCAATGTTAGCATCGCTGCATCCTGACCCCATCACTCTGGGGGTTTTGTTGTATCAGATCAAAAAATCCTCAAAGATCACACGATGGACCGCGAGCTGAGGAACGTCACTGACAACAAAGATTTCACATGAGATGAATACTTCTGCGCTGGACATTTAGTTGTTGACAAAGGCGGGTTTAGTCAATGCTAAAGCTAATGCTAATTTTGAAGCATAAAAAAATAAATAATAGTAAATAAAATTACTGATAAAACTGAAGTAATCTATAAATAAAAACAATCAGACAGGCTTTACTTTCATTATTGATATTAGTTGTGAGACAGTTAGCTAGCATGCTGCTGTCACAGAGCTCATTATGATGTAATAATTCTAATCATATTTCTTATTGCACGGATCATATTAAGTCCACAGTATGTACTCTTAAGAGACATAATCCATCGACCAAAATGTCATCAATGTGCCACAATGTTTGGGATTAGTCGGCTCCATGAACATTCATTCGTCATTTTAAAGAGCAGAAGCTCTTGAATGAGCCGCTGAGTTTATGACAGCACAAGCTTCTACTTTTGATCACCAGGTAAAAGGTTCTGACCTTCAGTTTCCTCACACCAGCTCCTCCTTTGAGACAGATGTAAGGCAGGGATTCACCAGCTCTGACGGAGGAACTGAAGAAGTGACTTCGATGAGTAGTGAACCATTCATTCATTCATTTTCTACCGCTTATTCCCGTTAGGGGTCGCGGGTGACTGGAGCCTATCCCAGTGACTTTGGGCCTTAGGCGGGGTACACCCTGGACAGTGGCCAACTTGCCGCAGGGCTGACACAGAGAGACAGACAAGGACAGACAACCATTCACTCTCACATTCATACACTAGGGACAATTTAGAGTTCTCAATTAACCTACACAGTCATGTCTTTGGACGGTGGGAGGAGCCGGAGAACCCGGAGAGAACCCACGGTAACACGGGGAGGACATGCAGACTCCACCCAGAGAGATCGTGTGATGTTGGGGTGGTTCAGAATTCGAAACCACGATGTTGGGGTGGTCTGGGATTCGAACCCACGATCTCCTTGTTGAGAGGCAGAAGCTCTAGCCGCTCTGCCACCGTGCACCCCAGTAGTGAACCATACACTCTTAAAACAGAATTCTAATTTCTTTTGCTATCTTAAGCTAAAGCTAATGGAGACAGCCAGGGTCAAAGTTCAGGGGTCACATACGCAGTAGAATCACACTCTGACATCATTTATGTTTGGGGTGTTTAGATGTAGCTAATCGTAAAGAGCCCTTTTGGTTTATTGTCAAATGATTTGCTGTTGCTGAGTAGAAAGTATGAAAAAATAACATTGTTTTGTTTTGCTTTTTATGGGTAAAAAAATAAAACTTAATGACCAGAACCAGAACATTACCAAATGACAGCATTTAGGGACAAAAGTGTTATTTACGTTGCAAATATTGTCCATGCCATTATGTCTTGTTCTTTAAACTTGGTAATGGTGGCTGTTTATCTTTCATTTTTATGTGATGTTGTCCAGAACACTCTGAAATTGTAAAAAAAATCCATGAATCTGACATTTTTTCAAGGCACACCTGGCAAAACCTCAAGGCACACAGGTGTTCCCAGGCACACTGGTTGAAAATCAAGGTTTTAGTCGACCAACATTTTTATTAGTCAACCATTTAATTTCAATTAAAAGGATTCATATAACAAAAATAGTGAAAAAGTGAAGATACGGAGTGAGCTAACTAAAGATGTTGGAGTGAATCATGGGTTTAATCTAATTTATATATCTTTAACATATAAATACACTGTTTCTGTATAAATTGTAATTTTTGTGCATGAACTCCTGTGCAGTTGTGTTTTTTGAGTGCAGTTTGGGTCAGATACAGAGAGATACTTCATAGTTTTGCCACGCCCGCTTTTAGTCGATTAATCGGTCTATTCACCTTATTCTGCCCCACCCACTTTTGCGGTTCTTTGCACTTTTGTTGTAAACGCTCTTCCGTTTGACGACAACTCCGTTAAAGCTAATGATGAACGAGGGAAAAGTCTCGCCGCTAAAATGTTACATAAAGTAGGTTGATTTGTGTAAAATGTTTAATGAACACGAGCAACAACAAGTCAACAACGCAACGATTTCCTGGACGGCTTGAAAACGGCTTTTTAGTCCATGTAGAACTTATTTTCTGTTGAGCTCGTCTGCTCCGTGTGAACTAATACAACGGAAACAAGATGGCGGCACGTACGACAACTTCCAGAATAAGGTGAATAGGACAGGTCTTTAGTCGAACAAGGATTTCTTTTGTCGACTACAGCCCTAACGTGTGGGGTTTATAACGCACTTATTAATCATCGTTTATGCCAACTACTAAAATTAAAAACGCATTTCCAGCCCCAAAAAAACCCACATCAGTCGTCCCTCGTTAGAATGTGAGCACAGAAGCTGAACTGTCTTGTTTCTGAGCGCACATCAGTCGTGTATGCGCTCATCACTGCCACACAAGCGCGGCATTCAGTCGGCCGAGGAACAGCCTGTTACGGAGTGTTTTTGTGAACTACACAGAGCTCGACAATAGGTGCCATCTCGCCCCGGCGCCGAGAGGACGCTATTGTTTTGAAGCGCAGTCCGAGCGTCTGACACAGAGTCCACATGTACCGCCGCTGTCATCACTCTGTCCCGGCAAACATGGGACCGGGATTAAGAAAAACAACAACAAAACAATGTGTTAAAGTGCATGTTATAGGTTTGATAATGTACACGTTACTCTAAAATGTACTGAACATGATTGTATTCAAGATTTTACAACAAATTTGCCCCGGTTTGACAATTTTCTTGAAGTTTGTAGACGCTTTAAAATGTGAGGTCATCAAAATTCCAGAAATTTTTCACTGATTCTCTCACATTAGATCTAACTTCTACTGGTTTTAAATGTTTGAGTTGGAAAAAAAAGCATCATGTTTGAATTTCCAGAGTAGAGAGGTCAGTTAGTTTGCTTTTCTGTAACAAATAATGGACAAAATACAAATTTCGAGCCTTAAAATTGTATTTTAGCTTCAAAAGAATCTAATTTATGGAATAGTATCTAATATATCTCTAGATAAAATAAAAAATGATTGTGGGCTCAACATTTCTGTGAGTATTTTTCCTGTAAAACCCATAAATCTGGATCGTTCCTTCATCAAAAATGCAAAGAGTTTATCATAATTTCCAAAAACATAATGTAAAATACAATAATAAATGTGTTTAAAGCAGCTCTGATGTCACTCACATGTGTCTGAGGCTTTTCCAAAAATCATCAAAACTGTTCATATTTTGTGATATTCTGAGGTTAAATCCAAGTTTCTCCAGTGAAATCACATTCTGAAATTGAATATAGAATGTTTTTGTTTACAATCGTTAAAGGGTCTGTTATGTCACTTCCAGGTTGGACATCAGACGTAATTCACTATCCATCAAATTAAGTCATAATTAGAAAAACATGTCATACGCACTTTAACTCTTTGATAACACTTGTCGGGCTGGGACTAAACCTGCATTCACACAAGGGCTGAACGATGTTGGAAACTATTGCAATGTGGAGGTTAATACACATTTTTTGATAGAATAATTACATGTAAACTAAACAAAATATGTTAAAAATCTGTGAAAATGAATACTTAAAAGTGAAAAAGAAATAAAAAGGGACAAAAATCAAAGCTGAATATGACTGACATAGGGAAAATCATTCATAAAAATCAGCTTTTTTATGAGGTCTCAGGTCCCAATGACACACAAAGTTTCATTTGATTAATAACATAATTTCAAGTTGAGATGATGGTTAAAAATAGGTTAAAAATCAAGAAAAACGGCTTCATCTTCTTAAATAAAGTTACTGAATACACGTCATTGTAAAACCATTGAGAAAAAAAAAGACAAATCTCATGACCTTCAGACCCTCGCCAGCGTTATTAAGGAGCATTAATGAAATACTTATTTAATAATGTCCCAATCTGAAATCAGCTGAGCAGAAGTGCAGCCTGATAAGAGATTAGCGCCGAACAATAGTCAGCTTTGTTTGCAATAAAACGACAAATATCTGAACAGGAGCGAGGACCGAAGTGTTAAAACTGATAGAGAAACCGTACGGCATTTACAGATAATTCAACAATTAGATTTAGTGTGTGTTTACGAGAAATGTGATCATCAAAAATGCCTGGAGACACGGGTCAGGTGTATTTTTACAGTTCTTGGACGACAAAATGCAATGAATTTTAAAATATCAATTTCAATCTTTCACATTTTTGTCTTTGTTACATTGTATGACCTTTTTTTCGCATATTTTTGTCGTCAAAACCTGCACAAATGTGAACAATCAGAAAGAAATGGGAGTGTCATCATGGAACTGAAGATTATATGTGAAGGTTCTCATGTTTTTCTAATTATGACTTAAATATTCACTATAGTTTGTCGCGGTTTGTGAAGCAATTTTGAGAAATATAGGTTTAAAATGACGGGAAGCAGTGCTGAGTTCAACGGAATCCTTGTGATGTCATCAAAATGCGACGTGTCACTGACAATTTACAGACAACTGACACTTTTTTTCCCACTTTAAACAGTAATTCAACAAAATAAAAGTGTTTTCAGGTATTATTATTTGTCAACTCTTAATTATTGCGTAATTTATATGGATTTTGGCCCTTGTTTACAGTCTGGTTGCTATGGTAACAGTTGTAGAATTACCTCTAAGATTTGCTGCTCATGTCCAACCAGGACTTTAAAGAAATTAGATTAAATTCTCTCAAAGTTGTAGAGTTGCACACAATGTTAAACAATTGAACTCATCCACCTCCCGGCAGTCGGTTTATGAGGGAACGCTCAGTGACGAAAGGTTGGATCGTCACCGTGGGGATAAACGGAGCATTCATTTCAATGTAGAAGAGCTCCCCTGTTCAACAACTACCAGAGAAAACACAGACTTTAGGAGTTATAGAGTACCAAATACAGATGCAAAAGACATGAAGAAGATTATAGCAGTCCAACCACCCAATTTTGTACTTAAAATACTAATCGATACTTAAACTAGATACTAATCGATACTTAATCTACTAGATAATCATTTGTATCTATTCAAAAAACTAAAATCACACAAAAAAACTGAACAGTTTAAGAATTATTTAAGCTTTTTATCCGATAAAGTAACAAAGAAAGTATAAAGAGGGACACGAGGTTTGGTCCACGAGAACAAGACAAGACGAGGTTTTGACATCATTTATAATCAATTTCTTGTACAATCAGGTTAAAAAAATTTGCAGTGTAATGTTTGATTCATAATAATAATTCATAATATTTTTGCTGTGATTGTGGCACTGCTTTTTTGAACAACAGCTTAACAAGAGGAGAAAGTCACTAGCGTTTGGGTTAGCTTTGTATGTGCGATCCAAATGTGACGGTTATAATCCTTGAATGTTCTGATAATTGATATTGGTGGCTTCCAGATTCTAGAATGTTGAGACGTCGCACTCAGAGACAGGAGCGAGAGCCAGTTTCTCCTATTAATTACTTTGAACTTGGCATGACATTTGCAAAAAGTTCATTTACCTGATCATTTCTATTAGAGACTAGACTCAAGAACTTGCTGTATTACCACAAAAATAAGCATTTTAACCATTTTAAATTAGTTGTCCCCATTTGTATTAAATATTATTGGTCGAATAGAATGCTGTGATGTCATCTGAAGCCCAGCGATAAACTGGAAAAAACATCTGGAAAAAACCTTTATAACTAAGACAGAGGCATTATTAAATCAAATAAATAAAATAGACTTTGTGATTTTCTTCAACAATACATTTTATTCCTTATGAAATCCACCTTTATCTGAATGAATGAATGAATGAATGAATGAATGAATGAATGAATGAAATCCACCTTTATCTGGTTATAGTAACTTACTTAAGTAAGTAAGAATAGTATGTTTAATTGAAATATAATATCTAACAAGTCAACAACTGGAAAAATCATTAGTTGCAGCCCTAAAAAACCCAACAACAACTCTAATCTTATCTTTCTCCGTATGTGTGCATACTTTATCTTATCTTTATCTTTATCTAACAGTTTTACGCCGACTTTGAGGGATTCTGCGAAACAGTATTTTTATGCGTGCGTAAAAATTACATTGAATTAAATTAAAATTGTGACGCAAGCTCTTGTCCAATCCCAAGAAAATACAATTATTTTGAATAGAAAATATTTTGTGCTGAAATTGGCCGTATATTGTCCAAAAAAACCCGCTTTAATTGTCGCATCAAATATTGAGCGAATTCCTTAGTATCGAAAATTGAGTTTGAATGTTTAATGGTGACTGAAAGAGTGCATGTTTTTCAAGGTATTTTCTGACCATGAAAAACAAATGTAATTCAATAAATACAAGCTAGATAAGTTTAATGCCATACTGTGGGAAATTCCAGGCAATAACATGCTCATGGAAACAAGCAGACAGAGAGTCCTTTTCCACCAGAAACTTACATAAAACACCTTTAATTATAGATTTGAAAACCGATCCACGCTCACGGTCGAGTTGTAAGAGGCGTGTTTAAAAGTCCTGACATTCGCATCTTTTCTTGTGAATTTAAGCCCACTTTTGTCCAACCCAGTGTCGCATTTTAACGAGCGCATGTCAAAATAAAATGTGGACGGCGTTTAAAGGTTACGATACAGTCCAACGAATCGTCTAAACCTGCCCAGAGTCGGTCCTGACGCCGGGGTCACACATGATGGATTGATCCGCGAAGAAACGCTTTGAGCAGAGAAAACGTTGAAACGCGAGACATTTCCCACAACGGTCGTCGTATATCAATAATCCCACGTGCCCCGGAGAGTCTGTGAAATGTAAAAGATGTGACCCTTCCAAGGACGAGGCCACGGCGAGGTTGGGACAAGCTGCAGCGCATGGGGCGAGTTTTAACTACGTGTAGGTGCATCTGAACCATTTCTGACACTGTTCCCTCGTCGAGTTGTGCTAAGCTTCATTCCATCATATCAGGATTGTTCAATTTAAGGTCCGACCAAATCAGGCCCTCAACCCATCTTCAAAAATATAGACAATATGTTATCTCTTGTTATTGGTTAAGTCCTGGTTTAGTCCTGGTTTAGTCCTGTTTCATCTCCTGATCTAGTTCTGGTTCAGTCCAGGTTAAGTTTTGGTTTAGACCTGGTTCAGACCTGGTTTAGTCCTGGTTTAATCCTGGTTCAGTCCTGGTTCTGTCCAGGGTTAGTCCTGGGTTAGACCTGGTTTAGTCCTGGTTCAGTCCTGGTTCAGTCCTGGTTTAGTCCAGGTCAAGTCCAGGTCGAGTCCAGGTTCAGTCCTGGTCTAGTCCTGGTTCTGTACAGGTTTAATCCAGATTCTGTCCTGGTTCAGTCTTGGTTCAGTTCTGGTTCAGTCCTGGACTAGTCCTGGTTCTGTCCAGGTTTAATCCAGGTTCAGTCCTGGTCCAGTCCTGGTTCACTCCTGGTCCGATCCTGGTCCAGTCCTGGTTCAGTCCTGGTTCACTCCTGGTTCGGTCCTGGTCCAGTCCTGGTCCAGTCCTGGTCCAGTGCTGGTCCAGTGCTGGTCCAGTCCTGGTCCAGTCCTGGTCCACTCCTGGTTCACTCCTGGTCCTGGTCCAGTCCTGGTTCGGTCCTCGTCTGGTCCTGGTCCGGTCCTGGTCCAGTCCTGGTCCAGTCCTGGTTCACTCCTGGTCCAGTCCTGGTGCACTCCTGGTTCACTCCTGGTTCAGTCCTGGTCCTGTCCTGGTCCTGGTTCATTGATTGCGTTGTGATATCTGTTATATATCTGGACACTCCTCTGTCACACTCAGTATCCCGTAGCGACACATGACTTCCCTGTAGTTTACTGTAGTTTCCTGTAGTTTACGCCTGAGCTTCACTCTGTGCCGTACGGTGCAGAGTCTGGTCAAACGAAAAGGTTGGGGTCTGAATATAGCTCCTTCCTGCTGCCGCTCTGTTCACACGCCATAAACAAACGGCTCAGAGCGACACCCGACACCAGCCCACCGCTTCAGGGCCGTGTTCAGGAGGTCAGAGGCGCGGCCCGGAGCGCGATACCCAGACACGACCCTGATACGGAAAAACAATATCATCGCGATTTTCTTGGGGCCAGATCATGATTTCGATTTGATCTCGATTCATGTTCACTTTGTGTTTTTCTATTGTCTTTAATAGAGCTGCACCATTTAAGAAAAATGTCCACTTGTGACCTTTATTCAGTGCGATTAGGTTTGTGATTTTTGTCTTAATAATAGGATTCCGTTCAAATATACATTCTAAAACATATTTTGGCGGTTTTAGTCACGTTTTTGTCGCGTTCAGCTTTGTTTGTCATATTTAAACGTGTCTTTGTTTCTTTTTATAGTAGAGTTTTGTCGTGTTTGTACAAATCCAAACTACAGTGTTAGCGGTTTTTATTCAAATCAAAGCAAGTCATTTTCTTGATTTGGTTTAACTGTGCAGCCCTGGTCTATAAGAGGTGAATAAAGTCATCTGCTCAGAGGCTTCAGAGGCTAAACAACAGGAGAAAAAGTGTGTTTGAACAGACAGCTGCATTAAAGAGACAAACAGTGAATCATGATACGACGATTTCACAAAAATAGCAGATTGTCACAGGGACCAGCTCACGATTTGGTTTTGATCCCCGTGTCACTCAGACCTAATCCTGACTGCCATGGCACGGAAATCTGCAATCTAAGGTTTTAAAGGATAAATATTATGCATTTTTCATATTGTTTTTAACCTTTAAACCTGCTCTGGTGTTTTTTCAGTTTGACGTCTCATGTTTTAGAACTAAAAATAAAATGCTTTTACAAAGAAACATATAACTATCACTGCACTGAGAGATGCTATTTTGACTTAGCTGTGGCTCCATCTACTGGCTGTAGAGGCAATTACACACATGTAAATATATGCCCAAAATGCATTGCAGTAAAGAGTGGATCTGATGAAGTTGTAGTAATCATTATTAGACGGAAGAAATGTTCAGAGCAAGTCTGGAGATGATTTAAGGACTTGAAACAGTGAAAGATTGTGGGATAAATGAGGTCAGCATCATCTTTGCCACACATGAAGGAGTTCAGAACACAGTGTTGGAGAGAGAGGATTTACAAACCAGCATCAAACAAACATTTGATGACGGAACAATGTTACAACGTGGATAAAAGCTCAACAAAGTCAATTTTGCATAATATTTGTCCTTTAAATCTCAAAACTTCAACATAAAAATAACTGTATACATATCTTTTACATTAAAACTGCATTACTTCATTTTCAAACCACAAAAGGTATGTTTTGTAATAAATTGGTGTCACTAACGAGTCATAAAAATGCACTTATTTCACTCTCTACCAGTCAAATCTTACTGAACAAGATATCAACAAAGAAAAGTGTAAAGAAAACGTGCACTATAAATATTGAGCTTCAAATATATAGTTTTTTCCATCATATGTAACAATAAGTCGATATAGTAATTATTGTGACAGGCCCAGTCGCTACGTGTGACTGAAGGCTTCTAGATAGAGAATATTTAAGAATACAGTTTATTATTGATGAAAATCTGAGATTATTTATTCTTTTTGGACAATTTGATTTATGAATGTTGCAGTCTTTGCTGTAAAATTATTTTTATTTGTGTATGTGTAGTCTGTATATATATATAAAACTATTCTGATTATCTCAAAACTATGATTATTTTTATAGTCAACTTGTCACGATTAATCGATAGACTCTTGTAGCCCTATAAAGCCCAAAACCTTGCCACCACATAAGAGTCAAATATTTCTTGTAACTGCAATCTAAACTAATATTCACTGTGAACAGAAGTCCTTTTTAAAGAGACAGTCGAAGCATTCTTTTATTTAAGGTGAAGAAGACATTTCACGATTGCCATTGTCTCTATTTTAAAACTCGTCGCTTTCTCACGAGTTAATTTTAGAAAACAGAAGAGAATAACATCACTCTGTCGATTTGAAAACAACCAAATGTAAAGTGGGTAAAGTAAGACGACTAACAATAAGATCAAACAGTCTATAAATGGCACCTTATACGGTTTGGATATTGTTTGTTTATGAACTCCCTGTGCTCCGTTGGAGGTTTGTTTGTGTGTTGGTCTCCTTGGCTCCTGCAGAGGACTTGACACCGGCCCCGGGGTCTTATGGTGAGCTAAAAAGGTCTGGACCAGTTTAAAGAGAGCAGCGGAGCAGGAGGGCTGTCCCAGATAAAACCATTACATAATGGGAAGAGTACGATCGCTTTTCACTCCATTAAATCGAGCCCTGGACAATAAACACATCGACTCGACTTTAGACTTTACTCCAGTTTCACTTCAGAGCATCAGCAGCAGCCACAATTTATGCAACATCTATTTAATGCAAAAGAGTTTAACCCTAGCCCTTATTTGTGAAGACTAAGACTAAATAACATTCTTATATTAAACATTTATGCACCAATATCCAGTTTTAGTTCTGTGATTATACATTGTAAGATTGATATTTTATGATTATTCTCGATAATTGGTGCGATTAAATCCAAACAGTGAAATCAGCGTCTCATACACAATTCCTCGAGTACAGGGCTATTCAACTGAAGGCCCGGGGGCCAAATCAGGCCCTCCAAGGGACATGATCCAGCCCTCAACCTTCTTCAGAAATATGGAAAATATTTATCTCATGTTATTGGTTTAGACCTGGTTTAGATCTGGTTTAGACCAGGTTCGCAGCTGGTTTGGACCCGGTTTAGGTTTAGACCTGGTTTTGTCCTGGTTTAGATCTGGTTTAGACCTGGTTTAGACATGGTTTAGACATGGTTTAGATCTGGTCTGGACCTAGCTTTGTCCTGGTTTTGTCCTGGTTTAGACATGGTTTAGACCTGGTTTAGTCCTGGTTTAGTCTTGGTTTAGACCTGGTTTAGACCTGGTTTAGACATGGTTTAGATCTGGTTTGGACCTAGTTTTGTCCTGGTTTAGGCATGGTTTAGACATGGTTTGGACCTGGTTTTGTCCTGGTTTAGACATGGTTTGGACCTGGTTTTGTCCTGGTTTTGTCCTGGTTTAGGCATGGTTTAGACATGGTTTAGATCTGTTTTAGTCCTGTTTTAATCATGGTTTAGACATGGTTTAGACTTGGTTTAGATCTGTTTTAGTCCTGTTTTAGTTCTGCTTTAATCATGGTTTAGACTTGGTTTAGACCTGGTTTGAACATGGTTTAGTCCTGGTTTGAACATGGTTTAGTCCTGGTTTGAACATGGTCAATCACGGTTTGTGTGACGAGAAACAAACTGACGATACAAATCCTCTACAAACACGTTCTGAAATGTATGGGATTCTTGCCGTTCATACTTCATTCTTCTCTAAAACGCACTTCTCCTGGTTTCACTGAACAGAATCTTTATTTTGAAATATCATACTCCAAAACTAATCGAAATCACATTGTCATTCACTTTTTTCCTCCAATCACGCAGCTTCACTGGAGGTTTTATTGTTTTTTTTTAACTTAATTTTATGCTTTTCCTTTGCATGGGACGGATCCAACCAACAGGAAATTTGAGGAGACAGGGAAAGGGAGTGACGGTGCCAGAGGGGCCCCCAGCTCAAAACAAACTCATTTAATGCTACGTGCACCATGTAGCTTTAAGTGCATGTCTCTGATTTTACGCAGGCAGCCGCTAATTAGCACGTCGCACTTACGAGGGCTGGAAAGAGCTATTAAAACCGTTCAGGGCAAAAGCAGCCAAAGTACATTAAGAGAGTGAATGATGTAGGCTGCAAAATACTGAGGCACGTTGTCATAATACGAGAAAAATGTGTACGTTTAAAGGTGCACTATGTAGGTTTTCCAGTTGAGGGTCCTGATTCTGTCACGAAATTGCTTTTGCTTCGCCGAGAATGTTCCACGGTAGGATATAAACTCATCTGTGTTTCATTTATCCAGTTAAAGGAGCTTATATTGACTGAAAATAGAATGTTTCATACTCATACTTCAAACTACACAGAGCCCCTTTAAAGTGCATATGACAGGTTCTTATGTTTTTCTAATTCCGACGTAATTTGGTGGAAGGGCAGCTGTGGTAAATATTCATGACAGTTTTACATCGGTGAAGCTGCAGTTTGCGATGAAATTTTGAAAAATAGATGTTTAAAATTACAGGAAGTAGTGCTAAATTCTGAAATGGAATCCCTCTGTGATGTCATCAAAAAGAGACGTGCCGTTGAAACTAAAGGGACAGTTCACGTACAACTTTTTCTGACAGTTTAAACAGTCATTCAACAAAATAAATGTTTTCAGCTGATATTATTTGTCAAATCATAACTATTGTGTAATTTATATGGATGTTGGCCCTTGGTTACAGTCTGGTTGCTAGGAAACAGTTGTAGAATTACCTCTAACCATGTCATATTTGCTGCTCATGTTCAACCAGGAAGTAACATTATAAACTTTACAAAAACAAACAAAAAATGGGGACAAATAGGCAAAATGTTTAGTAAAATCACCTTTGTTTTTCGAGTATTAAGTACTAACATAAGTAGATAATACTTTCACATTTTCTTCATTGTAAACCACATTATCTATCTAAAACGGCTTAATAATCGAAACAGTTCCATTGACTTCCTGTTCAAAACTGCAGAACTGTTAAGCCCCGCCAACTAATTCTTAACTGAACTTCACAGACTCTAAAACGCATTTTTATAACAAAGACCGTCACATTAATACATCAAATTAAAAGACCGGACCTTTTGTATGCACTTTGGGGGAGATTTGGATTCCAGAGAGTGAAATAAGTAACTTTTATGACGCACAATTGGCCCCAACTTCCTGGAAAAAGTGTTTCATTCTGCTAATTTTTTATTGTAGCTCATGTTCTTAACTATATTTCACATTTAGAAAGATTTTGTTTGGGATTTTCCAGCTACAGGTGACATAGTTAGTTGCATAAAGTAGTGATATTTCCTTTAACAATACACGAACTTCAAAATGTGTATCGTGACAGGCCTAAATATTAGAATGTGTGACCTTTTTATTCTATGGCAACATTTATTCTTTGGCCGGGCGCTGTATTTGAACTGCACAGGAACAGTTTGAGAACCACTGCACTCACCCCAAACATCTCTCTCCGCCAAACACAACCACGAGTCTACATTTATGTCCATTTAACAAACCTCTCAAAAGCTCTCCGCAATTCCCTCGTCCCCCATTAACACCCAGAGTGCATCACTCAGCGGCGGCGGAACGAACCGGGCCAAACGCACTGCTCACTTTTCAGCCGCCGCGTCTTTCCCGTGGCCTATTTTCTCGGCGGGCGGTCGGACGTCAGACGAGACAAACGGAGGAGAGCGGATTTTAGCCTCCGACGCGGAAACCGGAGAAGCGGGAGCGACGGGGAGCTGCGACACGGTTCGGTTTAGTGGCTCGAGCGCGGGCCGCGGACAGAGTCTGGCCGGGCTCCAGGACGAGGGCTTGAGTTACGCGCGGGTTTTGGGGTTAATTTGTTCCAGATGAAAGCCTATTACTGCCAAGGGAGAAAAAAAAGCTACAACAAGACGTTAGCCTGGTTTCTCTCCTCGCTTTCGTTTCATTCAGACCGATTCATCCCGCTCTGTTATCGGTGATGTTTTGTGGTTCATTTAAGGCGAGGCGAATAGGAAAAAAACGTACATTTAAACATATCAATTTGAAACTTCTCCTGTAGTTTACTCATATAAATGTAAGAAAAAAATGTATTACAAGTTTTTCATCGTGTTGTGTTTTCATAGAGAAATAGGGTAGTTTATGCGTAAAAATTGCCAAAAATGCACATATTTGGGACATTTCAATCTGAAAAATGGACAGAACCAGGTTAAAATTTCTTGGTTCATATTGTACACTTATAAGTTATTAAGAAATGTACAGAAGAGATTATGGATTTCTTATTTTAACTAAATCTGACTGAAAATGTGCCTAAAAATTCAAATTTCGCCTCATTTTTGTGACTTAAAACTTTAATAAATCAGGCTTTGAACAGTATGTTTAGTCAAAATCTTGTTAAGTATAAGATTATAAAGTTTGGTGTGTGTAGGTGATACTTTAAGGTTGATCTTTATGTCTCGAAAAACGGCCTTTGAAGTTGCAATGTCCCAGAGAAATCTATGGATGAAGTGGATTAAATGGAAGAATAAAACATCTTTAGGAGCAGATTGGACAAGTTTGTCGTTTCTACATGAAAGCCGACATGTTGAGAGAGCAAACTGACAAAAAAATTAATAAATAAAATAAAAGGACTTTGCCTGTTGTGTCTCACCTTAAATAAAACGAAACAGCTCTTGATTCACAAACAATAATCAAGAAAAATAGTCTGTAAAGCCAATCTAGAGACAAGGTGGCAAGATATTTTTGCGTGTGGTTCTTAAAAACAGTAGAGGGCACAGAAGGAGCCGTCACAAAGCAGAAACTTAAGAGAAGAATAACAAAGGCTGTGTTTGTAACGATACAGGAAGAGGAAGCTGCATATAACCCTCCAAGGACTTTCCTATACGACCCACAATGCAACATACACTACATACGACTGGAGATCTGGGATATGGGTGTTTTCCTCTGGCCAACTGTACTTTTCTGTATATACTCGGAGTCCATTTTAGACTCTGCACCTTAGGTCAAAACAAGTTCTATGTTTGTGAAGTTTGATCACTGACAAAGGCAATAAATCTGATTCTGATTCATGGCCAATACCAGTACACTAGAGCCAATTTACCAAAAATACTGCATATCGCTTAACATGATTAGAAACTGTCTGTAAAGTGTACTGCTCTGCAAAATATAAGGAAAGGGGAAAAAAATGGCCGGCTCAACCTGTTTACCTGTTTTTAACAAAGCTTTAA
Source organism: Rhinogobius similis (assembly GCA_019453435.1). Classification (NCBI taxonomy): domain Eukaryota; kingdom Metazoa; phylum Chordata; class Actinopteri; order Gobiiformes; family Gobiidae; genus Rhinogobius; species Rhinogobius similis. The sequence goes on along the minus strand of CM033619.1, from coordinate 8,070,415 downwards.
AGCTGGAGTGCCTGATTATCAGTAGAAGTACGGTAAAATTCGGACTATAAGGCGCGAACTTTTCTCATGATTTCAACCCCGCGGTTTATACAGCAATGCGGCTAATTTATGTATTTTTACGGGAACGGCCTGTAGGGGCGCTCTAGCAGGAAGCGCAAGAGTTGGACAGACCAGTGAAAGTTGCAGAGGAATACGATAGTTTGACTGTGTTTGAACAGTCAGTTGGCATTGAGTGAAGAGCGACTCCGTGTTACAGGAGCTGTTTGGAAAAGGCATGTGTTCAATTAAAACTCTGCGTGTTCCATCTTTCTGTGTAAATGTCTCATGTTAAACGTGGACACCTGCCACTTATCGACAGGTGCGGCCTGTCTATGCACAAAGTTGTTTTTCTTTGTAAATACGGCTGTGTGGCTTATACTTAGGTGCGCTCAATAGTCTGAATCTTACGGTAGATATTTAAATCTGTCTGACTCGTTCCTAACCCTCACAAACCCTTTAGCACATTATTTGCAAGTCTCAGTTTTCAGTAACTTCAAACAGTTGTGGTGCGTTCAAACCAAAGCGTCAAATTTGCGCCGGACGCCCCAAGTTGGACTCAACAGCACATGTGCTGAAGAGTCGAGGAGTGGCTGCGTTTCCCGTGTGGTGGTTCTCTTGGTGCGAGGCAGACCAGGCTGAGACCAGGCTGAGAGGGTGGTTTCCAATAAAGAGGCAAACATGGCTCAGCAGCAGGGCCGTAATGCTTTAGTCGTTTAGTCGATTAATCAGTCGATGGTGTCTTAATCGAACAACATTTTCATTAGTCAACTGATTATTTTATGCAGACTGAAAGGATTTATTTGGCAAGTGGAGTGAATCATGAGTTCAATCTAACGTCTAACATATAAATACACTGTTTAATAGTGTATTTCATGCAAAAACAACAAATTTTCTACATAAATAGTTGTTTTCGCATGAACTCTTGAGCGGTTGTCGTCTTTTGAGTGCAGTTTGGGTTAAATACATGGAGATACTTTTCAGTCGACTAATCGATCGATAGGCCAGGTCTTTAGTCCAGTGGTTCTTAAACTAGGGGTTTAAGAACCACTGAACTTTTGTGGGGTCGCCAAATTATTTCCAGTCAGGAATTAACGCGCTATTTTGTGAGGTGAAACTATGAAAAATATATATATATATATACAAATTCAGAGCTGCTGTTTTCGCATTCCTAGGCGCTGTGTGTGCCGCTTAGAGCTTAAATTCTTGTCCCGAGCCGGAGCCGGCCCGAAACCGACCCGTCCGCTCTGCTGTCGGGCTGAGTCGGGCTTGGGCCGGGGGCAGAGGCGCGCATGTCCGTAACATGCGCTCCACGGTGAAAGAGCGCGGTGTGCAGCCAGTGCTGTGTTCTTTTCCTCCTCATCCTCGAATAAAGGGGTCAAGACACCTGACTGAAAGAGCGCGGCTCTACACGGAGCGGAGGAGAGAGAAAAAGAGAGCGCAACAGAGGAGAGAGAGCAGGAGAAGAGAGAGAGTTAGCGCGCAGTGGAGGAAAAAAAAACAGGAGGAGAGAGCACGGATGCCTTCCCAAAAAGCTGAAGAAAGGAGCGAGGGAGAGAGCTCATGTGGGCCGGCGTCAGCGGAGGAACAGGCCCGTCTGGGACAGGAGACGTCTCGTTGGTGCAGGTAGAACACTAAACACTCGCTCGTGCGGTCCGTGAGCGGGGCTCGTGCGGTCCGTGAGCGGGGTTCGTGCGGTCCGTGAACGGGGTTCGTGCGGTCCGTGAGCGGGGCTCGTGCGTTCCGTGGCGGGGCTCGCGTGCGCTCCGTGAACTGGACTCGTCGCGATCCGTGAGCGGGCTCGTCGCGTCCGTGAGCGGGGCTCGTCGCGTCCGTGGCGGGGTTCGTGCGGTCCGTGAGCGGGTTCGTGAGCTCCGGTGAACTGAACTGCGTGCGTCCGTGGCGGGGCTCGTGCGGTCCGTGAGCGGGGCTCGTGCGGTCCGTGAGCGGGGCTCGTGCGGTCCGTGAGCGGGGCTCGTGCGGTCCGTGAGCGGGGCTCGTGCGGTCCGTGAGCGGGGCTCGTGAGCTCCGTGAACTGGACTCGTGCGGTCCATGAGCGGGGCTCGTTCGTCATTCAAACCCGCTTCAGCGCTTCAGGTCTTCCGCTCCTCACAGCGCCTTTTGCGTGCAGTTTCACTCAGATGATGGAGAAAAGTCCCACCTGAGGCTGGGCCTCATGGCTCCTGTCGGTCCACGCCTTTTACTCTCTCTCTCTTCACAAAATCACAGAGCGCTCTGGCTCACTGCCTTGACGAGAAGAGATCAACCTCTAACTCATCCTAACTTACTTGTCCTAACTACCTTGTGCTAACTAACTTGTCCCAGACAAGGACCGAGATGTGTCCAATACTAATATTCTCTATAACCTGCGCAGCCTGACCTGCAACTCCAGTTTTATGTACATTTCTAAGCATATTATTTCATGTACAATTTTAAGTGTTTTAGTTTATATACATTGTAATTGTATAGTTGACATTGGAATCTGTCAGATATAAGGCCATCAGTGAAGTGCAAGTGAAAGTTAGTTTTACTGCTGTACAGTGAGGTAAAGAAAATAAAATCCCACAGTACTTTTTTTGTAGGGCATTTGACCCAGTGACCCCTGTATTTTATAGACATAAATACAACATGATTTAGTGTATTATTTAATGTCATAATTATTCAGTGTTTATTTGTTCACTTTGTTCCACTTCTTGTGAATTAAATTCTTGTAGTTCTTACATTGCCAGCTGGTTTTTTGTTGATTTAGTTTGACGGAATGACAAAAACCTTTTGAGGGAGTGTCAATAACTATAGGTCTGCCCAAAATCGGCGTGGGAGAAATGTGGGGTCGCCAGACCTCACAAGATTTTTTTGTGGGGTCCCCAGACAAAAAGTTTAAGAACCACTGCTTTAGTCGACCAAGAATTTCTTTATTCGACTACAGCGCTAAAGATTAGATGTAGACTTTAATGTGAACATGACTTATTTTACAGTCTAAATGGCACATTTTTGCTAGAAATGCTCTGTCAAGATTGTGGCTCTCAAATACATTTTTCATCAAATTTGTGTTTGCGCTCTGTGTTTTGAGTGTTTTGTTTTGTTTGCATTGCAGACCTGTGAATGCTGCATACTGAGGAGAGAGAGCAGAAATAACTGGATTGGATAAGTCAATGATGCAATAACGCACACAAACACTACACAAACACACACTCACTAAACTCTAGAGTTACTGAGGAGGTGCCTGTCTGTCTCCACCGAGTCGAACGGAGAGAGAGAAGCCAATGTCACCGCGGGACACAGACTGGAGCTACATCAACACTGCTTTTGTCACACTCGGGTTTAATGCTGGGAGACGCGGAGGGCGGCCGTGGGGTCAGAACTGGTTTCACACACAAACGAGGGGAGAACAGAGCGGGACGGGAGGGTCTGAGCGAAGGGAAATCTGAGAATGGACAAAGGGAAACGAGAAGAGACTGAATGCGGTTTGATTCCAGTCTAACTCGCCAGCTCGAGCCGCTGACTCGGCAGATTTGAGGGATTAATGGAAGAAAACAGCCGTGTGAACTGTTTTGGTGTCTTTGAGCAAACACTGCACTCGCGTAGGGGTGGGTTATTGAGCAAAGTAAATATTAAGACCCAACAGATATGGATTTATTTATTTTTTGGAACCGATGTTGAGATTTGTGAAAAACGTTCTTCCTTGAGGACATTTACAGAGGAGGGCCACAGACCACACGACAATTTTGCATTTGACGTAGTTTTGATAAGCCACCACACCTTTAATAAAGCTTGGGACATTCATTTTGTGTCTCTATAGCATCAAAATGTCTGTTATTTCGGTTATAATAGCAAAATGTTTCAAATTTTACAGCTAAAGGTTCTACTTTTGCTTATTTGGGCTAATTTAGCTGGAAGCCTGAGGGCCTTTAGATTGTTTATTAAGATCGAAGAATCACTTTTTAATGGTTACGTAATAAGCAAGTCACGCGGTTATTGGATTATTTGTTGATTAAAATGCACATTAATCAGAATCGGTTTATTGCCATTGTTAGTGATCAAAATTCATAGGAACTTGCTTTGGCGTAAGATGCAACATAAAACAATGAATAAAATATAATAAAATATATAAAAGAGGAATGCATAAGATTAATAATAAGATAAAATAAAATGGACAAAGACTATATACAGAAATGTACAGTTGGCAGACAAATAGGCAAATAGATCGTTCTTATATAATATATTGTTAAAGATATTCTAATGGTTTATTTTGGTGGGAGGGCACCTGTGGTAAACATTTATCATAGTTTTACATCTGTGAAGTGGCAATTTGTGAAGAAATTTTGAAAAGTTTAAAATTGCTGAAAGTAGTGCTCAATTCTATAACAGAATCCCTCTGTGATGTCATCAAAAAGTGACACGCCGTTGAAAACACAGAGACAATTTACAGACAATTGACATATTTGTAAGTACAGTACAGTATAAACTGTTTCATTCAACAAAATAAAGATGTTATCAGGTATTATTTGTCAAATCATAATTATTGTGTAATTTATGTGGCTTTTTCCCTTCTTTTCAAAACAGTTGCTAGGTAACAGTTGTGGAATTACCTAACTGATAGACCCTTTAAAAGTTTGTAAACAAAAACATTCTAAATTCAGAATGGAGGCAAAAGTGAAGTGGAACATGATGTGATTTCACTGGAGAAACTGGGATTAACCTCAGAATATCACAAAATATGAAAAATTAAGATGATTTTGTAAAAGTAAAAGCCTCAGACACATGTGAGTGACATCAGAGCTGCTTTAAACACATTTATTATTGTATTTTACATTATATTTTAGAAAAGTATGATAAACTCTTTGCATTTTTGATGAAGGAACAATCCAGATTTATGGGATTTACTGGAAAAATACTCACAGAAATGTTGAGCCCACAATAATTATTCATTTTAGATATATTAGATCCTATACCATAAATTAGATTATTTTGAAGCTAAAAAATACAATTGTAAGGCTAGAAAATTATATTTTGTCAATCGTTTGTTTCAGAAAAGGAAACTAATTGACCTTTCTACACTGAGAATTCAAATGTGTTTTTTATCAACAAAAACACAGAATTTAGATCTAATGTGAGCAAATAATTGAAAATTGCACACTAAACTTTATTTTACCTCCAGTCGCTTTCATTCCAAAATTTTGATGACCTCACATTTTAAAGGGTCTATGTCATATTTGTTGCACATGTTCAATCAGGAAGTAACAACAAACTTTACAAAAACGGTCAAACTTGGGACAAATGGGCCAAATGTTTAGTAAAATCTTAAATATAATCATGTTCACTACGTTTCAGTGAAATGTGTGTCTAACCACAGCAGAGTTGGATAAAGCTGGGCTGCATGAAGACACATAATTAACCTGCAATCATATTAAACAATGGAATAAATGTAGAACTTTATAACGAGTTTAATAATCGTGCTGTAAAACGCACCCACGCACCTTTAACTGAAGCGAGGGAAAGTTTTCAAGGTTCTTTTCAAACAGTGACAGCGTAAATCGGTCCTTCACCTCACATTGTTCAAAGATAAGAGCCCAAATTCCGCGATTAATTAGTCATAATTGCCGTTAGCGCGGTTTCTTTCACAGCGTCTTTATGGGCTCGTTTGTTCGTCGACCCAGAACTCACGAAACACGAGTTACGTTTGCGATTTCAGCTGCGCGGGCTTCGGTAATGGTTGGCAGACGTTTTCTAAAAAGAGCAAAGAGGCCCGGGTAATTATAATACTGCGCGGAGTGTCGCCACTGACGAAGCGAAGGGCAATTAATCAGAGAGAACATGTGGGCGCAATTACCTTTACGACGTCGAGTGACTGAACGCGCCGAACGCAACAAAGCCATTGGGAAATATTAGAGTCCGTTGTTGTCTTTATCGCTATAGGAACTAAAACTGGATTTGCTGTTGTGGTTTGGGACTCGTCTGGAAAGGACTGAGAGTGTTTTCCCAGTCGATGAAAGCGTCTTTAATACATTTGAAAATAAACCAGACGCTTAGTAGTTTTTTACAAGTGACACAGAGAGTTGATTTGTGATTTGAAGGACAAATATTATGCAGTATTTATGTTGTTATTGTTTAAACATGCTCTTGAAAAGCTTTAGAACTTTAAAGAGAAAATAGTATGCATTTTTCACATTGTTATTATCCTTTAAACATGCTCAAGTGCCTTCAATTTGTCATCCCATGTTTGATTGATTTGATTGATTTTCACATAATAAAAAAACAGAAGTCTATATGAAATAAAATAACATAAAACGTGACAGAGTGTGGCAGAAACCCGAAAGGGCTTATCCTTAAAGCCGCACACCTTTAATTGATTATTTAACAAGCTCAAATTAATAGAAAGAAACAAAAAAAAAAAGTTGATTATGTTCTTACTAAAAGGAATTGATTGCACTGTTCACTGTGTGCATCCAGCCACAGATATGCACTTTTGTTGTAAACGCACTTCCGTTTGACGAGAACTCCGTTAAAGCTAATGACGAACGAGGGAAAAGTCTCGCCGCTAAAATGTTACATAAAGTAGAATGATTTGTGTAAAATGTTTAATGAAAACGAGCAACAACAAGTCAACAACGCACTGATTTCCTGAGGCCTGAAAACAGCTTTTTAGTCCGTGTAGAACTTATTTTCTGTTGAGCTCGTCTGCTCCATGTAAACTACAACGGAAACAAGACGGCGGCAACTTCCTGAATAAGGTGAATAGTCTTATGGGCGCTGTTCAAAACACGAGGTTCAGTCTTGCAGCAGCAGCTCATGTCTTTAGAGGCAGAAATGCTCAGAACGAGTCTGGCGATGATTGAAGGACTTAAAACTAGGGCTGCACAGTATAGCGAAAAAATATCGCTATCGCACGTTATTATCACAACGTGCAGATCGCAAAGACGGGAGATAATTTCGAATGGTTAAATGTAGGGCTGCACGATATGGGAAATTAGTGAGATCTGGGCGTCATGTGTTGCAATAACAATATTATTTTATTTTTTTTTTCCTGATTTGCATATATTTTTCTTTTCTTTTCCAGGTATAAAGGATAACACAACTCTTACTTTAAAATATGGTAACTTAGGTACAAATACACACACATTGGAGACCTTTGGAGTTAAAACCTGGAGTTGCTTTGTCCATTACTCTGCAAACCATAAAAATGCATCACTGAGGCGTTTTAAACATTTCAGACAGTTTATTCAATTGCATTTATGTTTGTGTGAAATAATGAAAAAGGTTATGAGGATTTTGAAGCAGGTTTTACTTTTTTACTAGACTTTACTGTTTTTACCAATCAGACTCAAATGTTCACTCCGAAAAGCGCCGTTTTGCTGAATAGAGTGAATGTTTAAGTGTTTTTAGTTAAACCTGTTGCTTCAAAATCCTCATTACTTTTTCCACTATTTCATACAAACATAAATTAAGGTAAATAAACTGTCTGAAATGTTTAAAATGCCTCAGTAATGCATTTTTATTTATTGTAGAGTAATGGACAAAACAACTCCAGGTTTTAACACTCCAAAGGTCTCCAATGTGTGTGTATTTGTACACACGCAACTATATTTTAAAGTAAGAGTTGAGTACTTCATTGTTATGCTTTATACCTGGAAAAGTAAAGTAAAATACATGCAAATGAGGAAAAAAATATTGCAATAATATCATTATCACAATACTTACAATACAATACACCTATATCGCACTAATTTTCAATATCATGCAGTCCTACTTAAAACAGCAGAAGATTCTCGGATAAGTGACGTATGAGGTCTGAAAATTACGTCCCAGTTAGATGGAACTCAGCAGGAAGTGTGTTTGACGTTCAGAGGGGGAGGATTTCCTGATAAACATTCCTCAAAACAGCCTGAATTCAACTGAAAGCTACTCCAGGTGTGTTTTTAATTGACAGAACATTGTTAGAACTTGGTTTAAAGCTCAAAAAAAGTCACTGTAGCAGAATCCTTTAAGCGTCTTCCGGGTAAAATCTCGCATCGACAGGCTTTTCACAACATTCTGACTCCACCTAATCACGATTTTACGACTTTCCTTTTTAATCAACCGCATTCCCACCGACAAACCGCATTCCCACCGAGTCTATAAATACCACAGTGACAGTTAGAGCCTGACAGCATTGCGTCCTGCTCCTTAAAGAATAACGGCGGGTTAATAATCCCCGACCCGAGGAAGAACGTGGCGATGCACGCATGAGTCGACGCTCTGTCACAGACCCGGCGCAGGCTTTTCTCTCGAAGAGCAGCTGCAGTTAGAGCCGCGAGGGCCGAGGACGTCACCCGTTCGAAATTCCTGCCGCCTGACGAGGATCCTTGACAGATCCGTGCCGCGCAACAGTTGCATCAGAGGAACGGCATAATGAGCGAGCGGCGCATGAGGTCAACGCCGCCTGCAGCTTAAGGGTTAAGTGTTACGTAAGAGTCGAGGAGATGAGCAGATGAGCAGATAAAGTCATGTTGTAGACACGAGTTAGTGAGTGCGGTAGGACGAAAACTGTGGAGAATGTGAAGTTGTTAGCTGCACATTATGAGAAGACAATGTGAGATTCAATTAGGGGGGTGGCAATGACAGAAATTAATCTATTTTCTTATGTCCTGATTAGGGCTGTAGTCGACTAAAGAAATTCTTGATCGACTAAAGACCTGCCCATTGACCAATTAGTTGACTGAAAGGGGGTGTGGCCAAATTACATCAAAACTAAGAAGTATCTGACCCAAACTGCACAGGAGTTCATGCAAAAATAACGATTTATACAGAAAAGTGCTAGTAAACAGTGTATCTATATGTTAGAGTTACAGATTTACTCCAAAATCTTCAGCTGACTCACTCCAAATGTTCATGTTTTTGCTGCATAAATTTGTTGAATGCAAACAAAATAATTAGTCGACTAATAAAAATGTTGGTCGAGTAAGACACCATCGACCGATTAATCGACTAAACGACTAAAGCATTACAGACCTGGTGCTGATAGAAGATGGAAGAAAGATTTCAATGCCATAATGAACGTTAAAATGAAATATATTCGCTTTTATCGTGTGAAAAACACTGATTTCTAACCATTCCACTCTACTACTCTTAATCAAAACAGCAATATAGTACATTTTTGACACTGGTTTTAAATCCACGTATCAGGACATGCATAATATCAAGTTCAGGGCATCAGAACATAATAGAATATGCATTGTATCGAGAGGTACTAGCCGATACCCAGCTCTACTATCTAGATATTTTTGTTATGTTATTACTATAATTTTGTGATTTTATTTTGGTTTAATAACAGCAAACTGTATTTCTTAACCAAATAGGGTGATTGCAATGAAATGGCCACAGAGTCAGGGGCTGGTTCTGTCTTTCTTTCAGGTTATTAAGCGCTAAAACGAAGGCTACAAAGGTTCCAGCTCAACAAGAAGTGGCACAGGAGCACATGCAGGGCCTCTGTACGTCCACTGACCGAAGAAAAGCAGAAACATTCAACGCAGGGACACAATAACAGAAGGCATAGTAGCAGGGATTAAACCACCAACCTTCGGGCTACAGGGCAAACAAATACTCTTAAGACCTTCTGAAAAAGCCGTGCACAAGAGAAATGGCCCGTTCTGGTCTTTCTGGTTAAATAACACACAGAACATCATTACATCACCCCTGGAGGTTTATGAGAGGTCAGAAAAACAAAGCGCCAGGAGCTCAACCAAGAGCTGAGAGGAGCAGCGTCTACTCTTCCATTTACAGAAGCACTTCACTTTAACCTTCGACCTTAAACATATTGAATCGTCTCGCTGTTGTATTTCTGACTCAGCCTGGTCCAAGATCCCAAGATGGGTCCCTGGGTTGGGTATAATTACATGTTGTTTTTTTTACTTAAACAATGCCTGAATGGTTAATGGTAATTATTATGCAAATAATATTTCCTAAGCATTGAAACATGTAAAAATTATGATAAATCTGATTTTAAAACACACTGGAGAGAGGTGGGAGATACATCGAAAAATGGATAATATTGCAAATTGTTGTTTTGGAGAAATGCAACATCACAGAACATATCGTCTATAATTAAAGCAATAAAGAGACAGCAAATAGAGCTGTTTAAACATAAAATGAACAGAAACTTCGAAGTAACCTTCCAAACAATGTCAAAAAGAAATAGTTTCCCTTTGTAATCTGTAGGGGTGTTCATGTTAATCGATTCGCCGATTAACCGTGAGTAAATGCTCAAAAGAGTGTCGACATCATGTGACTTTACAATGCGACTCTGCGACGATTTTTGTGAAATGTGAAAAACTGAACCAGTTGATCTTAAACTCTTTCCATCAGTCACATTCTCACTTTCCAAACGCAGTCCCAGCATCATAAATATTCACCATGGGTTTATAAACCAGCCTCTCAGAGCGTCACGTTAACGCTAACAAACATTAGCATGCTAATAGTGCACTTTCTGATTCTCCCATAGACTTAAAGGCTCTATAAATACAAAACATACAAAAGAGACACGGTAGCACAGCGGTTAGCACTGTCACTTCACAGCTCGAAGGTCCTGGGTTCGACTTCTGGGTGCCCTGGGCCTTTCTGTGCGAAGTTTGCACGTTCTGCCTGTGTAGTTTTCCTACAGGTGCTCCGGTTTCCCCTACCACTAAATATATGTACAATAGACTCCTCCCTCTGGGGCCAAGACTCGCCGAAATAGAGATTCTGAATCTCAATGGGACTGTCCTGGGTAAATAAAGATCAATAAATAATTAAAGTAGAGGCAGACAAAGCGCTGTGGTCTCATTTTCACCCAAAAAAATGCCTTTACATCATATCTGTACTTGAGCAACACAGATTTTACTTTATTACATGCAAAAAATTTGATACATGAACTACTTCTGTTTTTCACGTTTCAAAACAGTAAAAAAAAACAAAAGACCAGTGTTAATGCAACCAATTAATCGATTATTGACCGCAAAGGGCTCCAACGATTAATCAAAGAAAAAATTGAAAACGTGCATCCCTAGCAATGTCAGAATGTTGAACTAATCCTTCCATTTATACTTTTGCGTCACATAAAGCTGCTGCGGGTGCCAATACTTACTTTCAGTTTGAGTAAACAAAGCCCTGCCGAACAATCAAAGCTCTGAAATTAGCGCCCAAACTCCGCCTCACACCTTGCGCGGACGTGTCGAGCCAACAAGGCGCTAGCGAGCAACAAGCACGCAGCAAATTGGGCTCCGTAAATCTGTCAGAAAGAACCTGTTGAACGGCTACATACTCCGCTAGCATAAGTCACTCACAGGTGTCACGCACGCTATCATTATTTTGATGGATTCCGGTGACTTCAGCTGCAGAAAACCACGTCGACTGTTTGCGCGCAGCTGATTTAATACTCGAGAAATTGCAACGGAAGGAAGATAAAACGGAATGTACTTGTAGCGACAGTTTGAACGATGAATGAGCAGAACAGGGAGCGACTGCACACGAGAAACGACTGAGAGGAGCGATTGTGAAGATGGTGTAAAGACTGGAACTCACAAAATGTCCCGAGGTGAAAAATATCCAATTTATGGGGTCTTAAAAACTGAAAACGCTGTTCCTTTACGACTGACTGTAGTTAAAGGAGAGGTAATATGCTAAATCAACTTTTACAAGCTTTTAATGATGGTTCTCCCTCATTTTTGGAGTGTTTTACGCTTTAAGTGCGTATGGCATGTTTTTATGATTTCCTCATTGTTGTTAATACCTGGTGTAAATATAAATCACAGCTTCACACCAATCAGGTCGCTGTTTGTGGAGAAAAAATGTAAAATCCATTTACAGGAAGTAAACAAATTGATGACATCACACTAGGGAGACAAAGGTTACAGCATAATTTACACATTCATTCAACAAAATAAACATGTTCACATATATTTTTATTTGTCAAAAAAAAAAGTAATATTAGATGTGTTTTGGCCCTGGTTCAAAGGTAATTTCCCAGTGTGATGTCATCATTTGCATTTGTATGTCATCAGGAAGTAAAAAAATAAATAAATAAATAAACTGGAAACTGGGATTGTGCTTTTTAATCTGCAAAGTTTGAAATATATTTCTTTTAACTACATTTTAGTTAAATCAGTCATGGGCACTTTAAATATCCCATTATTGTCCTGCATTTGAGGCTCAGTCCTTGTTCACGGTCGTGTACTTCGCGATTGTTCTGAACATACAAGCCTCGTTTCCACTGGTTCTGTCTGGAGCGGATCGGGACGGTCTCAAAGTGTCTCCACTGTCTAAAGTGAACCGCACCGGCCCGTTTAAGCGATCCAAAGTGGGCCGTGAGAAGTCCGAAAGGGCCTGGCTCGCTTTCGGATCCTGAAAAGCTTTTGAGCGAAAAGAGAGCTCAGACTCAGGTGAAAACAAGTCGTTGAAAAGCAGATATGGACATGGAATGGTCATTTCTCACTGACTTAAAGCTGGGGTACTTGATTTACACACCGTCAAACAGGAAGTAGGTTTCTGAATCGATCTGACTAGTCCCTCGCTCTCTAACAAACCCTTTGGCACATTGTTAAAATTCACACACATTCATTTTCGTCCCGTGCACAGCTTTAAAACAGCCTTTTTCAGACGACAAAGTGAAACTGGGGAGGACCACCCAAGCTCAACCAATCAGCGCGCTGCTTTTAGTTCTTATTTTGAGACAAAATACTTTATTATTAGACGCAGACAGCGCACAGAGGTCTCAATTTCGTCAGAAAGGGCTGCTTTTACAAGATACTCTGGAAAACACAAAATGTACAACTTTATACCCAAAAAATTCAGGTACCCCAGCTTTAAACCATCGTTATTTCGAGCGTTGATAACTGTTATAACCGTTATGTCCACATGCTAAGCAAAACTAAGCTAGCTACCCAGAGCCAGGCCCTCAACATGGAAACACACCATTAAGAACCCATCTTGGCCGGTCCGACAAAACTATGTAATAACACCTTTTTTTGGTTAATCTCATAATATTTGAGCTTTTATTTATACCAAGATGGTTTGTAGTTAGTTGAAGGATTAATAACAGTTGCACCTCTCATTTGGATCAGTTTTAGTATTTTTTTTAAATGCTATTTTAGCTTTAAAATGTAGAAACGTCAGCCACAGTCTCAACACTTTGATCCTTTGAAGACGAAAACATTCAGACACATTCAGACTGACAGCTGCCCCTCATGGACTGACATGTCTCTCTCTCCCATTTCGCTTTTCTCTCGCCCTCTCTCCTCTTTTCCCCCTCTCTCTCCTTCCCACTCTCCTTCTCTCCTCTTTTCCCCCTATCTCACTCCTCTCTCTCCGCTTTTCCTCTCTCTCCCCTCTTTCCTCAGTCCCTCTCTCCTCGTTGTCATCCTCTCTCTATCTCTCTGTCCCTCTCCCTCCCCTTTTTCTCTCTCTCCCTCCCACTCTCTCCCTCTCTCTCTCTCTCCTCTTTTTCCCTCTCTTACCTCTCTCCTGTCTCTACCCCCCCTCCTCCACCTCTCTCTCGCTCCCTCTTTTTGCCTCTCTTACCCCTCTGTCTCCTCCTCCTCTCCCTCTTTTTACTCCCAGTCCCCCTCTTCCCCCTGTCTCTCCCCTACTACCTCTTTTTCCCTCTCTTTTCCCTCTCCTCTGTCTCTATCCCCCCCTCTCCTCCTCTCTCTCTCTTTCCTCCTCTGCCTCTATTTACTCCCAGTCTCCCTCTTCCCCCTCCCCCCCCCTCTCCCTCCACCTCTCCCCCCCTCTTTTTACTCCCAGTTTCCCTCTTCCCCCTCTCTCTTCTTTCTCTCCCTCTCTCCCCCCCTTTTTTACTCCCAGTCTCCCTCTTCCCCCTCTCTCTTCTTTCTCTCCCTCTCTCCCTCCCTCTTTTTACTCCCAGTCTCCCTCTTCCCCCTCTCTCTTCTCCCTCCCTCCCTCTTTTTACTCCCAGGCTCCCTCTTCCCCCTCTCTCTTCTTTCTCTCTCTCTCTCTCCCTCCCTCTTTTTACTCCCAGTCTCCCTCTTCCCCCTCTCTCTACGTTCTCCCTCAGCCTCCCTCTCTCTCCCCCTTTCTTCCTGCTCCGTCGGCACAGGACATCAGATAGGATTCACTGGGCAGGAGCTTTTGTGCGTTGGGCCCTCTTTCTTGTTTTTCTGGTTCACTGCGTGTCGGTCCGTCGTCGTCGAGCGATGCACCTCCAGCGGAGCGCGAGAACGGAACAGTCTGACCCCAGAGTGTGACCCCCGCGGCCCGGCTCGGACCACCAACATGTCACCCGCGCTCACACAACTCATTCATACAGAAACACTCCAAAAAGCCATGTGCAAAATGAAAATACAAAAAAAAGTTATTATTAATAATAATAATAATAAATATAGCCGCATAGCGGCAATGATCGGCCCTCGCCGCGCCCGCCGCCGCCGCAAGCGCCACGCTTACGGCGCCAATTTCCCTCCTCATAAAATACCTGCTGCCGAATCCATTGGCGCTACGCGCTTCCTACTGCTCATATTTCATTGAAAATGTGTAAAAATTGGTCAAAGTTTGCGGCTCGCACACAAAGACTGTAATACTTGTGCTAAAATCCTGGATAACTTTAGATGGCCCACTCCTCAAGATCATTTTCACCAAATTTCAGGATGGTCGGGCTTACGCCCGGGAGGAGGAGTGCGTTAAGTACAAAGTTTAATTTGAACGTTGAGTTTTCCCATAGGAATAACATGAGGTTTTTCTGTCTTTTGTAAAATGTTGGCAAAAGTTTGCAGCTTCGCCACGGAGACCATAATACCTATCTTAATAATTTGGATAACTTTTTGGTGCCCCTCCTCAGGATGATTGTCACCAAGTTTCTGATTGATCGAATACTTCACGCCGAGACGAGGTCGTTAAAGTACAAAGTGAAATTTGAGAGATTTTGCGATTTTCCCATAGGAATAACATGGGGTTTTTAGGTCTTTTGTAAAATGTTTGAAATGTGCGGCCACAACGGAGACCGTAATACCTATCCTGATAATTTGGATAACTTTTGGTGCCCCTCCTCAGGAAGATGTCCACCAAATTTCAGGTTAATTTCTTGCCGAGGAGGAGTTCGTTAAAATGCGTAGTAAAAAATATGCAAATTTTGATTTTCCCATAGGAATAACATGGGATGTTTTGGTCATTGATAATGCTTTGCCGTACAAAATATGACATGGGTCTGATTGGCTTTTTTGATCGGTAGGCCAAAATGGAATTTTGTGCAAAATTTCAAAAATTCTAAAAACTAAATTTTTGCTCCCCATATAAAAGTTTGCTTTAATCTGTAGGGGGCGCTAACGCGCGGAATTTAATTATTTCACTTCTAATAGGTTTCAGGCAGGGAGTTTAACAACTGATTCAAATTTGATGCAATTCGGACTTTCTATGTGGAAATGGGAGCAAAATTAAAAATTTGAAAATTTCAGGAATTGTGGGCAAATTTTAACGGGCCGCACAGAGACCGTAAAGCATGAGTTCCTGATTTGGATAACTTTTAATGCCACACTCCTCAACTTCATTTTCACGAAATTTCAGCTCGTTCGGGCAAACGCCTAGGAGGAGTTCGTAAAAATACGGTTTAAAAAACGCTGAATCAGGTTTAGCTAATTTTGATCCAATATGGCCGACAATTGGTTGGGCGGACGGCGTTGCCGTAATAATATTTTTTGCTTCTCTGGTCACTATCTACCTCTCTGCCAAATTGTATGATTCTACGATAAAAAAAAATTTGGGCACTTTCCTATCCCGTAATGCATTTTTTGTACACTTGGGGGCGCTGAGGCGCCATATTTTTGAATTTCTGAAATCGGAAATAGCCAGAATGTAGAGAGGCACGATTTTTAGAGGTGTGCAAATTTTCCTGAGACTTCGTCAATGTTCACTGGGTGAAAAATAGGGGGGTTGGTCACAAGAAGAAGAAGAAATATAGCCGCAAGCGGCAATGATCGGCCCTCGCCACGCCGCCGCTCCCGCATACGCCATGAGCTTGCGCTTAGTCCCCATTTCTCCTCATAAAATACCTGCTGCCGAATCCCGTGGCTACCGCGCCTCCTACTTCTCATATTTCACTGAAAATGTGTAAAAATTGGTCAAGGTTTGCGGCTGCGCCGCACAAAGACTTTAATACTTGTGCTAAAATCCTGGATAACTTTAGATGGCCCACTCCTCAAGATCATTTTCACCAAATTTCAGGATGGTCGGGCTTGCATAGGAGGAGTTCAGTTAAAGTATAAAGTTTCATTAGAGTGATTTTGCATTTTCCCATAGGAATAACATGGGGTTCTTCCATGTCATTTGTACAAGTTTGGGCAATATTTGCGGCCGCCAACGGAGACCATAATACCTATCCAAAAAATGTGGATAACTTTGATGTCCCACTCCTCAGGATGATTATCACCAAGTTTCAGGTTGATCGGGCTTACGCCCGAGGAGGAGTCTTAAGTTAAAGTACAAAGTTTAATTTGAGAGATTTAGAGATTTTCCCATAGGAATAACATGGGGTTTTTCTGTCTTTTCTAAAATATTGGCAAAATTAAGCGGTTTAAGCGGACAGAGACCGTAATACTTATCCCAACGATTTGGATAACTTTTAGTGCCCCACTCCTCAGAAAGATGTTCACCAAATTTGAGGTTAGTCGGCTTACGCCCAAGGAGGAGTTCGTTAAAATGCATAGGAAAAAATTTGCAAATTTGAGACATTTGTCGATTATCCCATAGGAATAACATGGGGTGTTTTGGTCATTAGTGCAAGCCAGCTGCATAAAATATGTTTACATGGGTCTCATTGGCTTTTTGATCGGTAGGCCAAAATGGAATTTTGTGCAAAATTTCAAAAATTCTAAATAACTAAATTTTTGCTCCCCATATAAAAGTTTGCTTTGATCTGTAGGGAGAACTAATACGCGCCAAATTTATTTTTTTCACCTCTAATAGGTTTCAGACAGTGAGTTTAACAACTCATTCAAATTTGATGCAATTAGGACTTTATATGTGCAAATGGGAGCAAAATTTAAAAATTTGAAAATTTCAGGAATTCTAGCCAAATTTTGCGGCCACACACTGAGACCGTAAAGTTAGGTTCATGATTTGGATAACTTTTGATGCCACACTCCTCAACTTCATTTTCACCAAATTTCAGCTTGTTCGGTTAAACGCCCTGGGAGGAGTTCGTAAAAGTGAAAAAAAACGCTGAGTCAGGTTTAGCTTAATTTTCATCCAATATGGCCGATAATTGGTTAGCGGACGGCGTTGCCTGTAATAATATTTTTTGCTTCTCTTGTCACTATCTACCTCTGCCAAGTTTCATGATTCTAACGATAAAAAAATTTTTTGGCACTTTCCTATCCCATAATGCATTTTTTTGTACACTTGGGGCTGACGCCATATTTTTGAATTTTGGAAATCGGAAATAGCCAGAATGTAGAGAGGCACGATTTTTAGAGGTGTGCAAATTTTCCTGACTTTTCGTCAATGTTCACTGGGTGAAAAATAGGGGGGTTGGTCCCAAGAAGAAGAAGAAAGAAGAAGAAGAAAGAATAATATTCCGATACAAAAACAATGTTTCCCCTTCTTTTAGTTCACAAACTATACATTTCGGAGCGCCGCGCGCTTTCCTGCTTTTGGTATGGGTCCTGGTCACTGGGAGACACTTTGAGATTTTTAGTGGGCTCCGCCCACTTTCTGTTATTTGCCCCATTTACAATAGTAATGTTCAATTTTACATTACATTGTTATATGAGCAGAAACGTGCATGAGTTGGGGAACGACATTACTGGGCGACTCAGCGCACCACAGCGTACGTGGGGATGACCTTGCGCCGTCATCCCCACGCATCTTCGACTTACTCGCGTACTTTCAAGCACGGCTTCGCTCGTTTACAGCGATAATGTTCAATTTTCCCACTACTAATTGGTATGCACGGGCATGAGTTGAAATCGTTAGTGAGTGTTTGAAAGCGGGCGGCTGGCGCTTCAAGATTTCGTGCGCGCCGTTTTCGCGCCGCAGCCGCGGCACTCACTAATAGCCTCTCGCCAGCTTGTGGCGCTTCGGGCCTAATAAGAATAATATTCCGATCACGAAAACAATGTTTCCCTTTTTGTTCAACATACATTTTCGAGCGCCGCGCTTTCCTACGTTTTGGTATGGGTCCCTGGTCACTGGCAGACACTTTCGAGATTTTTAGTGGGCTCCGCCACTTTCTGTTATTGGCCCTATTTACAATAGTAATGTTCAGTTTTTGCATTACATTGTTATATGCAGCGTGCATGAGTTGAACGACATTAGAGGGCGACTCAAAGCGCTACGAGGCTTTGCGTGGGGATGGCGACCGGCGTCATCCCCGCATCTGCCTTTAGCGCACTTTGCGCAAGATTTCATCGGCCGCCGTTTCCGCTACAACGATAATGTTCAATTTTCCACTACTAATTGGTATGCATGCACGGAACGCGCATGAGTTGGGAATGCGTTAGTGAGTGTTTGAGCGGGCGGAAGCGGCGCTTCGATTTTCAGCCGCGTGCCGCAGCCGGCACTGCGAAACTAATAGGCCTCTCGCCAGCTTGTGGCGCTCGGGCCTAATAATTTTTGGAGATCTTGACGGTGTTATGCAAAAAACATGTCTTTAAATGCATTAGTTAAGGTTTAACTGTCAGACAAATGTGAAATGCGTGTTAAATGAATCTTAAAAATGCAAAAATATCACCTTTTATCTTTATTTGAAAGTTTACAACATCATTATTTTCCATTTTTATTTTCAATCAGCTCTTTTTGCAGCTATAAAAACTATATACTTATCAACATTTACTTTATCATCTAAATTTCACTATATTGGCCATCTGTAATTGATAAATATCTCATTTGTGATAGTTTTGAAAATCCTAGATAAGGCTATTTCAATGGATACACCAGGATATTCTCCAAATATTCAACATATTCTAATTTAAAGGTGCACTATGTAACGAAAGAAGTGGCGAAACGACCAGAGAAAAGTTACATAACATACATTTATGACAATATTTCCACAAAACTCAAAACATTAGACATTCAGCATGTTCAAGCTACTTAATTCGTATCAAACCAAGTGTTATTTTTGATCATCTTTGTGTCTGACGTCGTGTTGCACAGGTCCACGAGTGCGAGTTACTGCCGACTGTTTCTCAAAGTTCCGTTCAGACAGAACCAGAGGCCTGCAGCGAGGAAAGTAACGCATGAATCAGGCGTTTGAAGAGGGAGGACCATAAATATAAACTGGAATTATGAATCATGCCCAGCAGCCCACAGAGAGAGAGGGGGAGAGAGAGAGGGAGGGGGAGAGAGAGGGAGAGAGAAGGAGAGGGTGAGAGGTAGACGGCAAGAGAGAAAACGCAAGAGAGGGAGAGGCAGAGAGAGGGGGAGAGAGGGAGAGGGAAGGAGAGGGCAAAAGGAAGAGAGGGAAGGAGAGAGAGGGAGAGAGGGAAGAGAAAGAAGGGGAGAGAGGGAGGGTGAGGGGGAGAGAGAAAGAGGGCGAGAGAGAAAAAGCAAGAGAGGGAGAGAGAGAGAAGGAGAGAGAGGGAGAGGGAACTGTGAGAGGGAGAGAGAAAGAGGGCGAGAGAGAAAAAGCAAGAGAGGGCGAGAGAGGGGGAGAGAGGAGAGAGAGAAAGAGATAGGAGAGAGCAGGAGAAGGCGAGAGAGAGAGAGAGAGAGAGAGAAAGAAATACAGAGGGAGTGACAGAGGGAGAAAGAGTGAGTGAGACAGAAAGCAAACGAGACAGAGAGAGGGAGAGCGACAGAGAGAGACAGATAGAGAGAGAGAGAGAAGAGAGAGAAAGAGAGAGAGAAAGAGAGGGAGTAAGTGCAGATGGGATGAGGGTGATTGTGCAGCAGACAGAAAAAGTACCAGGCTCAAACTGTGCAGATTTGGGCTTCACAAAATATTGTAATTCAATTGAAGTTACAATAAGAGTAGGTCACAATTAAATCAATAAAAGAACTGAATCAGCACGAATCAGACACTGAGAAGACTGTGATATGGCTGTCCATAGCAGCAATAGATATTTTTAAATACCTCAGTATTTGCCTTATTGCCTCATGGGGCAGCGAACTCAACAGAAAATAAGTTCTACATTGGCTAAAAAGCACAAATCAATGTACTTTATATAATGTTTACTGCAGGAGCGCGAATCTGTGGCAAAAAGAGGCAAAAGTGGGCGGGGCCAAATAAGGTAAATACTTTTGGATACAATAATTCTTTAATTCTTTAATTGACAAACTCGGTCAAAACAAAAGCAAACCCAGATTAAGTCGAGGCTAATTCAGGACTTTAGGAAAATAAATAAAACCTGCCTTTGTGGTACTGCAATACAACATCCATGTATTCTATTGGTCTGTGCACAGCAGTTAGCTAAACGTTCACAGTTAACGCTAACTTAAAAGCATTATTAAAACGTAAAACATAAATAAACAACCAACGCCGTAAAGAATACCTGATTGTTGTGATTTGTTTTATTTTAATCTTTACTATGCCTCAACATTAGCATTAGCGTTAGCATTGACCCACAAACACCTGTATTTATCACCACAGAAGTGTCGTTGGGGAAGTACTCCGTTTATCTCCAAGTCTTTATCACGTTGTCAGAACAGGCCCCTGCAGCTCACGGCTCACTGCCTCATCTTCAGAGTCTATGTGACGGTTCTCATTTTTCTCTAATGCTAATAATAACAGTTGACATCTATGACATAGCAGTTTGTGAAGAAAATTTGAAAAGTAAAAGTTTAAAAAGCGACAGACAGTTGAAAATAAATACAGTTGACACTTAACGGAAACATCTTTGTGACAGTTTAAACGGTCATTCAACAAAATAAAGGGATTATTATTTGTCAAATCATTTTTGTCCTTGTTTTCAAAATGGTTGCTAGGAAACAGTTGTGGAATTACCTCTAAATGTGTCATATTTGCTGTCAATGACCAACCAGGAAGTGACATCATAAACTTTACAAAATTGCCAAACGGAGGACAAACAGGAAAACTGTTTAGTAAAATCTTAAACATAATCATCTTCACTACATTTTAGTGAATTGTGACATCTAACCTGTCATATAGACTAGGGCTGAACTATATATCGCAAAAGTATCGATATTGCAATATTGGCTGACGCAATAACGATATTACAAAAAAAAATAAAAGCATGGCAGTAACACCTAAGTCTTCCATCTGACGGAAATGTTTTTTTTTTTTTAATGAAAACATTGAAAAGGGAAAATCATGATTAAAATCTAGCTTTTTCAAACTAAATTAGCAGAAAAATGGCAAAAGGAATCAACTATTTCTGAGTTTTTTCTCAATTATACACTTCATTCATAAATATTCTCTCTCTAGAAGCTTCATTCACAATATTTCAACATTTATTTGGTTAAAAATGTTAGTTTATTCTAAGTCTCAATCTACAATAGAAACAAACACTGACTAGTCGACTACTAAAATAATCGTTAGTTTCAGCTTTAGTCAAAAAGTGTATTTAATTATCACAATAATATCGATATCGCAGATCTTAATAGCCGTATTGCATATCAAAATAATTTCCAATATCGTGCAGCCTCAATATAGACTTTAAGGATTTATTAATTTTAGTTTGACTTAAACACTGAGCTAACTGAGCACAGAACCCAAAACTCCATAAAATTCAACTCGAGTCAATTTTTCTGCTCATGACGACAATTGTTACGAGGTTATTCTCATTCAGTTTCACCAAAGAAAGCGCGAATAAAAGCAAAAACACTGTGTCTTGCGCAAAAGTAGTAATAAAGATCTAATCAACAGCGTGCACATTGTCTGATAGCAGTTTACACTTCCTGGTTATGCCACGGCGATAAAACAAACAGAGCGAGTGTCAATCCAAAGCCTCGGATTGCTGTTTGGTTTGGGACGGAGCCATTCTATTTCGGCTCGTGCGCTCTCTCTCTCTCTGTGCGACGGTTGCGCTGGGGATTTGACAGTGAAAATGACTCGAGGGTCGGTGCCAAACTCCACGTCCGCGCAAGTATTTTCCATGAGCCCCGTTTGCGTCGGGGGCCGAGGAGTCATGACACGTATTGATTTTGTGACCTGTCGCTTCACGGATGACACGGTGGACTTGTTTGAACAGTCGCGGTCGATCTGTTTGCGCTGAACCTCCAGGAAATATTCAAGATTTGCAGGTACGAATGTCACCGACCCGGTATCGTTAAGTGTCGTGCAGGGTTTAGCAATTCAGCCACTTGACTTATAGTTTTAGTCAGGGATGCACCGATACAAATACTGGACTTTGCAGACTCTAAAACTGTAGATGGCGCCTACCACTTGTACAATTCAGTTGTGTTATCAGAGACGCGCTACGGCAGAAATCCTCAGAACGAGTCTGGTGATGATTTTAGCACTTAGAACAGCAGAAGATTCTCGGATAAATTACGTAGAGATCAGAAAATACGTCTCGGATCAATCATTGACATTGGGACATCGTTAGAACAGGGTTAAAAGCTAAAAAAAAAAAGTCAGAATATGTGTCTTTTAAAGTGCATATAACAGGCTTTTATGATTTTCTAATTTTGACTTTATTCAGTGTATTAATGCCTCTTGTAAGTATAAGTTATAGTTTTACACCAATCAGGTCGCTATTTGTGGAGAAAAGTTGAAAGATTTGTTGAAAACTATAGGAAGTAAACAAACTGATTATTAAGGTTATGCATAATTTACACAACAAAATGTCTTTTTTGACCCTTTAAACATTGATTCAACAAAATAAAGGTGTTCACGTGTATTTTTCTTTGTAAAAAAAAAATCTGTGACATTAGAGGAGTTTTGATGCACCGAACTTGATGGTTTTGTTGTAATTTCCCAGTGTGACGTCATCATTCACAACCAGGAAGTAAAAAAAAAAAAAAAAGAGCTAAACTGGGGTAAACTTTGTAAAGATTTTAGCAGACTTTGAAATATCTTAACTGCATTTTAATTAAATAAGTAATACAACCTGTCAGAGGCACTTTAAATGACAGCAAAGCACTTTTCCAACATGCATTTGGATTTATCAATGTTCAGCTTAAAAGAGACTAAACTCTCATAACTCAGGCCTTTTAGCGTCTCACACTCGGTGTAAAGCATCTGATTACGGCCCATTGTCGGGGCTCGTCGTCCTGTTAATCTTCCCAGCCTTTTCTCTGCTGCTCCCTTCGCTTTCCTTCGCCTCGAGCCACTGAGCTGCAGCCGAGCCGGTGTTTGGGCTAATTAAGGGCACTCCACCACAGACGGAGTACAGTCGGGGCACAATCAGCACTTCTGGGCCTTTAGCAGAGTTAAGACGTCGCAAATCCAAACCCAAAACGTGACCAGGAAGGCTTTAGAGAAAGAAATCGACCCAACAACGCAGTGCAATATCGTAAAACATGCAGCTGTTGTATTAGATCAGTGGTTCTCAAACTTTTTCAGTCGCGACCCGGAAAATCAAAATAGTTCGCGACCCCCAAACACAAAAAATAGGCGACACGCAAAGTGATAAATTAGCCTTATATCTAATGTTTGATTATATTTTGAGAATATAGAAAACAAATAAGAATCTACATTCACCACTGCATTTGAAGGGTGTCCAGCCTTGTTTAACTCTATTGTATACATTTTTCCCCATCATCTGGAGACCCCTGGAAATCATTTCGAGACCCCCATTGGGATCCCGACCCCTAGTTTGAGAACCACTGATTTAGATGATGACAATGTGTTTCCATGCTGAGGTTAGCCATGGTTTTGCGATCAAATACACGATGTTCTCAAAGATTACCTTACTATTTATTCAGAAAAGCAATAGTAAACTGTGTATTTATACGTTAGATATATGTATAAATTAGATTAAATGTATGACTCACTCCAAAATCTTCAGCTAACTTACTCCGTTGTGCAGTTTTTTCCATATAAATGCTTCTAATCTAAATAAAATAATTGCTCGACTAATAAAAATCTTGGTGGACTAAGACACAATTGACCAATTAATCAAACGAATGACATTAAAACACAAATAATTATCCATACACAGTATAAATCACAGAAATGTAAAAGCTGTAAAAGTAATTCAAAGTGCAATGTAGGCCTGTAACTAACGATTACTCTGGCAATTACCGTTTCCATTAATTGATTAGTTGATTAGAACAAAAAAAGCCGCTGAGTATGAGATTTCTACTCAATTTGATCCAGATAAAACTGAAATAAAGTCGTTTGAGGACGTCCTGATGGAGAATATTTACAGACTAAAGGGTGTTTCTATCAAAAACACAAACTTCCCATCATTTTTATGTGATTGCTGCTCTGCCTGACTCATAAAACTTCTTCTCTGCAGCTCATGAAGTGTTTTTGAGTTAATGACTGTTTGATTCAATTCGATAACTGGCTGTCTGACAACTATTACTATTACCGATTAGTTGCGATTAATTGATTAACTTGTTGCGGGACTAGAATAATCAAATAAATTACTGAAAGAGGTTCAGAGGTTGTCATCCGGACGCCGTTTATTTAAGATCGAGAGCGTTTGAGAACTTTTATCAAAAGTAATTGTCAATACACAATATAGATCTCAGAAATGAAATAGCTTAGCCATTTTTTGTTGGAGTAATTCAAAGTGCAATGAGTTCCATCCCAAAAATGTCATGTTTATTTTAACCGAAATTGCATATTATTTTACCATTGTTATTCTCAAACTTTCAACAAATTTACGTTATCCAAATCCTTTTATGACGTGCTCAATATCAGCATGTTTTGGAGAATAAATATGACCACTTTCTTCACATGAGTCGTCATGATTTGAGCGCTGCATGTTCATCTGCAGCACAGTGTGAGAGGATGTGCTGCAGACTGTGGTCACTGCCATCTGCATCTGGCAACTTCCTCGTTGTTTGCATTTTTATGAACTTTTTTTTTTTTTTTAGCCAACTCACTCCTCCGTGCCTGCTCCTGCTGCTGTGGTTCAACTGTTGTAATCTTAAAGGGGCTGTACTGATTTTTACTGTTTTGAAACATTTTTGAAAAACCAAACTAATAAAATAGAATCTGCTTTGTTCCAGCACAGATATATTGTAAAAGCATCTATTCTGGTGAAAATGAGACCACGGCGCTTTCTCTGCATCTGTTTACAGTGTTTTACTCTATGAGAAGCAGGAAGTGCACCGTTAATATTTGTTTGCTTTATCCAGGACTCAGAGACTTGTGAAAGGTGTTTCTAAACTCATGGAGGTGAATATTTACGATGCTGGGACTGCATTAGGAAAGTGAGTGATACATGTGACAGATGTAAAGACTTTAACATGAACTAATTCTGTTTTTCATGTTTCAAAACAGTAACAATCAGGTACAGGGCCTTTAAAGTTTACAGGTTCTGAATTGATTTTACAGCTTGTGACAGTTGAAACATAAACATCGAGGTGATTATATATTAAGAAATGTTCAAATAATTTCTACTGGACAGACTAAATTTTCAAAAAGTTGGTACATTGTCTGGTGACAGTGAGCAGGATGTCCTTCCGCTCATGGACAGAGGATACACCTGATGGAAGTCAACTGAGCCCTGAAGATGTTGCTTGGTTTGCAACGAAACATCAGCTGAGTGTGTTCAGCAGAAACTGTTTGAACATTTCTTAATAGCGTTTAACAATATTGTAATTGTTTCCAGGTCTGGGTGATACGGTGATAAAAATGGAATGATGAGCTGGTCCCTGTGACAATCTGCTATTTTTGTGAAATCGTCGTATCGTGATTCACTGTTTGTGTCTTTAATGCAGCTGTCTGTTCAAACACACTTTTTCTCCTGTTGTTTAGCCTCTGAAGCCTCTGAGCAGATGACTTTATTTACCTCTTAAAGGCCAGAGCTGCACAATTAAACCAAATCCACACAGAATCGCAATTTTAATGGATGCAATTAGCAAACCAAAAAAGCCGCAAATTGTTGAAGTGCAATGATTTCTTCTTCTTAAAAAAAATGTCTTTCTTTGATTTGAATTCAAACTGCTCACTCTGTAGTTTGGATTTGTACAAACATGATCTGAAACAAGCGACCAAAGCGATAAAAATGTGTTCAAAAGCAACAAAAGCGTACCTACAAACACCAAAATGTGACCAAAAGTGACAAAAACGTGACTAAAAACGACAAAGACGCGACTCAAAGTGACAATGATGCATTTAAATGACAAACACAACTGAACGTGACAAAAGCTACTGACTGAAAGCGACGAAATTGTGTTTAAAATGTGAAATTGAACAGAATCCTAAACATAAATTGCAGTCGCACTGGTAAGAAATAAGAGATAAGAAAAGAAAAGAGATATTTTTCCTTAATCGTGCAGCTCTATTAAGGCAGTGGTTCTTAAACTCGGGGTCGCGACCCCAAGTGAAGTCATGGAAAACTTTTGTGGGAGTCGCCAAATTTTTCCAGTCGAGTGCTTAGCTATTTTGTGAGGTGAAACTATGAAAAAAATATATATACAAATTCAGAGCTGCTGTTTTTCGCATTCCTAGAAGCTGTGTGTGCCGCTTAGAGCTTAAATTCTTGTCCCGAGCAGGCCGGCCCAGAAACCGACCCGTCGCTCTGCTGTCGGGCTGAGTCGGAAGCTCGGCCGAGAGCAGAAAGGCGCATGTCCGTAACATGCGCTCCACGGTGAAGCGCGTGAGCAGCCAGTGCTGTGTTCTTTTCCTCCTCATCCTCGAATAAAGGGTCAAGACACCTGACTGAAGAAGCGGCAGGGCGGAGAGAAAAAGAAGGCGCAACAAAGGAGAGAGCAGGAGGAGAGAGAGAATTAGCGGCGCAGTGGAGGAAGAACAGGAGAGAGCCACGGATGCCTTCCCAAAAAACTGAAGAAAGGAGAAGCGAGGAGAGAGAGCTCATGTGGGCGGCCAGGAGGCGTCCCGTTGGTGCAAGTAGAACACTAAACACATGAAGCCCTGTCAGGCGCTTATTCTGCCTATCTGAGGTCCGTGGCGAGGGCTCGTGCGGTTCGTGAGCTCCGTGAACTGGACTCGTGCGGTCCGTGGCGGCGAGGGCCGTGCGATCGTGGCGGGGCTCGTGCGGTCCGTGGCGGGGCTTTCGCGCGCGGTCCGTGGCGGGGCTCGCGGTCCGTGGCGGGGCTCGCGCGGATCCGTGGCGGGGCTCGCGCTGATCCGTGGCGAGGCTCGCGCGGTCGTGGCGAGGGGCTCGCGTCCGTGGCGAGGCTCGCGGTCCGTGGCGAGGCTCGCGGTGATCCGTGGCGGGAGCTCGCTCGCGATCCGTGGCGGGGCTCGCGGATCGTGGCGGGGCTCGCGCGGTCCGTGGCGAGGCTCGCGCGGTCCGTGGCGGGGCTCGCTTGATCCGTGAGCGGGGCTCGCCGTGATCCGTGGCGAGAAGCTCGCGTCGGTCGTGGCGGGGCTCGCGCGGTCCGTGAGGCTCAGCGCGGTCCGTGGCGGGGCTCGCGCGGTCCGTGGCGGGGCTCGCGCGGTCCGTGAACTGGGCTCGCGCGGTCCGTGAACTGGACTCGCGCGGTCCGTGAACTGGACTCGCGGTCCGTGAACTGGACTCGCGGGAGTCGTGGCGGGGCTCGCGCGGTCCGTGGCGAGTCGTGGCGAGGGCTCGCGCGTCCGGTCGTGGCGGGGTCCGTGGCGAGCTCGCGTCCGTGGCCAGGAGTCCGTGGCGGGGCTCGCGCGGTCCGTGGCGGGGTCCGTGGCGGGCTCGCGCGATCGTGGCGGGGTCGTGGCGGGAGCTCGCGCGATCCGTGGCGGGGCTCGTGCGGTTCGTGAGCTCCGTGAACTGGGCTACGTGCGATCCGTGGCGGGACTCGTCTTGATCCGTGGCGGGGCTCGTGCGGTCAGAAGCGAGGCTCGTCGTGCGGTCAGAGCGGGGCTCGTGCGGTCAGAAGCCGGGGCTCGTTAAGTCATTCAAACCCGCTTCAGCGCTTCAGGTCTTCCGCTCCTCACAGCGCCTTTTGCGTGCAGTTTCACTCAGATGATGGAGAAAAGTCCCACCTGAGGCTGGGCCTCATGGCTCCTGTCGGTCCACGCCTTTTACTCTCTCTCTCTCTTCACAAAATCACAGAGCGCTCTGGCTCACTGCCTTGACGAGAAGCGCTCGACCGCTAACTCATCCTAACTAACTCGTCCTAACTAACTTGTGCTAACTAACTTGTCCCAGACAAGGACCGAGATGTGTCTAATACTAACTTTCTCTATAACCTGCGCAGCCTGACCTGCACCTCCAGTTTTATGTACATTTCTAAGCATATTATTTCATGTACAATTTTAAGTGTTTTAGTTTATCTACATTGTAAGTGTATAGTTGACATTGGAATCTGTCAGATATAAGGCCATCAGTGAAGTGCAAGTGAAAGTTAGTTTTACTGCTGTACAGTGAGGTAAAGAAAATAAAATCCCACAGTACTTTTTTTGTAGGGCATTTGACCCAGTGACCCCTGTATTTTATAGACATAAATACAACATTATTTAGTGTATTATTTAATGTCATAATTATTCAGTGTTTATTTGTTCACTTTGTTCCACTTCTTGTGAATTAAATTCTTGTAGTTCTTACATTGCGAGCTGTTTTTTAGTTGATTTAGTTTGACGGAATGACAAAAACCTTTTGAGGGAGTGTCAATAACTATAAGTCTGCCCAAAATCGGCGTGGGAGTAATGTGGGGTCGCCAGACCTCACAAGATTTTTTTGTGGGGTCCCCAGACAAAAAGTTTAAGAACCACTGTATTAAGGGAAACAGAAAAATACAAAGTGAACAGGAATCGTGATCGAATCGAAATCATGATCTGGCCCCAAGAAAATCGTGATAATAATTTTTCACCCAGACTTAGCTGTAAAGTAGCTTCAATATTATCGTTTATCGTGATAGTTTCTGTAGCCATTTATCGCACTTCAGAATTTGTTATGGCTTATGGCTGACTGTTTTTATCGAACTGCACGCGTACAGTTTGGTTCAGGATGCAGCAGCAGTTAGGCGTGTTAAATCCACGTCTAAAACGCAATATGCAAACCAGTCGAAAGGCAAACACAGGCACATGGTTTGAGCACACACCGCCGCCCACACAACAAACATGAACCCTCCGGAGCGTCAACACGTCAGCGCCTCTCGCTCTTATGTAAGGACCCAGAAAGCATCGGAAACCACCGCGTCAGGAGGGACGACGGGGCTGCCAGATCCATGCAACTTTCATGGGAATTTACGGGAATTAACTGGGAATTAACGCTTCCGGAGGTCGTCTCTGGACAAGGAGTGAGGCACAGACTCACCTGATTTTGTGGAAAGACGTTTTTAAGTGTTAAAATGTTTTTCTATTTCTGACTTAGTTTGGTGGGAGGGCAGCTGTGGTAAATATTTATTATTTACATAAAGGGACAAACAGAAAATCCAGTATTTACTTGAGGCTAAGAATTTTACAAGTCAATGTAACAAAATAAACTGTAAAATCAGGTGTCAACATTTCATTTGGTATTTTTAAAAATTATATTCAGTGTCTTCATGGATTTTTGATTTGTTATGTTTTCTAGTGAGTCGAAGTATCTGTTTATTTCTGTTGTTAATACTTTAAGTTTAAAGGGCCTATGACAGGTTGGATGACTCATTTAATTCAAATGCAGTTAAGATAAATATTTTTCAAATTTTGGTAAAATTCTTTAATTTAATTTTATCCCAGTTTAACCATCTTTTAGGTTTTTAATTTTACTTCCTGGTGTAAATGATGACATCACATTAGGAAATTACCATAGCAACCATACTGTACACTGGGCCAAAACCCCTTTAATCACAGATTTTTAAAAAAAATTGACAAATAAAATATGTGCGAACAACTTTATTTAGTTGAATTAATGCTTAAAGAGTAAAAAAAAAAAAAAAAGCAGTTTATTTTATGTAAATTAAGCTACAACCTTAGTCTCCCTAGTGTGATGTCATAAATTTGTTTACATTTTGTATTTTAACTTTTTTTTTCAGGTATTAATACACCAAATGAAATCAAAATTAGAAAATCATGAAAACCTGTCATACACACTTTAAGTCTCTGTGATGTCATCAAAAAGCGACGTATTTATGCAAATGTTGCCCTTGTTTTCAAAATGGTTGCTAGGTAACAGTCGCGGAATTACCTCCAAGTCATATTTGTGCTCATGTACAACCAGGAAGTGACATTAAACATCACCAAAATGGTCAAATTGGGGAAAAACAGGCAATGTTTGTAGTAAAATCTTAAACATAATCATGTTCACCATGTTTTAGTGAAATGTATAACCCTAACCCGTCTTGTGCCCTTTAAATATTTAATCTTTCACTCAGAAAAGCACCAAATTACAAAGTATTCAAGGCATTTTTCAACGGCAAAACAAAATTCCAAAGCACTTTCTGATTTATTTTGGGGTAAAAAGAAGACGATGGGTCGGATTGCTCGAGGTTATGAAACATCGATGGGATCTGAGGTCCATTCGCTCATAAACACTCTCCTATTACTGTTTCACTCGTGCTCTAATGTTGTAATGTTGATGCAAATGTTGGAAAGAAAGCGCGCATCAAAATGACTCAGGAAAATGACGGAAAAACTATTTACTCTTCAAACATATTCAAAATGTCCTCGGGCTGCAGCTTCATCTGCGTCAAGTTTTGTAAATGTCTCTTATTCAGGGGCTTTTTGCAAACATAACCCTAAGTTTTTATATTCCGTTTTCTGAGAGAAGAATTGGAGTAAAATAAAATGTCACAGGAAACATGTGAAATTCATTTTGTCTGTTATTATCCTCCATCAGGATGACCTCAAGCAAATTTAGCGAAACAAATAATCAATTAGGACTCTCTCTTGTCTCTCTTGCTTGATTATTTCTGTCTCGTGTCTCTCTCTTTTTCTCGTTTCTCTCGTTTATCTCTCTTGCCTCATCTTTCTACTTTTCTCATATTTTTCTCTTTTCTCTATCCCATTTTCTTTCTCTCTTGTCTCTTTCGCTTCTTCGTTTCTCTCCCTCGTCTCTCTCATCTCTCTCTCTCTCTGTTTTATCTCTCTCTCTCTGTTTTATCTCTCTCTCTCTGTTTTATCTCTCTCCTCTCTCTCTTCCATCTCGTCTCTCTTTTCTTTATATATCTTTTGCTCCCTCGTTTCTCTCTCTCCCATCTCTGTCTCTCTCTTTTTTCTGTAACGTTTTCACCCTCTCACTTGTCTCTCTCTCTTTCTCCTTTTCTCACTCTCTCTCCCGTCTGTCTCTTTTCTCTATCCCATTTTCTTTCACTCGTCTCTTTCGCATCCTCGTTTCTCTCCCATCTCTGTTTTATCTCTCTCATTTCTCTCTCTATTCTCTATGTTTTCTCCCTCTCTTTCTCCTTTTCTCACACTCTCTCTCCCGTCTCTCTCTTTTCTCTTTCCCATTTTATTTATCTCTTGTCTCTGTTGCTTCCTCGTTTCTCTCCCTCGTCTCCCTCTCTTTTTCTCACATTCTCTCTCTCCCATTTTCTTTCACTCTTGTCTCTTTCGCTTCCTCATTTCTCTCCCTTGTCTCTCTCATCTCTCTCTCTGTTTTATCTCTCTCCTCTCTCTCTTCCATCTCGTCTCTCTTTTCTCTATATATCTTTCGCTCCCTCGTTTCTCTCTCCCCCATCTCTGTCTCTCTCTTTTTTCTATGATGTTTTCTCCCTCTCTTTCTCCTTTTCTCACACTCTCTCTTCCGTCTCTCTCTTTTCTCTTTCCCATTTTCTTTCTCTCTTGCCTCTTTCGCTTCCTTGTTTCTCTCATCTCTCTTTGTCTGTTATTAGTCTCCATCAGAACGACCTCAGGCAAATTTAGCGAATCGAATAATCACAAGAATAATCGATTAGGACTCTCTCCTGTCTCTCTCGCTCGATTATTTCTCCCTCGTGTCTCTCCCTCTTGCTCTCCTCTCTCGCGTCTATCTCTCTTGATTTATCTCTCACCCTCTCTCGTCCATCTCCTCTCTTTTCTCTATAACGTTTTCTCCCTCCATCTTGTCTCCCTCTCTTTCTCCTTTTCTCACACTCTCTCTCCCCTCTCTCTTTTTTTTCTTTCCCATTTTCTTTCACTCGTCTCTTTCGCTTCCTTGTTTCTCTCCCTCGTCTCTCTCATCTCTCTTTCTGTTTTATCTCTCTCATTTCTCTCTCTCTCTCCATTCTCTATGTTTTCTCACTCTCTCCCCTCTCTCTTTTCCTTCCCATTTTCTCTCTTGTCTCCCTCTCTTTCTCCTATTCTCATACTCTTTCCCGTTTCTCTTTTCTCTTTCCCATTGTCTTTCTCTCTTGTTTCTTTCGCTTCCTGGTTTCTCTCATCTCTCTGTTTTATCTTTCTCATTTCTCTCATATTCTCTATGATTTCTCCCTCTCTCTCTTGTCTCTCTCTCTCTCTTTTGCTCCCTCTTTTCTCTCTGTCTCTCTCTTTTCTCTATGTTTCCTCCCTCTCTCTGGTCTCCCTTTCTCATATTCTCCTGTCTCCCTCTCTCTTTCTTCTCTCCCTCCCATCTCTCTCGTCTCTCTTCCCCTCTCTCTGTCTCTCTCCCTCTCTCTGTCTCTCTCTCTTTCTTTCTTTTTCTTCTCTCTCTCTTCTGTCTGCCCTCGTCTCGGTGCCTCCTCATGTTATGTCACACGTTTGCTTTCAACTTATCATTTTGTAACGTGAAAGGAAGTGTGTGACATAACACAAGGAGGCCGTGATAAGGAATGAACTGCGTTTAAACAGTTATTGTATATTTTACTGAACACAGGAGGGACACAGTCCCTCCTGTGGTCACAGTCGACTGATGTTTTAGTCAAGTGTTTTGTCAATCTTTTCGAGTTGTGGCACACTATTTTGGTTGAGTCTGTGTTGTGTGTTGTCTGTGCTGTTGTACTGTATGTGTTTATTGTCTGTTTTTGACACAGAAGATGTGAGTATTCATTATAGTATCAGCAAATCCACCAACATGTTGTGTGGCCATTAATAAATTATTGTGATTCTGAAAAGACTCTGCTGCACACCACCTGCTAAAACATTACCAAATTATAGCTGCTAGTTCAAATTATCGGTATATAATGTAGCGTATATTGACCAAGTCCTGTCTGGTTGGGCTAAATTGAACGATGCTGATCATTTTGCGTTATTTTTGATGCAGAAATTTTCTCAAGAAAGTCAGGAATAGTAAAATATTAAACTAAATTTAACTGTATATTTGTTAACTCAAGTAGGATATTTTTTTAAGGCACACCTGGCAATTCACCTTATTCTGCCCCGCCCACTTTTACTTCTTTTTGCCACAGATGCGCACTTTTGTTGTAAACGCACTTCCGTTTGACGAGAACTCCGTTAAAGCTAATGACGAACGAGGGAAAAGTCTCGCCGCTAAAATGTTACATAAAGTAGAATGATTTGTGTAAAATGTTTAATGAACACGAGCAACAACAAGTCACAACGCACCTGGGCGTCCTGAAAACGGCTCTCTAGTCCATGTAGAACTTATTTTCCGTTGAGCTCGTCTGCCCCGTGTAAACGAATACAACGGAAACAAGATGGCGGCGCGTATGGCAACTTCCGGAATAAGGTGAATACCTCAAGTCAAGGCACGCCAAAAATTGTTCAATCCATGTACATTGTACGGATTTGTGTGACGTTGGTAGAAATTAGAAGGTATGAATGACTGTATCTGAAGTTTAATCTGCCGTTTTCGCCCTTAACAACACACTTTTCCCCAGTACTTTTCTGTACAAAAAGCTGTTTTTCGATGGGGTTGGGTCAGATAAATGGTCATATCATGGAGCTACTTTCACGCCACTGTCCCGTTTAGTCGACTAATCAATCTGGCCTCTTTAGTCGACCAAATTTGACTGCAGCCCTTAAAAACAGCATATTTGAGTTAAATCACATCCAATCACACAATAAACTCAAATTAACAACATTAAACCTGATTGATCATGTTTTTTTAAGGTTGAAGTCAAGTCGTACCTGCTGTGATCCACATCGGAAGAGATTTCTAGTTAGGGAGAGGTCTAAAATCCCTTCTTCTAACCATGAATTCAATACCTCTGACATTTTGTTCTGCACACCCGCACATTTGTAGATAATAAAATGAAAAGTGTGTAAAATATGTATGATGGCTTACAGTGCCGTGAGCGGGGAAACAAACACAGACCTTATTCAACCCTTTATGCAAATGCAGCTGCAGTAAGCCACGCAATAAAAGCCAAAACATATCATTTTCCACACAATCTCCTCTGGCCTTTGAAGCACTTTGCTCTGAAACGCTCCATCTGCGCTGCATCCAGACTCCGGTGCTGAACCATGACAGAGAAATGACTGTAGTCTGGGATGGTCACAGGCAGTTGTTTCCACATGGCTCTTATCAAACAACGCGTCTGATTGGATGAGCTCGTCTGTCCTTGGCTGTCGCTTCCTTCACCAAATAGATGCCGTTACAAAACACAGTGTGGAGTAAAAGAGTCAGGTACAAGACCTTTAAAGGAGATTATTTATTATTGTTGTATACTTTATTACTGCGTTGTTGTTTGTTTTGCTTGTTTTTAGTTAAGAAAATATCCAATCGTCATTTGCAAAATCAGGAGAGACAGTTGGAACCAATTCAAAACGGAGGTAAAAGAGGTCTAAACACCCACAAATACAAACGGGGCGGGGTCTGTGTGTGTAAGGAACAGTGTGATTGGTCTAAGAGGTGTCGACGCTTCAAACTCGGGTGTTTATAATCAGAAACCCCGGCTTTTTCAGCGCAGTACAGCGCGATGTAACATAAGCCACGTTTCCACTGGTTCACTTTGGAGCAGAAAGTGTCTCCAGTGTCTTTAGTGAACAGCACTGGTTTGTTAAAGCGATCCAAAGCAGACGCCGAAAGAAAGACGGCAAAAAGCTATAAAAAGATAATAATAATTTCTCAGGCAACGCTGACTTGATCTGGTGATAAATTGCTGTATTTTATGTTGCGTCGACGTGCTCAGCAAAACAAAGCTAGCGCCACGTTAGCATCAGCTGTTCCCTGCTTATTTATGCAAAAATACAATATTTCCAGTGCATTGTGCATCAAACATTATACATTACAAAAAAAGATGTTAAAAGATGGTGTAGAAGCTTTGCAGAGAGAGCAGAGATAAACTGGAAGTAGTTTCTTGTAGCACTGCACAATATATCGGAAAAGTATCAATAGCACAATATTAGCTGAAGCAATAACGATATCGCAGCAAATAATGTTTTTATCTGTACATTGTTGCATCAAAAATAGCGCTGCAAC
The DNA here is from genome assembly GCA_019453435.1 of Rhinogobius similis. Classification (NCBI taxonomy): domain Eukaryota; kingdom Metazoa; phylum Chordata; class Actinopteri; order Gobiiformes; family Gobiidae; genus Rhinogobius; species Rhinogobius similis. The sequence continues at coordinate 8,035,175 of CM033619.1, read as the reverse complement.
AATTAGTAGAATAATCATGAAGTTGACTATAAACAATAATTACAGTCGTATATTGATTTATACAGACTAAACAGACTCTAAAACGCAAACTGTCCTTGTTATAAAAGTCTTTAACTTTTATAACAAAGACAGTGACATTATTAAAGAAAAATTGCAAAAAATAAAAGACCATTTCAGATTTTTCTCAATTATACACTTTATTCATAAATATTCTCTCTCTAGAAGCTTCATTCACAATATTTCAACATTTATTTAGTCAAAAATGTTAGTTTATTCATAGTCTCAAACTACAATAGAAATAATCGCCGACTAGTTGCCTTCTAAAATAATCCTCAGTTTCAGCTTTAGTCAAAAAGTATATTTAAATATCACAATAATATCGATATCGCAGATCTTAATAGCCATATCGCAATAATTTCCAATATCATGCGGGCCTAGTTTGTTGTTTACTTTTACTTTAGTCACATCTCACAGTGGCAACAGACTTGAAATTAGTGTTCACCTTATTCTGGAAGTTGCCGTGGGCGCCGCCATCTTTTTTCCGTTGTATTAGTTTACATGTGGCAGACGAGCTCAACAGAAAATAAGTTCTTTTCAGGCTCCAGGAATCGGTGCATTGCTAACTTGTTGTTGCACATGTTCATTAAACATTTTACACAAATGTATCCATTTTATATAATGTTTTAACAGCTTCCCTCATTCGCCATAAGCTTTACCGGAGTTCTCGTCAAACCGGAAGTACATTAACTAAAGGAGTGCAGATTTGTTGCAAAAAGAAATCCGCTCCGTAGTGAACCAGATAAACCAGATAATCACAGAGGAAGCCGTATCCAAATTCCCCTGACCTGTCGCTCACCCCAGACTAAGACTCATTTGTGTTGTTTGTTTCCTCTCCCACCGTGTTTGGGAGACAATTACGAGCCGCGCTTGTGTATTTTTTCCCAGCAAACATCTTTTAAAGTCGAGCATTCCTCATGAGCAACGAACAGAGAGGCGAAAACGACCCCGTTTCGTGATAATTATGAGGCTTCTGAAATGTAGGAGAGCAAGCAACAGTAAAATCTCATGCCATATTAAAATCTCCACCAATCATGTACGTTATTGCCACCGTGATCAGTTCCCAAGAAAATCGGGATAATAATTGTTCGCCCTTCTTTCACATAGTAATGTCAGTAATGCATTTGACCCCGTGACCTCCGTGTGGCCATTACATTATCACAGCGGCTTATGGCGGATTGTAATCTGAAAGAACCTGCGGCCGCGAATAGACTAAAGTATAATATCGATTTATACTTGAACACTGGACTAACAATCATATCATGCAGTGTGTAATCTTTTGTTGTTGTAGTCTTTACTCTTATTTTTGTTTTTTTTTTACATTTTATATTAAAAAAACAACTCTTGGTAGGGCTGGGCGATATGGCAAAATATTATTATCACAATTTACTTGTGAAAAGATCATTGTTTCGATTTTATCTCGATTCGTGTTCACTTTGTATTATTCTATTTCCTTTAATAGAGATGCACGATTTAGGAAAAATATCAAATTATGATTTTTCTGACCAGTGCGATTGTGATTAGACTGGTGTTTTAATCAGAGGATTCTGTTCAAATTCACATTTTAAACACAATTTAGATGTTTTTTGTCACGTTCAGCTGTGTTTGTCATCTTTAAATGCATCTTTGTCACTTTTAAGTTGCGTTTTTGCTGCTTTTAGTCGTGTTTTGGTGCATTGAATCGCGTTTATTGTTTGTTGGCGCATTTTTGTTGCTGTTGCATGCATTTTTATCGCTTTTGGTCACGCTTTTGTCACTTGTTTCAGAAAATGTTCCAAACTACAGCGTTAGCAGTTTTTCTTCAAATCAAAGCAAGACATTTTGTCTTTTGTGGAAGAAATTACTGCACTTTTAATTGTGCAGCTCTGGTCTTTAAGAGGTAAATAAAGTCATCTGCTCAGAGGCTTCAGAGGCTAAACAACAGGAGAAAAAGTGTGTTTGAACAGACAGCTGTATTAAAGACACAAACAGTAAATCACGATACCACGATTTCACAAAAACAGCAGATTGTCACAGGGACCAGCTCATCATTCCATTTTAATCAACGTATCACCCAGATCTTACTGCGGATCGCACATTTTTCAACAGTAAAAACATGTAAATCTGCTGCTTGTTCCACTGAAATGTCACAATAAAGAGGCGGGGCTTATCAGTCCTGCGGTTGTGAACAGGAAGTCAGTGGCTCCGTTTCTATTATTCAGCTGTTTTACATCCACAAACAAACTGAAACGTATGAATAAGTCTCATTTTGGATGCCGAGGTATGTGCCACATCCATCCAGTCATTCTGCTCCAGTTATGGCTGAGTAGATAACACGGCTCCACGGCTATTTATAGACCTGAGAGAAAAACACGAAGGAAAAACACAATCTCTCCCCTGCGCTCTCCCCCGTCTGTCTCCCTCTGTCTCGCTCTGAGGTGAGGTTAATAAGGTCAGGAGGAGAGAAAGGCACGGACTGAAACAAAACGACAATGAATCGCTGAAAAAGAGACACACGCGCTTTTGTTTGGAATTTATGCAATCGCGTTTGCAGCGTTTTGGGTCCTGCGCCTGAAAAATGCTAAAAGGTGACTATTGCTGTATCAAATATGACCTTGTTTTTCAACCAGTGTGCCGGGGAACACTAGTGTGCCTTCAAAAAATGTCCAGTTGAGTTAAATGTGGATGTAATTGACTAATTTACTTTTTTGGAGTGTCCTGAGCTTCTTCTGCACTAAAAATTAACACAAAACCATCGCTATTACCAAATTTAAAGAACCAGACAGTGGCACAAACATTAGTTGGCTTGTTATATACTATATTTTTTAACTAAATGGTCTGTTTTGGTAATGTTTTTGTAGAAGGTGGTGTGCCGTGGTACCTTTTAAACCCAAAAAGTGTGCCACAACCCAGAAAAGGTTGAAAAACACTGAAATAAGATATAATTCGAATTTATTTATATGTAATTTTTTGCCCAAATGTGCCCTGGATGTGATTTTTTCATGATGTGTGAACAGAATCTGATTTTATGTAAATGCGACTAGGGCTGTAGTCGACGAAAGAAATTCTTGGTCGACTAAAGTCCGGCTTTAACGACTAAAAGGGGGTGTGAAAAAAATGTCTAAACTACGAAGTCTGTCCATGTTTCTGACCCAAACTGCACTCAGAAGAACACCGCTGCACTGGAACTCATGCTCAAACAACTATTTATACAGAAAAGCAGCAGTAAACAGTGTATTTATATATTAAATCTTCAGCAAACTCACTCACATCTTCTCATTTCTCAAAATTTGCCCTATGGAACAAGCAGTTTTTTTCTGATTTCAAGCGCAGTAACTTTTTCTTCTGACTCAATTCTTCTGTTTTTCTTATTTTAAGTAAAGCAAGACATCTTTTGCTTGATCCATTTTTTAAAACAGTCAGAAAATCCTCAAATCAAGATAAAAAATGCTTAATTCAAAAACATTTAGCATCTATCTATTATCTAGATCAGGGGTTCCCAAACTTTTCTGGCTGGGACCCCCAAAATATCCATACAACCGGCTCAGGACCCCCAAAGTGAGATGAAAATAACCATAGCAATAATTTTTTGGTGTTAAATCAGGTCTAATGTTTGTTATTTGAATAGTTTATTGCCTTGTTAGACCCTGTTTCACTAAAATATACTGTTTTTTAGGAAAAAATAGAGTAGAAACAGTGTGTATTAATTCAAATTAAATCTTGAAATCATCTCGCGACCCCCAGCTCACCCCTCACGACCCCCCGGGGGGTCCCGACCCCTACTTTGGGAACCACTGATCTAGATAAAGTAATTGGTCGACTAAGACACCATCGACTGATGAATCGACCGAACGACTAAAGGATCACAACCCTAAATGTGACCCAGGCCACTTTCATGCCGTGTGTGGAACTAAATCTGACTCGAATGTGATCTTTGTGAAGTGTCCGCGGTCTGAGCAGGTCACATTCAGGGTTTACAGCAAATCAAATGTAATACTAATGCCATAATCAACGTCAAAACAAGACATTTACACTTTTAACATGTCAAAACTACTGTCTTATAATCATTCCATTGGGCAGAAAAGTGACGGGAATATAATAAACTACTTTACAACATTTTAAACCCCCATTTACATTTAAATTAAAGCTTGGAAATGCATGTTTTGAACCCAATCTTTTGTATGATTTGATTTATATTTATTATTTTGATGGATAAATCTTTTTTTGTCAAAATCAGTTTTAGATGCCTGTAGGGATTGAATTATAATTTTTTTTTGTTATATATATTTTATTCCATAATTAACAAACAAAACAAAAACCCATAAAACAAACATAAATGAGTAGCTAAAACAAAAATAAATGAATTAATGGATAAAAAACAAAATGCCGGGTATATAATCGTACACACTCTAAATTTTATATACATATGCGCACACATTGATTTTATTTGATTTTATTGACCTTTATTTAACCAGGATAGTCCCACTGAGATTAACAATCTTTTTCCTGTCCTAGGCCCAGAGGGGAGGAGCCTGTTGTACATGTTTTTAGTGTTACGCAGACACAGGGAGAACATGCAAACTCCACACAAAGAAAGGTCCCAGGCCGCCCCGAAATTGAACCCAGGACCTTCTATCTTAAAACCCGAAATCCAAATCCACTTTATTTGTAGCACATTTTAAACAGAACTGTTTCCAAAGTGCTGCACAGACACAAACACAAAACGGCAAAACAAAGTATATAATAACAACTCAATTTGATCTTACTGCTTGTAAAAAAAAACAGTAAAATCAAATCCAAGCAAAATCATAAAACCATAAAATAGAAATAAATTAATAGAATAAATCAATTTAAAACATGATAAAACACAGAGGACCACACAACTCTCGCGGTGTTAAAAGCCAGAGAATAAAAGTGGACTTAAAACACTCGACTATGGGGCCCGTTCGCATGTGGGGAGGTTCTGAGTACCCGCTGGTAACTGCTCACGTACCCCTTGTGGTCCCCGTACCCCTGGTTGGGAATCACCGGACTGAAACAAGATTAAACTGATAATCATTTTAGACAAAAGACTACGGCTAAATTGAAATTTCTTGTCAAAATGAACTCTGCCGTGACGCACAAAGTAAAGCCCCTAAAGCAGGCATGTCCAAACTAAGGCCCGGGTGCCAAATGCGGCCCTTGAACCAATTTTTCTTGGCCCTCAGGCTCACTGGTAAATTGGCCCACACTGTCCCGAGAAGTACTTTTTACAGCAAATTTAACATTTTCTAGACTTCTAACCTAAATACCTAACATTTTGACGCGACACAGAGCTGATATAAAGGCACTGAGACTGAATTTAGGTGTGGAGGCACTTAAACATCAGATAAATGCAACTTTTTTGAACGTGTCACGACTGATCTGTGGCCCTCTGCTTGACCTATATTTCAATATGTGGCCCTAAAGCCGCTGCAGAGGAATGACACTGTATTTTATGGCCCCGATTTGACTGATGGCATGTTATCTGTGGAATGTGGGGAATCTGGGAGGTACAGAGTGAAAGTAGCCCCTCTCCGTCTCTCTGTCTGTCTCCCCCTCCTCACACACACACACACACACACACACACACACACACACATACACAAACACAAACACACACACGGGACAGAACAAAGAGCCAGCAGCACAAAGAGCAGTTCACACAAAGAGGAAACAGGAGCGGACCACCACACGCTCAGCACAGCAGCCCAGAGGTGACGGGACGGGGGGAGGGAGGGGGGAGGGAAAAGGAATAGTATTTAGTATTAGTATTTAGAAGAAACTAAAGAAATTGCTAGTGACAAACTCGTTTAAGGTTGTTTTTTTGGTGGGGGGGAGTAGAAAAAATAAACAAAAACTACATAAGAAAAGTTAAATAAATACATTTAAGAAAAAAAAAAAAGTTTCAGGTTTGGCAGAAGAGGGTGTATCAGAAAGCACTGGGGCAGGCAGGGAAATCTAACGAGAAAGGAATTTTCAATTGTTTGCGCCAAACTCTACCTTCAGGAAAATGTTGCTTTAAATAGACTGAACAAAACCGGGTCAAAATCAGAACAAGAATTACTAAACCAGGACTAAATCAGTACTTTATAAGGTCTGAACAAGGACTAGAGAGGCACTTTTTGTTGCATATTGTGCACTTTTTCCAGTATAAGCCATCCATTATTTTCTTTTTTCTAACTTTTCAGCATATCAGCTAAAGGTTTTGCACTTTTTAGTGTATCGGCTGTCCAATATTTATCACTTTTTAGCGCATCAGCTATAAAATATTTTACACTTATTAACTGGCTACATATTTAGCACTTTAGCGTATCGGCTTTCCAATATTTTCTTTTAGCCGACGCAATGCTTACAGAACACACATAACGCTTTAGAGTGAAGACAGCGCTGCACTAAACACGGACTACTCTGCTCTTTTATAAGTTTATGGTTAAACAAAGCTGGGGATGAGTTTATCGTCAATTTAAATGACATATTTTGGGGAAAATTATCAAAATATTACAACATATTGGCCCAAAACTATCAGCAAACCTTGTTGGCCATCGGTTTCTCTGGATTCTAAACTATCAATATCGGCCATGAAGCTATAACCAGGACTAAAGCAGGTCAATAAGTGTTAATTGTGTTCAGGTTAATTAGGGCTAATGTGGACTCCAGATCTAAAGCAGGTCTAAAAAGGTCTACAACTGCACAAGGTCTGAGACAGAAGTACCACTCATGCCGGTTTGAGAATCACTGTATTAGAAAATTATGTTGTAGTGACTAAAAGTGAACTTAGGGTTTTGTTTTACTGCTAGGACTGCAACTAACACTTATTTTGGTAATCAATTAGTCTAGCGATTATATTCCTTCGATTAACTGATTTGTTTTTGTTTAGTTAGTTATAGTTCAGAACGCGCAAGACCCTTGAATGTGAGAATTTTACTCAATTTGACCCAGACAAAGCTGAAGTGAAGGCGTTTGACGACATCCTGGAGGAGAATATTTATAGATGAACAAGGATTTTAATCAAAAACACACAATTTACAAGTTTCCTGTGTGTTTTTGTCTCATTCCTGCTCCGTCTCAGTAATAAACCTCTTCTTTCAGCTCATACAATGTCTTGGAGCCTGTGTTTAAACCAGTTAACAATTACGCAATTATTTAATTAGTTGACATTTCTATAATCGATAAGTTGCGATTAACTTGTAGCAGGCCTAGTCAACAAACACTGACAAAATTCCCGTGTTTCTTCTCATAAAAAAGTGAAATTGTTGACTGCACAACTCTGGCTGCACAATGTGAGAGAACAATAATCTTTGAGAACTAATGTATGTCGAACAAACCATACGGGTTCGACAAAGATGAGAACAACAAAACGTGATCAAATAAAGTCACGAGGTCAAAGCAAGAAGTATTTTCATGTAACAAAATAACTTCGCTTTGGGTTCTGTGAAGAAGCCAGATTACACAGAGGACTTTTGCTTTATTTATTCAATAGTTTACGGTGATAAACTGTGGCTAATCTTCTGCGACACGGTGAGCGGTCCTCGGCGTCCAGAGGGATGAGCTCAGGTCGCTTTACGCTGACGCCCACAACCTCCAAACTATTTTAGAGCCCGGTCACATGTGCCCTTCCCCCTCCTCCTCACCCCTCCTCCCCCTCCTCCTCCCCATGTACAACACCTCAGACTGCTGCTGCGACTTATGACATCACTGGGAACATGTCGCGACGCATCTGAAGCGTGAAAAACGACGCAATAATCGATATCGCCAGAAATAAATATATTGCAACTGCACAAAGTTCTCCATCTGACTGAAATTTACAGTTTACAGTACAAATTTACAAGTTAAATGTTAGATTTTTGTCATGATTTTGCTTATTAACTTGATTTAGACTTGGTTTAGTCTCTGTTTTGACTAATCGATTATAGAAATGGTGGTCAACTAATTAAATAATCGAGTAATCGTTAACTGGTCTAAACACAGACTCTAAAACATTGTATGAGCTGAAAGAAGAAGTTTTCTTTCTCAGACGGAGCAGGAATGACACAAAAACACACAGGAAACTTGTGTGTTTTTGATTAAAATCCTTGTTCATCTATAAATATTCTCCTCCAGGATGTCGTCAAACGTCTTCACTTCAGCTTTGTCTGGAAAAACTTGAGTAAAATTCTCATATTCAAGGGTCGTTTGCGTTCTAAACAACTAATCAAGTAATCAAAGGAATAATCACTAGACTAATCGATAACCAAAATAATCGTTAGTTGCAGCTCTAATTCAAATTGTGGTGTGTGAAAAAGTATTACAATTTATACTGTTCTCACAAAACAAAACATCTTTTTTCATATTGTGCAGCTCTACTAAAAACACAGTTGTCCTTAACATTACCATAACAGTTTATTTTATTATTGCATATTCAAATATTTTGTACAAAAAAAAGCAAATTTTTTCACGTGAATATAGTAATTACTGTAGAAAGTCATAAATGGTGATGAAATTATGCCTCTCACAATAATTATTGACTATATTGACGTATCGTTCAGTAAATGAAAAACGGATTGTGCAATTGTGCAAAATATTTATTGTGTGTACATTTCCTTTGCAAAAATTGAGAAATGTTTGTTTATTTTGACAGTTGGACAGTTGAAAAAGTAACCATATTAATTATTTTCTATTTAAATGCAAAATGTTTTATTCTGCTTATTTTTTATTGTATTTTCTACTTTTAGAAAAGGTTTAGTGTAATTATCCTGCTTTTAAGTTATAGTTTCAGACTCATTAATAGTTTCAATATCTCGTTTATAGTGGTGTTTTTCTGTATTAATATATCGTGCAGGCCTTTGTAGGCAGGGGATCCTAATAAACAAATAAAAACTAATCCGCTGTTTATTTATGCAGACAGAGAAGGCGCTGAACTTTGTGCCCGTTCTGTTTTTTGTGGACAGACCCAGTAATTACAGAGACTTGAACCATAAACCAGGACAAAGTCATTGAGTTTGAAAGTTAAAAGACAAATTCTGCCACAGAACTCTGCCCTACGCTCAGCTCAACGTTAAAGTCCAAATGACAAGTTCTCATGATATTGTAAATGTTTAGTTTGGTAAATATTTATTATAGTTTTACATTTGTGAAGTTGCAGTTTGTGAAGAAAGTTTGAAAAATAAAAAGTTTAAAGTTACAGGAAGTAGTGCTGAGTTCTAAAATGGAATCCTTCTGTGATGTCATCGAAAAGCGACGCGCCGTTGAAAACACAGAATTTACAGACGACTGACACATTTTTCTGACAGTTTAAACCGTCATTCAACAAACTAAACGTGTTATCGGCAGTTATTATTTGTAAAATCATAACTATTGTGTAATTTATATTGATTTTGGCCCTTGTTTTCAAAATGGTTGCTAGGAAACCTCTAACTATGTCATATTTGTGCTCATGTTCAACCAGGAAGTGAAATTATAAACACTACGAAAACTGTCAAATTGGGGACAAATCGGTAAAATGCTCAGTAAAATCTTAAATATAATCATGTTCACTACATTTTAGTGACATGTGTCGTCTAAACCTGTCATACAGACGGTCACACAAAGCTAGCACGCACTAGCATCTGTTCATCGATGCGCGCCACTCGCACCAAGACTGAAAATATTACATTTACATTACATTTTGCATCTAACATTATCCAATCCCAACACATTCCACACAGAGATGTTAAACGTGGCATGGTCTTTGCAGAGAAGGGAAATAAATGCAGAAAAAGCTGACGATGAGCTGGAAATGTTTTATTGTTTACTTTAGCTTTAGCATACACTGGCACAAACGTGGAATTTTTTTGTGAACCGCTGAGCTCTTATGATTAAAAAGTGCAATTCAGGTACAATTTATATTTTATTTATTAGGAAAACATTAGTTACTCGTTCCAAAGCGCTCTAAAGTGACCCGCTCCGGTCCAAACGATCAGCGCCGGGAGATTGTGAACCAAAATCATATTCAACATCGGAGCATTTTGTCTTTGAATGTTATTTTTCAACTAACAGCATGTTTTCAACTAAGAAGAATCACTACTTTTTGTCTGAGTAATGTGTTTTTTTAAACATAGTCTGAAAAGAATTATCCCCAGTTTGTTTATGCTGAAGAGAGGACTTTGTGCCCGTTTTGTTTGTTGTGGACAGACCCAGTAATTACAGAGACTTGAACCATAAACCAGGACAAAGCACTCGCATTTGACGAATTCTACCACAGAACTGTGACCTACACTCAACGTTCAGTCTGTATGACAGGGTCTCATGATATTCTCAGCTTGGTAAATATTTATCATAGTTTTACATTTGTGAAGTTAAAGTTTGTGAAGACGTTTAAAAAAATAAAAGTTTGAAATGATAAAAGAGAATCCCTCCGTGATGTCATGAATAGGTTACGTTCCAATGAAAATAGAAGGACAATTTACAGACGACTGACACATTTTTCGGACAGTTTAAACCAATGAGTCCCAACCTTTTTTGTCTTGAGTATCCCCTAAGCTTTGTCTCACTCAGAGAACCCTTTAACTTGTGTTTTGGGCAAATAAAAGGGTTTACAAGACGAATACACTCAGTTATTACTATTATACAGTCCCGATCAAAAGTTTAAGACCCGCTGAAAAATGGACAAAAGTCACATTTTGCATGTTTGGATCTCAATTTGTATTGTTTCATATTATTATATATTTAATATTATATGTATTCATTCATTCATTCATTCATTTTCTACCGCTTATTCCCGTTAGGGGTCGCGGGTGACTGGAGCCTATCCCAGTGACTTTGGGCCTTAGGCAGGGTACACCCTGGACAGTGGCCAACTCGTCGCAGCAAAAACAGAGACAGAGACAGAGACAGACAACCATTCACTCTCGCATTCATTCACTAGGAACAATTTAGAGTTCTCAATTAACCTGCACAGTCATGTCTTTGGACGGTGGGAGGAAGCCGGAGAACCGGGAGAGAACCCACGGTAACACGGGGAGGACATGCAGACTCCACCCAGAGAGATCATGTGATGTTGGTCTGGTCCTGGATTCAAACCCACGATCTCCTTATTGGGAGGCAGAAGCTCTAGCCGCTCTGCCACCGTGCACCCAAATATTATATTTAATAGTATTTCATTCCATCCATTTCATTCATAGCTTTTTCTGGGACTTAAAATGATATCGCCTTAAAGCAGCTCCTACACCAAACTTTACGGGGACTGATTTTGACAGAATGTACACAAGGATTTGTTGATATCTGATTCTAAACCTGAAGTTTAAAGTCTAAAAAATTAGGGGAAATTTTTCCGTCAGATCTAGTTAACTCAAAAACTAAATTAGAAATCCAAAATCTCATCTGTAAATATTTGTACAAAATGAACCGAGAAATTTAAACCTGGTTTTGTCCATTTTTCAGGTTTAAATGTCCAAAATATATGTCATTTTGGCTGTTTTTACACATAAAATGCCTTATTTCTCTATAAAAGCATGACATGATGAAAAACTTGTACAACTTTTTTTCTTACATTTATGTGAGTAAACTACAGGAGAAGTTTCAAATCAATATCTTTACATTTCAGATTTGTTTTCTATTCACCTGCAGCGTCTCACCACAGAATTCCTCTACACTCCAGCTCGGTGTTAAACCATGTACCGTTAAAAATGACGCCGCGCCTGCTCCGGGCTGACGCTGCAGGACACTCGCGCCGTGAGTAAACCGCGGTGCAGCTGCTCCTGAAACAAGACAACAAGAGCAGTTTTCCCTCAGTGCCTCGGTGCCAGCTTATCTGTGAGATCAGACATGGCCGCCTCCTCGAAGCCAAAAGATTACGCAGCGCTGTTGACGGAGCGGATGACTAAGCACCCGTCGTAGTAGCGACGCAGGGGAAGCATAAGCGCGCCGTTCATCTCCGTGCGCGGAACATACGGAGGGGGAAGACGCAGGGATTAGAGGGGGAAGCAGATGAAACGGCGCAGATAATGAACACAGCAGGACTAAGATGAGGGAGATAAAGGGATGTGATGGAGAAAGAACTGACAGAGAGAGAGAGAAAATGAAGGAGGGAGAGAGAAAGAAGGAGCGTGAAAGAGAAACAGAGATGAGGGAAGAAAGAAGAGAGAACAGAGAAGGGGAAAGGACGAGGGCTTGAGGTGCGACAGGATTAACAGAAGGACGGATCGTGCCAATTACGGAGAAATGCAACGGACTCAAACAAAAACTGTGCCGGAGTTTCAGCGGTGACAGCACTAAAGGCGTCGTTTTACACCAGTCAGGTCGCGGTTTGTGGAGAAAAGTTGAAAAGTATGTTGAAATTTACAGGAAGTAAACAAACTGATGACATCACACTGGGGAGACAAAGGTTGTGCATAATTTACACAAAAGAAACTACTTTTTTGACATTGATTCAACAAAATAAAGGTGTTTACAAGTATCTTTCTTTGTCAAATGAAAAAATCTGTGACATTAGAGGAGTTTTGGTGCACTGTACAGGATGGTTTCTTGGTAATTTCCCAGTGTGATGTCATCATTTACAACCAGGAAGTTTAAAAAAAAAAAAAAATTATATATATATATATATATATATATAGCTAAACTGGGGTAAAATTTGTAAAGCAGCAGAATTTGAGATAAATTTATTTTAACTGCATTTTAGTTAAATGAGTAGTTAGACCTGTCAGAGAACATGTTCTTGAGAACCTTTACTTTGCCGCTCATGTTTTAAAACTAAACTTTTTTTCTTTTTACAAAAAAAATTCTGACTTCAAAATATGTGTCCTTTAAAACCAGGTTTAACAGACCCTTGTGGACTAATGGCCATAACAGCTCATTTTTGGTCATATAGCTAATCAGACAATGAATACACTGGTTGGGCCTTAATACTGTGAATAGCATTTAAACAAAAAATTAAAGCTAGCTTGCCATTACACTGTACGTTGCTAATTCAAAAACAGGTTGCTTGTAATATTTACCTTTAAAATTAGACTATGGGGGGGCCACTGTAGTCTCCCGTATTAATGGAAAACACTGATCAGGCAATTAGGGCTGTAGTCGACTAAAGAAGTTCTTGGTGGACTAAAGACCTGTCCCATCGACCGATTAATCGACTAAAAGGGCAAAAAGTGGCAAAAACATATAAAAACTAGGAAGTATTTCCATGTATCTGACCCAAACTGCACTCAAAAGACCACAAATGCACAGGCGTTCGTGCAAAAACAACTATTTATACAGAAAAAAAACAAGGAAACTGTGTATTTATATGTTAGAAAGATACAAAACAGATTAAACTCATCATTCGCGCCAGGATCTTCGGCTATCTCACTCCATATCGTCTTGTTGCAGAAGATCACCAAAAAAGGCTGAGGACGCGAAGTGTGGAAACAAAAGCAGGCGGCGTTCACGTCTCCCTCGGCTGCGCCTCTGTCCCGGGCCGACCCTCGCGCTCCTCGCATGCGCCTCGTACGCTACACGTACCTGCTCCGGCGTTCACCTCTGACACGGCTTCATTATCAAGCGCGTGCAGGTGACACCGCAGAGTCGATCTCAGACAACCGTTCGAAGTTTGCGTAACGTGCCGCTTGTTCACGCCTGTCTCTTTTGCCATGTTTCCCAAGATTTCCATGTAATGCGGTTTTCAGCGATGATTAATGCTGATAAAGGGCATCGTAATGTTTGGATTGCGACGAAGCGGGCGACTTTTAACGGCTTCAGGCGCTTTTTAAAATATGTATTAGACTTGCAAACCGCTAGAATGAACCGCTTTTTACCTCCGCTAACCAAATGAACGTGATTCTTGATTCTTTTATGCTCATCCAAGAAAATGTTTGGCTTTGCAAGTACCAGGTCAGGACAAAATCAGGAGTCAAGACTAATCAAGGAGTACAAGATTAAATCAGGACTAAAACGGGATGGGACAATAAACAATAATATCGCTTATCGTGATAAAAAGGGAAGACAATAATCGTTTGTGCTACATTTTGTTTAATCGTGATAATCGCCAACAAAGATAATCGCCATTTTGTCTCCAGATTGTGCAGAAAAAGAAAAAAAAGCTATTTACCCTTTATGTTCCCATGCCTAACCAGGAATAGCCTGTCTAGCCGAGTCGGAACAAGGTAGTCGCATAAGTTCCTCTCAATTTCACTGGCCTCGCTGATTCCTCTTATTGTTCATCATTCTCTCTCAATTCCAAATCATCATGTGATTATTTATTGTCGCATTATACGTCACATCTCACGTCTGGGGTCTGAGCCGCCGCGTAATTTCACAGCGGATTTTGTTTCGTTTTTGACTCTGTGCCACAGCCTGGCTTCCGTTTTGCTCAAATATATCAGCGATCAACACAAACAGGACAGAGACGTGAGATAAAAATGAAAGAAAGAAAAAAGTAAGTGGCTTGACTAAAAGAGTGTTGCAAAAATATATCAAAACCATGAAGTATTTCCATGTATTTGACCCATACTGCGCACAAAAGACAACAACTGCAGAGAAATTCATGCAAAAACAACAATTTTTACAGATAAGCACAAGTAAACTGTGTATTTACTTGTTGGACTCCAAAATCTTCAGCAAAATCACTCCATAATGTCTTGTTTTTTGCTGTTTTTTGCCATATAAATCCTTTAAATCCTAAGTAAAATAATTTGTCGACCAATAAAAACACACCATCGACTGATTAATTGACTAAAGGTCCCTACAAAAGAGACCGAGCTGTTTCTAAACGCCTCTTCGCCTCGGTACAGTAATAATAACACCGTAATAACAGAATCTGAAGCCCGGACCATGTGACTCTGGAACATTGCGCTGAAATCCACACCAGAGATTCTGTGGAGCAGCGCGACCTTAATCTGACACTGCCACACACGTTACTGAGAGAAGGAAGAGGAGGAAGCGCACACACATCCGTCAGACTCAAATATTTAAAGGGGTTTGCAAAAGGTAAACAGTGACGGCACAAAAGGGCTTTAGAGCTTCATTTTTTGCCGCGTTTTTAGGTTTCGGGCCTAATTGGGGCGTATGGAGGGACAGATTATCAAAATATTGACTTTATCGTCGTGATTTGGAGGTATGCAAGATTTGAATGTTGAGAAAATGGTTGATAATTAATCAAATCGCTGCAATCAGAGCGGATTAAAAATGAAAATGGGGGAAAAAACTGTGAATTTCTGCACTTTGGTGGGTGATTTTGCACGTGTTTCATGTTTATGCAGGGTTTCCACGGGGCATTAAAGAGCATTAAAAGTTATTCAATGAATTTTGGCAAAAAGTAAGGTCTCAGAATGCATTAAAAAGCATCACATTCAAGCCCCACATGCATTAAATCTAAAAAATATTTCGACAAAACGATTTATCCATCATAAAAATACATATACATCTATAAGTCCTCGTAACCAGAGCCGCTGGATGTAGTTTTTACAATGAAATTTAACATTCAAATACATTTTGAATCCCAGACATCCATTTGCATGGTTTAAATGTCATGTTTTATGAGCTTTTTGAACATTATAAAGTGGTTTGTTAGATTCTTGTCATTCTGCTGCCCAATGGAACGGTTACAAGCTTGTAGTTTTGACACAATAAAAGTGTAAAAGTCTTGTTTTGACGTTAATTATGGCATTAAACATCTTGAAATGCTGCAATAAAAAGCCTTAAATTTGAGCTGCTAAAACACAAAACAAGGAGAACTGACAAAGAGACGGAAATATGAACTGACAAACAAATAAAAGAACCACGTGTTTCACAACGTCTTTGTCACTTTTAGTCATGTTTTTGCTCCTTTTAGTACATTTTTGTCGCGTAGGTTGCTTTTAGTCCTTTTTTGTCCAGATCCAGGAAACATTACAGACGTCGCAGTCCAGAAAAGTCATTTTGTATCACAGCACAACATGTTTCGACTGCACTCCGTCAATACAAGAAAAACAGGTCCCAAATGAAGTCATCAGAACGAGCAAATGAACTAGGACCAAATTAATTAGTTATTGGAACTGGATTACTGTTTTCATATTTCAAATGAGCACATCTTAAAATACACAAAAAACGTCAAGGCCCATCTCAAACTTATTCCTTTATCTTTTTGTATGAGATTGTCCAATTAAAAAGTGACAATTAGTAACAGGAATGACAGTAAAAAGGAGAAACATTGTCCCTGGTTTATGTGTTTTTGTCACGTTTTAGTCTTGCTTTAGTCCAGTTTTAGTCCTTGGTGAAGACCTGGTTTAGTCCTGGTTTAGTCCTTAGTGAAGACCTGGTTTAGTCCTATTTTAGTCCTTGGTGAAGACCTGGTTTAGTCCTGTTTTAGTCCTTAGTGAAGACCTGGTTTAGTCCTTAGTGAAGACCTGGTTTAGTCCTTAGTGAAGACCTGGTTTAGTCCTGTTTTAGTCCTTAGTGAAGACCTATTTTAGTCCTTAGTGAAGACCTGGTTTAGTCTTGGTTTAGTCCTTAGTGAAGACCTGGTTTAGTCCTTAGTGAAGACCTGGTTTAGTCCTGTTTTAGTCCTTAGTGAAGACCTGGTTTAGTCCTGTTTTAGTCCTTAGTGAAGACCTGGTTTAGTCCTTAGTGAAGACCTGGTTTAGTCTTGGTTTAGTCCTTAGTGAAGACCTGGTTTAGTCCTGTTTTAGTCCTTAGTGAAGACCTGGTTTTGTCCTGTTTTAGTCTTTAGTGAAGACCTGGTTTAGTCCTGTTTTAGTCCTTAGTGAAGACCTGGTTTAGTCCTGTTTTAGTCCTTAGTGAAGACCTGGTTTAGTCCTGTTTTAGTCCTTAGTGAAGACCTGGTTTAGTCCTGTTTTAGTCCTTAGTGAAGACCTGGTTTAGTCCTTTGTGAAGACCTGGTTTAGTCCTTGGTGAAGACCTGGTTTAGTCCTGTTTTAGTCCTTAGTGAAAACCTGGTTTAGTCCTTGGTGAAGACCTGGTTTAGTTCTTGGTGAAGACCTGGTTTAGTCCTGGTTTAGTCCTTAGTGAAGTCCTGGTTTAGTCCTATTTTAGTCCTTAGTGAAGACCTGGTTTAGTCTTGGTTTAGTCCTTAGTGAAGACCTGGTTTAGTCTTGGTTTAGTCCTTAGTGAAGACCTGGTTTAGTCCTGTTTTAGTCCTTAGTGAAGACCTGGTTTAGTCCTGTTTTAGTCATTAGTGAAGACCTGGTTTAGTCCTGTTTTAGTCCTTAGTGAAGACCTGGTTTAGTCCTGTTTTAGTCCTTAGTGAAGACCTGGTTTAGTCCTGTTTTAGTCCTTAGTGAAGACCTGGTTTAGTCCTTGGTGAAGACCTGGTTTAGTCCTTGGTGAAGACCTGGTTTAGTCCTGTTTTAGTCCTTAGTGAAGACCTGGTTTAGTCCTTGGTGAAGTCCTGGTTTAGTACTTGGTGAAGACCTGGTTTAGTCCTTGGTGAAGACCTGGTTTAGTCCTTAGTGAAGACCTGGTTTAGTCCTTGGTGAAGACCTGGTTTAGTCCTTGGTGAAGACCTGGTTTAGTCCTGTTTTAGTCCTTAGTGAAGACCTGGTTTAGTCCTTGGTGAAGACCTGGTTTAGTACTTGGTGAAGACCTGGTTTAGTCCTGGTTTAGTCCTTAGTGAAGTCCTGGTTTAGTCCTATTTTAGTCCTTAGTGAAGACCTGGTTTAGTCTTGGTTTAGTCCTTAGTGAAGACCTGGTTTAGTCTTGGTTTAGTCCTTAGTGAAGACCTGGTTTAGTCCTGTTTTAGTCTTTAGTGAAGACCTGGTTTAGTCCTGTTTTAGTCCTTAGTGAAGACCTGGTTTAGTCCTGTTTTAGTCCTTAGTGAAGACCTGGTTTAGTCCTGTTTTAGTCCTTAGTGAAGACCTGGTTTAGTCCTGTTTTAGTCCTTAGTGAAGACCTGGTTTAGTCCTTGGTGAAGACCTGGTTTAGTCCTTGGTGAAGACCTGGTTTAGTCCTGTTTTAGTCCTTAGTGAAGACCTGGTTTAGTCCTTGGTGAAGACCTGGTTTAGTACTTGGTGAAGACCTGGTTTAGTCCTGGTTTAGTCCTTAGTGAAGTCCTGGTTTAGTCCTATTTTAGTCTTTAGTGAAGACCTGGTTTAGTCCTGTTTTAGTCCTTAGTGAAGACCTGGTTTAGTCCTGTTTTAGTCCTTAGTGAAGACCTGGTTTAGTCCCGTTTTAGTCCTTGGTGAAGACCTAGTTTAGTCCTGTTTTAGTCCTGTTTTGATCCTGTTTTAGTCTTGCTTGTCAATTCAACAGAAATTGGTTAAAATGCATTTGTTGAATGTAAGCAATAAGAAATAAATGTGAATGGGTTATGAACTGTAAAATTACCCACAAAAGTGAATAAATATCTCATTATAGTAGATTATTACTTTTTTACTTTCAACAATATGCACAATATTCAAATTATGCCCATCTGTAGTTGCAGATATTCATTAGATAAGTATGAAGAACAAAACGATGGGGTAAAATCTATTTTAATTGCTTAAATATTATTGAAACTAGTTGAAAAGGACTGAATACAACAAAACATAGTCAAACAATATATAGCAGTAATTCACATTTTAAATTTTTGTTGTGATTGTTAATATCTCAAACAAAAAAGGCACTGATTTCGCAGAATAAAGCCCCAGTAACTATAGCATTAACGCTAATCTAAGTATATTAGAGGAAGTCAGAGTTCACTCAAGAGCGCTGCATTAAACCCAGAGGAAATCCCGCAGGCTTTAAAACGTATCACGGCGGCAGGTTTAGAATTAACGATCCCCCAGCGATTACCACATGAACGCCACACACCGCCGCACCACGACCCACGACTGAGCGGAAACAGGAAGGAAGAGACCGAGTTATTTGTAGTCGTCGTTTCAAACATTTACGAGCAACGACCCGAACGTTTAGCGGCGCGCGTTGTGTAAGAGGCGTTACAGACAACCCTCGAAACCAACAGGTGACGATAAAGAACGTTCTGATGGTTTGTCTTATCTTGAAGGCAACATCCAGACAATATTATGATTAAGTAAGATTGTCCCAAAATAAATTGCACCTTTCCTGGATTGTTAGATCTGAAATAGTGTAAAACCACATGATACAATTAAAGAAACTACTATTATTTTGTGTTGAAAATTACATTAAAGTCCACATGACGGGTTCATGTATTTTTCTAATTATTACTTAGTTTGGTGGTAGGGCATCTGTGGTAAATATTTATCATAGTTTTACATCTGTGAAGTTGCAGTTTGAGAAGGAATTTGAAAAAATACATGTTTAAGATCACAGGAAGTAGTGCAGGGTTCTAAAATGGAATCAAAAAGCGATGTGCGGTTGAAAAAAAAAGAGACGGTTAACACGCAAGTGAAACATTTAACTCTCAACTCCAACAGTTTAACTCTCATTTAACAAAATAAAGTTGTTATCAGGTGTTATTATTTATCAAATTATAACAAATCTGTAATTTATATGGATTTTGGTCGTTGTTTTCAAAATGGTTGCTATGGTAACAGTTGTAGAATTACCTCTATGTCATATTTGTGCTCATGTTTAACCAGGAAGTAACGTTAAAAAAACGGTCAAACTGGTGGGCAAAATGTTTAGTAAAATCTTAAAATATTCATGTTCTGAAACGTGTCGTCAAACCTGTCATAGAGACTTTAAACTGTCTAAGGCCGGCATGTCCAAACTAAGGCCCGGGGGCCAAATGTGGCACTCTGACCAATTTGTCTTGGCCCTCAGGCTTCCTGGTGAATTGGCCCACATTGTCCAGAGAAGTACTTTTTACTGCAAACTTCAAATTTTCTACAATTATAACCTAAATAACTAACATTAAGGTGCAAGACAGACCTGACATTAATGCAATGAGACTGAATGTAGATGTGGCACTTAAAACGTCAGATAAATGCAACTATTTTTAACGTTTCACAGGAAACAGTTTGGCCACCCCTGGTCTAAGGAAAGAGTTTGGATTTTTTCCTCGATGAGATATCAAAATGGCTTTACTTGTACAAATCTGTCGAGCCACAGTTCACCCGGCCTTGGTCCCTCGGCCTGGTTCACTTCAGAGCTCTTTGGAGTCAGAGTGTCTCATGTTCAAGGTCTGCTCTGGGTCCAGAGGCCGAGCTCTGCTTTGAGAGCAACTGACGTCACACAAACATAATAAATGAACTCAAAAGTGTACCTGAATTATGCTTTTTATTCATACGGCCTGGCCAAGCTCAGCAATTCACAAAAAGACGTTCAATAATTCCACGTTTGTGTCGCTGTGAGATGTGGCTAAAGCTACAGTCAAGAAGAAACAACTTTATTTATCCGATATATTTTGAGCCAACAGACTCAACATTTGCGATCCATCCCAAGAGCAAGTTAGCGTTTGGTGAGAAATGATTATTTTCTGTTAAGTCTGCTTCACGGCGTCTGTGTTCTCAGTCATCTCGCGCTAAAGCGTTCCTGGATCCAAAAGAGACCGGCCCGTTTTGGAAGCCAGACCTCTCAGGGTCCACTTTGGATGCCTTGAATGGACTGGTACAGATCATTTAGACAGTGGAGACACTTTCAGACTGCACCAATCCGCTCCAGAGTGAACCAGTGGAAACATGCCGTATTTGCCGTCTTTTGTCCGTGTGTATGTGACTGAATGTGTGACTGTGTGTGTGTGTGTGTGTGTGTGTGTGTACGTGACACTGTGTGTGTGCGTGTGTGTGTGTGTGAGACTGTTTGTGTGTGTGTTTGTGTGTGTGACTGTGTGTGTGTGTGTGTGTGTGTGACTGTGTGTGTCTTTGTGTCTGTATGCGTCTGTGTGTGCGTCTGTGTGTCTGTGTGTGTGTGACTGTGTGTTTGTGTGTGACTGTGTGTTTGTGTGTGTGTTTGTGTGAGTGACTGTGTGTGTTTGTGTGTGTGACTGTGTGTGTCTTTGTGTCTGTGTGCGTCTGTATGCGTCTGTGTGTGTGTGCGTGTGTGTGTGTGTGCGTCTGTGTGTGTCTGTGTTGTGTGTGTTGTGTGTCTGTGTTGTGTGTGTGTGTGTCTGTGTGTGTGTGTGTCTGTGTGTGTGGGTGTGTGTGTGTGTGTGTGTGTCTGTGTGACTGTGTCTGTGTGACTGTGTGTGTGTGACTGTGTGTGTGTGTGTGTGCGTGCGTGCGTGTGTGACTGTGTGTGTGTGTGTGTGTGTGCGTCTGTGTGTCTGTGTGTCCTGTGTGTGTGTGACTGTGTGTGTGCGACTGTGTGTGTGTGTGCGTGCGTGCGTGCGTGCGTGTGTGTTCTTCATAAGGTCTGGGTAAATATCTTCCCTCTGCTATTAATAAACCGCACACTTCGGGCTCGCTCTGTTCTCCATTATCTTTCCTCAGCCCCTCAGCCCCATCAAACATCTTTACGAGCTCCTCTCGCCGCGCGCTCCTCTCACCACGCGCTCCTCACGTCCGCGGCGGCGATAAATCCAGCCGTCTGAAAACTTTACTCCTGTTCGTTTTGGGGGAAACGTGCCATTGGACAAGCTCCTGGACACAAAAGAGTTGAACTTTGACCTCTCCCAACCCCCCGCCCTGATCCCTCCGACGGCGGCCTTTGTCCTCCTCAACTACTTTCTCGTTTCCCCATTCTCCTTTGGATTCAAGACGTTTATCGGCAATTGATGAAGACCGTTTTGTGACTTATAAGGCCAGACGAGACGCTGCGGGTGAATAGGAGAAAATATTAAACTTAGAGATATAAATTTGAAATGTTTTCTTGTAGTTTACTTTGATAAATGTAAGAAAAAAATGCATTACAAGTTTTTCATCGCGCAATGTCTTTATACATAAATAAGGCATTCATTGTGTAAAAATGGTCAAAATCTTAAATATTTAGGACAAATACATTTTAAAAAAGGACAGAGCCAGGTTTATTAGGAACAAAAAATGTACAGAGGAGATTTTGGGCTTCTTATTTAGTATTTGCATGAAATGGATTTGAGAAAATTGGTGTAAAAATTCCAATTTTGCCTCATTTTTAAGCTAAATCTTTAATAATTCGGGTTTCGAGTAACATGTCGACAAATCCTTCTGTCAAAATCTTGGTCAGTCCCAGATTGTAAAGATCAGCGTGTGTAGGAGCTACTTTAAGGCTGATCTTTATGTTTCTGTGGGAAGTTACAATGTCCCAGAGAAATCTATGGATGAAGTGGATTCAATGAAATAATAAACATCTTTAGGAGCAGATTGGACAAGTTTGTCATTTATTTTGAGACTAAACTGACACCCACAAAAAAAAAAAATCTTATGCTGAAATGCAACACTGAAGAAGGGCTTATCAACTCTGCATTTTTAACAGGAAGTCGATGGTCCCATTTCTATAACAGACCCGTTTCTGATTTAGAAGAATAAGATATAAAACAACAATGATAAGATATAAAACAATGACGTAAGCATGTTCATGTTTATTACTAAATACTAGAAAAAAAGCATAATATGTCACCTTTAAAAACACATTAAAGGGGCTCGCTTCAAAAATGAACTTGCCGCATGATGAAATGCTTCAGGACGAGACGATTTTGGGAAAACTACAACAAATACGATTAGATTGGCAAGGATGTGGTGGAGACTCAATGTTCAGTTGTGAAAAAGTGACGTTTTCAATTTGTCCAGGAGTTAGCATTTGAGAGAACTTCTACGCTAATACAAGAAACTGGTGCATTTCAGACATGTTTGCAGAGAGAAAAACTACATTTAGCCGGTTTTAAAGACATAACATTACCTAAATACCTGCACCTTTTGTGACACACCGCTTTTAAAAACTCTTAAAAAATGCTTTCCTTCAACGACAAGTGTCAGCTTCTCTGGCCCGTTGATAATTGTCCCTCCCTGCGCGTTTTGAAGGGAATTCGAAGATACACGAACGAGTGAGCCAGCAATTCACTCTGTCTATTCATCGTCCTGCTTCCTTAGTGACCCCCAACGTGAGTCATCTCTGGCCCATCCCCCGTCACCCAAAACGTCTTTCCCTCCATCCGAGAACTCTTCATCTCTGCACAAGTCAAACTAGAGGAAAAACCAACGCAAAAAACATAGATTTCAACTAAACAAAAGACGTCACCAGGAGATGATCAGACTATGGGACGTTTAAGTTGCAAATTCTCGACTTTTTGACAAATTGGACTTTGTAGTTTTCAACTTAAACATCAAGATTGTGTCAAAAGCCGTGTTTCCGCTGGTTCACTTTTGAGGGGGTCGGCAGGGGCGTAGGACTGGGGGGGTGAAGGGTACTGGTTTCCCCGGGGCCCAAGGCAGGGAAGGGCCCTCAAAAATATGGGATGCTTTTTTTCTCAGTTGTCATTTTTTATACTTTAATCTAGGGCTGCACGATATTGGAAATTATTGCGATATGGCTGTGAAGATCTGCGATCTTTAAATACAATTTTGACTGAAGGCTGAAACTAACGATTATTTTAGAAGTCGACTAGTCAGCGATTATTTCTAGATTGAGACTTCGAATAAACTAACATTTTAACCAAATAAATATACAGAAAATATCGTGAATGAAGCTTCTACATAGAGAATATTCATGAATAAAGGGTATAATTGAGGAAAAACAGAAATGGTCTATTAATTTGCGCCATTTTTCTTTAATAATGTCACTGTCTTTGTTATAAAAGTTTTTGAATTTGTGTTTTAGAGTCTGTTTAGTCCAGAGAGCGACGACATCATCAAAATACGACTGTAATTATTGTTTATAATCGACCTATTTTTGATGCAATAATGTCTGTTATATTAAAATAAAAACAACAAATACAAAACCAAGGCTAATTTAGTTTGAAAAAGTTAGATTTTATATTTATAACTTTCGTTTTTTTCAATTTAAAAACAACATTTCAATCAGATGGAAGACTTTGGTGAGACTGCGATATATTTTCTTTGTCAGGATCGTTATTGCATCAGACAATACTGCGATATCGATACATTTGCGATATACTGTGCAGCCCTACTTTGATCTATTTTTGTTGTAATAAAGAAACAATGTAGTTGAGTAAAGTGAGAAGCTATACAGTTATGCATGACATCTGAGAGCCCCATCACCTTTAAAAAAGAGGAAAAACATTGCTCACATTTTAGCCGAGTCATTTACAAATAAAACTACTCACTATAATTTGCAGTTAGTGTATTTTGGATCTTTGCGACTGTAGTTAGTGCAAAAACAAAACAGTACTGTATCGTAGTATCTGCCAGAAGCTACACAGGATGTCTATAAATGACATAGGGTGTATATTCAGCAACAGTGAATGAAGAAATAACAATAAAAACGAGTTTGCGGGTGACAACCAGCAGCCAAAAACTGATACAAACAGAAAATAAATCATTTCTCACCAAACACGCCGACTCGATTTTGTGATACACTGGTGTGTTTCCAGTGATGCTCGCTTTTATTTTGAACCGACAGACTCAGCGAAACAAAGCTAGGGTATGTTAGCATCGGGTGTTTCCTGTTTATCGGCGCACGGCACCCACATTAAGACTGGAAAAATTGCAGAGTTTAATGCGTCTAAGATTATCCAAACCCAACATTAACATAAAAAGACGTCAAAATAAGGCCAAGGGAAGTTAAGTAAATGCAGTAAAAGCCGACGATAAACAGGAAGTAGTTTGTTGTTTACTCTAGCTTTAGCCACGTCTCACAGCCACAAACTTGGAATTGCTAAACGTGTTTTTGTGAATTGATCGGCCTATTATTAAAAGTATAATTCAGACAGGATTTAGAATTAAAATAGTGATTTCTTTGTCATATTGTCCAGCCCTCATTCAGATTTTGGACAACAACAAAAAAACAAAAAAAAATCTTCCCACACTGTTTCCCACAAAATGACCCCCCCCCTCTAAAAAATTAAACTGAAAAAGTGACGGGGGATTTAAACCAGCTCAGCTTTTCTGTCATCACTGTCCATCTGATCCTGGCTTTCACCGGACCCCCGTTGCCATGCCCACCCAGCGGCGAACGTGATTGGTCCAAGAGTGTAACTGTACTCCACCAGTCAACCACATGTCAACAACTGCTCCGTCAAACACACACGGCACAAAGAAGACCAGAGCCGGGGAGGTCCAAACCAGGACTAAGACAGGGCTGAGACAGGACTAAGACAGGACTGAGACAGGTCTAAGACAGGTCCAAACCAGGACTAAGACAGGGCTGAGACAGCTCTATACAAGGACTAAAACAAGACTAAGACAGGTCCAAACCAGGACTAAGACAGGTCCAAACCAGGACTAAGACAGGGCTGAGACAGCTCTATACAAGGACTAAAACAGGACTAAGACAGGTCTAAACCAGGACTAAGACAGGGCTGAGACAGGACTAATACAGGACTAAGATAGCTCTATACAAGGACTAAAACAGGACTAAGATAGGTCTAAACCAGGACTAAGACAGGTCTAAGATGGGACTAAGACAGGACTAAACCAGGACTAAGACAGAACTAAGACAGGACTAAGACAGGTCTAAGATGGGACTAAGACAGGACTAAACCAGGACTAAGACAGAACTAAGACAGGACTAAGACAGGTCTAAGACAGGACTGAGACAGGACTAAGACAGGACTAAGAAAGGTCTAAGACTGCACTAAGACAGGACTAAAACAGGACTAAACAAGGACTAAGACAGGACTAAGACAGATCTAAGACAGGACTAAACAAGGACTAATACAGGACTAAGACAGCTCTATACAAGGACTAAAACAGGACTAAGATAGGTCTAAACCAGGACTAAGACAGGTCTAAGATGGGACTAAGACAGGACTAAACCAGGACTAAGACAGAACTAAGACAGGACTAAGACAGGTCTAAGATGGGACTAAGACAGGACTAAGACAGAACTAAGACAGATCTAAGACAGGACTAAAACAGGACTAAACAAGGACTAAGACAGGACTAAGACAGATCTAAGACAGGACTAAACAAGGACTAATACAGGACTAAGACAACTCTATACAAGGACTAAAACAGGACTAAGACAGGTCTAAACCAGGACTAAGACAGGACTAAGACAGGTCTAAGACAGGACTAAACAAGGACTAATACAGGACTAAGACAGCTCTATACAAGGACTAAAACAGGACTAAGACAGGTCTAAACCAGGACTAAGACAGGACTAAGACAGGACTAAGACAGGTCTAAGACAGGACTGAGACAGGACTAAGACAGGACTAAGACAGGACTAAGAAAGGTCTAAGACTGCACTAATACAGGACTAAGACAGCTCTATACAAGGACTAAAACAGGACTAAGACAGGTCTAAACCAGGTCTAAACAAGGACTAAGACAGGACTAAGACAGATCTAAGACAGGACTAAACAAGGACTAAGACAGGACTAAACAAGGACTAATACAGGACTAAGACAGCTCTATACAAGGACTAAAACAGGACTAAGACAGGTCTAAAATGAGACTAAGACAGGAATAAACCAGGACATAAATAAATAAATAAAAATAAAAAATAAAGACAGGACAGAGACAGGTCTAAACAAGGTCTGAGATGGGTCCAAAACAGGACTAGGCCAGGACCAAGAAAGGTCTGATCCAAGAGTAAAACAGAATTAAAACCACATCTAAATCTTCCCTAAACCAGGGTTAAACGGGGACATCAACCGGGACTACAACCGGGACTTAAGATGGGTCTGATCCAGGAGGAAACCAGGAATGAACCACATCTAAACCAGGCCTAAAATAGGTCTAAACTGGGACTGTAACCAGGACTCTAACCAGGACTATATCCAGGACTATAACCAGGATAGGTCTGATCCAGGAGTAAACCAGGACTAAACCAGATTCCCTAACATGCACACAGCAGATTAAAAGCAAAGACTTAACCAGGTCTAAACTAGGTCTAAAACAGGACTGAGTCGGGTCTAAAACCGGGCTAAACTAGATCTAAACCAGGACTAAACCAGACGCACTCACGCAGACAGAAAGAAGGCCGATGCTGCTGGAGAGAACCACTTGTCTTTGCATCAAATTACAGCTGAGTGGCCAATACAGCGTCCAATCGTTTTAGAAATGTGATATGCCAGGGATTATACTATGAGCTGCGGCTTTGCAAGTTCTGATAGCGATTATGATAATTCAGTATTTTCTGCTTCATCAGACGGTCCTAAGTGTCTGAGTCAGGACCGCTAATGAGCACATCCTCCCACATCTCCCTCAAATCAACTCAACTATGCTCCAACCTTCATGTTTTTAACCATAGAGTGATGTTGAACTAATCTATCATCAAAGCAGGGAAAAAATCCAGTTGTGTTAAATTTTCTGACAAATTTTTTAATTAATTGAGATTTTAATTGCAATAAATATTTGTAAACTGAAAAATAACGATTATCAATGAATCAGATACTCTTGACATTCCTACTTTAAAGACCCTGTACCTGGTTTTTACTGTTTTGAAACGTGAAAAACAAAACTAGTTCATTTTTCAGTCTCAGTCTTTACATCAGTCACTTTCCTGATACAGTCCCACCATCTTAAATATTCACTTCCATGAGTTTAGAAGCACTAAGTCTCTAAGTCCAGAGTGCCATCCCAGGTAAACCTGACAAACGTTAGCATGCTAACGCCACACTTTCTGCTTCTCGTAGAATAAAACGCTCTCTAAATAGACGCGGAGAAAGAGCTCTGGTGTCATTTTCACCTGAACAGATGCTTTTACAACATATCGGTGCTGGGGCAACACAGATTTTACTTTATTACACGCAAAAATTCGTGTATATGAACTAGATTTGTTTTTCGCATTTAAAAACAGTAAAAATCAGTTACAGCACCTTTAAAATATGTAATCTAAGGAGAGAAAAATACTGATTTACAAGAATAACATCGGGCTGCTTTAATGATTCAACCGTATCAAGTTGTGGATGTGCTGTTCCTTCTTCTCCGAGTCATGACTAAGCCTCTGCAAACCCCTGACCCTCCGTTGCATCACTGTCTCCTCCGTCGGTTTCATCAGAGCGCCGCGGTGCCGAACAGCCTCCTGCGGTGAGGCTCACATTTCTACAGCTGTGTCTACAGCAACGGAGCACGCCTCGAGTCGGTGTCTTTATCAAAAAAACTAATACAACAGTGACTCAGGACTAACCCTCCATCTGACCCCATTTTGGTGAAAAATATGTATAACGAAGACGGTGTTGTTCTCTTAGATATGGACATAAGTTTGCAAAGTGTACAGATCTGTGTTGTCGAAACGTGCCACGATATCAAAATAAAATATTACAACAGTGACTCAGGATTAATTCTCCATCTGACCCAGTTTTCGTGAACAATTTGTGTGAAGAAGACAATGTTATTCTCTTTGCAAAGTGTGTTGTTCTTGTTGATGAAGTAATCCTATTTGAAACCAGTTTGCAACAACTATCAAATTTCAGTGTTACAATTAATGCCAGAAAAACACAATTTAAGAACTATTCACGATTACTGAGTTGTCTAAGACGCTACAATTCCTCAGGCTTGTAATCAACTTTATGAAACTGAGCTTCCACGATGAATAAAATAAGTATAATAACATATATGCGACAAAAACAGACAAGTAGTTCACATTTAGGCATCATTTTTAGATTACAAATTAGTAAAAAACACTTCATTTTGCTCCTGAAATGGTCACGATTGTTATGTTTTTGTTCTTACGATTATGTTGTGACCTGACCAATCTTGACACCCATATTTGCGACTTAAAACATACATATTTTTTATCAGAATCTACAATTGTTTCAATCATTCTCCAACTGAAGTACTATCACAAGAAGTTTGAAAGTAACGTCAGCGAAACAAAAACTAACCTGGGAGCTAAACAAATTTCCAAGATTCAAAGACTCAAGTCAAGTATGAACCAGGTCTAAACCAAGACTTAACCAAGACTTAGCCAAGATTAAACCAAGACTAAACCAAGACTTAACCAAGACTAAACTAAGACTAAACGTGGGTATTATCCAAGAATCAATAGATATGACAGAACTATGACTAGAGCCTGACAAAACCAGGAAATTATCTCTACCATAACACTGGAAGAAAGCTGCAAAACACAGAAAAACTTCAAAATACACCCACTGTTCCCTGCAGCACTGAACAGCTTGAATCTTCAGGAGCATTTGTTTCACATTTGCCGAGACAAACTCTCGAAGCGAACACAAACAAGCGGTGTCTGATTTCTTACCTGTAACTCACACCAGGCCACCTCCACAGTCGTCTCTGTATCCAGCCCCTTGTACACCGTCTTAAAGGACCCTCGTCCGATCTCGATATCGAATTTCAAGAAGCGCCCGTCCGGTGACGTGCCCACGGCTTTGGTCTCGGCCTCCTCGATGTCGTCCTGTACGCGCTTCTCCGCCTCCCTCTGCTCTGCCCTGGCCTTGGCTTGACCTCGCTCCTCCTCCGTCTCCTGCTCCTTCTCCTCCGTCGGGCTACACGTGCTACATTCATCCGCCTGCTCTACCAACTCTGCGTCTTTTTTCGCCGACTCGTTTTTCTCCGTCCCAGTCGTGACATCGGGCTGTGCGATTGCCACTTTGTCCGTAACATCCAACGCTGTCGGGATTGGCTCTTGTGCCGCCACATCTGCGCCAACCTTTTCGCTCGTAACTGGAGGGTCGACATGGATTTTAACGCTACCCGTATCCACGTCTACCTCTGTGTTCTGATTGGTTTCCTCCACCAACGGTACGCCAAGGCACGGTTCTAGATTCGCGGCGAGGCTAGACTGCAAGTACGGCGGTCTGTGGGCATCTCTGGCGTCGCTTTCCCGCAAACCCGGTACCGTTCCGGGGGGGTGGGGCGGGAAGAAGGTGGGTGCTCCTCCGCAGTCCGGGGGCGAGGTGATGATTACGGCGGCTTTGCTGGGAAGGTCCAGAGCGGTGGCGTTGGAGTCGCAAATGACGCTGCGCCTGAAGAAGCGGTGTTCAGCGGTCCTCGAGTCGCGGTCCATCGTGTGGCGCCGCCGCTGGACCTCCGGGTGCGCGCCGACCCCCAAATGCATGTCAGAGCTGATACCGGAGCCGTTGACGTTTTTGGGAAGGTTTTTAGACGAGGGGCGCGGGGAGGTAGAAGGGGTCAGGTTGGCCGGGGTGCTTCGCTTCACCGCCTTTTTGTTGCTATTGCTTTCAGACATTCCTCTAACCATAAATATAAAACATCAACAGTAGTTAAAAAAAGGGAATGGCAACCAAAATATACAAGCTCGAAAAAGCGTTCCTCCTCGTTTGTGAGCTGCTCTCGCCACAGCTTCAGTAAGAAATCCTAGAGTTTCTTCGAGTTCTTTCAGAGGAGGGAAGAGGCGAGCCCCAGGGGAGGGGAGAGGGCCTTGTTTCAGAGGCGAGGCAGTGAGAAGAAGATAAAATATTCCCAACAAAGCAGAGGTGCAAGCGCTGCAATGTAGTGGCAAAAGTCAAATCAGCACCCAAATCCATCCTGCTGCCGACATCGAAAGAACAAACACCACGGCATGGAAAGACTGGAGCTGAGACTGTACCAAAATCCTGAGTAGGTCCAATAGGGTAATCCAAGTGTCGTCAGTGTGTGATGGTAACTCCACAGAGGGCTCGGCGCTAGGTCCAGCCTGGCCTAGCCGCGGCCAGCTCGGGGAGTGCAGCCTCTGAAAGGGAAAGAGAGAAAAGTTTAGTTTACAAATCAAGCATTCTATATTTTCTAGGGCTGTAGTCCTTTAGTCGTTTAGTCCCTTGATTTTCAACCAGTGTGCCGGGGAACACTAGTGTGCCTTGAGGTTTTGCCAGGTCTGCCTTGAAAAGTTTGAGTTAACAGATTCACAAATGCAGCTGTCATTAACTAAATTATCTTTATGGAGAGTCCTGAGCAACTTTTGCACCAAAAAGAACCCAAAACCATCACTATTACCAAATTTAAAGAACTAGACAGTGGCACAGACATTAATTGCCTCATTATATACCATATTTTTTATTAAATGAAATAAGTAGGTGGTGTGCCGTGGTAGCTTTTAAACTTAAAAAGTGTACCGCAACTCAAAAAAGGTTGAACAACACTGGTTTAGTCGATTACTCGGTCGATGGTGTCTTAGTCGACCAAGATTTTTATTAGTCAACTAATTGTTTTATTTGCATCCAACAAAATTAAGTAGCAAAAACTGCAAACACAAGAAGATTTGGAGTGAGTTGGCTAAAGATTTTGGAGTAAATCTCTATTTCTAACACATACATACACTGTTTACTAGCACTTTTCTGTGTAAATTGTTATTTGCGTGAACTGTGGAGTAGTTTCGGTCTTTTAAGTGCAGTTTGGGTCAGATACACGGAGATATTTCATTGTTTTGATATATTTTTGCCACACCTCTTTTTAGTCGACTAATCCCTTGTTTTTTAACCAGTGTGCCGGGGAACACTAGTGCGCCTTGAGGTTTTACCAGGTGTGCGTTGAAAAAATGTCCAGTTTGAGTTAACAGATTCACAAATGCGGATTTAATGAACTTATAGACCTTTTAGGAGTGTCCAGAGCAACATTTGCACCACAGAAAGAATGCAAAACCATCACTATTACCAAATTTAAAGAACTAGACAGTGCCACAGACATTATTTACCTCATTATATACAATATTTTTAACTAAATGGTATGATAAATGTGTGCCACAACTCAAAAAAGGTTGACAAACACTGGACTAATCGGTCGATGGGGCAGGTCTTTAGTCAACCAAGAATTTCTTTAGTCGACTACAGTCCTATTATTTTCACACGTGGCATGAAACCATTTGCCCCCAGCCACCAACGTTTATAAGGCAGAAAAGCTCAAAATTGTTCAAGAAACTAGGTCAAAACACGTTCATGACAAAAAGTAATAAGAGTTTGTTGACGTCAATGAATTCAGTAGTGTCTCTCTGAAATGCTCTGGAGCTGAAAGTTGAAATTTGAAATGTGTCTTATGCCTGATGAATGTTGGGAAGTTGCCAAAATGACAGATATACGGTATACATAAAGTACAAGAACATGCTGTCACACACGGTCAGTATTTTGGCCTGTGATCAAGGCAAGAGCAATTTCAAGATAGTGTCAACTCTTCAAATCACAGAACGCAAAGCAGTTCATCAAAACGAACCCTATAGTTTAGGCCTTTACAAACATGTTCAGAAATGAGTGACATTGATTCCAGTATCATTTTCGCTCTACAGTTCTCTTAAGTAAGCTATCCATTAAATCTTGCATTGTGAACTCAATATTTAACTGACAGAAGCATAATAATTGCAGTATATTATTAGGCTACAAAAACTACAAAAAGGGCCAAAAACACGACTATAAGTGACAAAAACGATACTAAGGGCGGCAAAAACACAACAAAAGAAACAAAAAAATGTCTAACAGCTACACCATGGCCCAAAAATGCATCTAAAAGCAACAAAAGCACAACTAAGAGTGAGAAAAATACTATATATATAAATATAACTATTAGTGACTAAAATGACATTAAAAGTTAGAAAAACACAACAAAAGAAACAAAAACATGACTTAAAGCAACAAAAAGGGTCAAAACACATCTAAAAGTAACATAAACACAACTAAAATTGACAAAAACGCTGCTAAAGTGACAAAAACGGTACTGTGAGTGACAAAAACGCAAAAAAAGCAACAAAAACACGACAAGTGAGACAACTTTGACTATAAGTGACAGAAACAATATAAAAACACAACAAAAGTGATAAACATGGCTAAAAATTACAAAAAAGGCCAAAAAGCAACCAAAACACAACTATGGGTGAGAAAAACATGACTAAAAACAACAACGAGGGCTAAAAACGCATCTAAAAAGAAACAAAAACACAACTAAAAGTGAGAAAAACGTGACTATAAGTAAAAAAAAACAACATTAAGTAACAAAAATCCAACAAAAGCAACAAAAACCTTATTATAAAAGTGACAAATGTAACCCGTCATATCACAGCATGAACCAGGATCTAAGGCAGGTGTCACAGATGAGTGCGGTGAGGACGGAGGCCACAGACACGGAAGATCTCACACACCCTGATTGAATGGAACAAAGAAACAGTTTCCATAGATCAATGGCCACACGGGTCTCTCCACCAGCTTCAGGAGAGTTCTCTTATTAACATCGTAAAAGTGGTATAATTTACATATTTGCATTATTTAGCATAAAAAAATGTATTAAAATAATCACAAAAGTATTTACAA
Organism: Rhinogobius similis; assembly: GCA_019453435.1. NCBI lineage: Eukaryota > Metazoa > Chordata > Actinopteri > Gobiiformes > Gobiidae > Rhinogobius > Rhinogobius similis. The sequence goes on along the minus strand of CM033619.1, from coordinate 8,002,063 downwards.
ATATTTGAATCCCAAAAAAATGTATCTTTTAAACACATAATACAAAATCCCCAATGTATCCCCCAGCAACCGTGAGAAAATGACTGCAAACGGCAGTTACAAAATAAAACACGTTTAAGATAGATATTTTCACTTTTAGAGTTGACCTGATTTAATGGAACCAAAAAAAAGTTTATTCAATGGCATTAATCAACGGCAACACAGGTCTCTAAAGGACAAAACAAAACAAAAAACCAATAAGCACCAACATTAACCTCCAACTGACAAATTCTTTTAGTAAAATAACTATCTTATATGTTGACTTAAATTGCTAATATTTACAAATCACATTCAAAAACTGCCTATGTATAATTAGCAGCAAGCAACTTTACATGTAATCAAAACAACAATAAAATAATTTTAACAGCAATGTAAAGTCAGAGCAGGCTCTCCTGTACCTTCAGACAGTCCTGCTGGGAAACAGACGCTGCGCTCCAGACACTGGGAAGTCGGTTCTTTCACATTTGAAAGATATGAGTTCTGACCTCAGAGCGTTCCAGCTGAATTAACTCGTATGTAAACAATTTGGCTAATGCTAACTGTAAATAACAGATTCATTTCGGATTTATCCTATTCACCTTATTCCGTAAGTTGTTCCGCCATCTTTTTCCGTTGTAGTTTACACGGGGCAGACGAGCTCAAATGTACATGAGCAACAACAAGTCAACAATGCACCGATTTCCTGGGAAGTCTGAAAACGGCTTTCTAGTCCGTGTAGAACTTATTTTCTGTTGAGCTTGTCTGCTCCATGTAAACTACAACGGAAACAAGATGGCGGCGCGTACGGCAACTTCAGGAAGAAGGTGAATAGACCTAAAAAGAGGCAAAAACAGATTTACCAGTTCGAGTGGCGTTCCCGGGCCTTTTTTCAAGTCAAAGGTGGGAAATAGTCCAGTTACCTGTTGCCTGGAACGCACCAAGAGAGCAGGCCTGAAGGACCCGTTGCCCATGGTTACGCCTAACAACCAGTGGCTCTAACTGACCAATCACAACATATCAGTTTTGGTGAAATGAACACAACTTTTCAACTCAAAAACACTCAGAAACGCTTGGTTCTTTTATTGGTTTGTCAATTCATATTTCAGCGTTTTCTCTTGGCTGTATTTGAACTTTGAGCAGAATCCCATTTTTACAACATAAATCGCAAATCTAATCGCAATTGCAATTTTGGTCTGAAAAATCGCAATTAGATATTGATCCCAAATCGCGCAGCTCTGCTCAAAACTACGCTTCTACAGCATTAAAAAGCTCCAAACTTCATCACTGCCGATTAGAAATGACCAAACATCCATTAAAATCTGGATAACCGCACGACCCAACCCAACTAGAAATTTTGGAGTAAATATCCTTCCATAAAAGTAGAGGCTTAGCGAAGAATCTCTCACATCTGTGCGGCTGGTTAATGCGGAGAAGCGATTCAAAGAGTAGCACTAATTGTTCCGTGGTCCAAATTTAGCCCAAAGTCCCCGCAGCACTGACCTCTCGGCTGGGACACTCTCTGGCCGTTCAGCAGCTTAGCACCAGAGGAGAAGAGGCGGGGGGTGACACTTAGTGACAGAGGGAGAGCACCAGACAATATTGGCACTCATGACGGGAATATTATCACACGACACTGCAGCTGAAGAAAGAACGCGTGAGAAGAGGCCGCTGCGTTCATCTGTAACACTTCAAACTGGAAGAACGTAATACTGGGGCTGTTTATCTTTAGTCGTTTAGTCGATTAATCGGTCGACGTGTCTTAGTCGACCAGCATTTTTATTAGTCGACCAACATTTTTATTAGTCGACCAACATTTTTATTAGTCGACCAACATTTTTATTAGTCGACCGACATTTTTATTAGTCGACCGACATTTTTATTAGTCGACCGACATTTTTATTAGTTGACCGACATTTTTATTAGTCGACCGACATTTTTATTAGTCGACCGACATTTTTATTAGTCGACCGACATTTTTATTAGTCGTCGACCGACATTTTTCGTAGTCGACCGACATTTTTATTAGTCATCGACCGACATTTTTATTAGTCGACCGACATTTTTATTAGTCGACCGACATTTTAATGTCGACCAACGTTTTTATTAGTCAACCAACATTTTTATTAGTCGTCGACCAACATTTTTATTAGTTGACCGACATTTTTATTAGTCGACAAACATTTTTATTAGTCTACCGACATTTTTCTTAGTCGATTAATGACATTTTTATTAGTGGACCGACTTATTTTTTAGTCAGACCAATTTTATTAGTCAACCAACATTTTTATTAGTCGTCGACCAACATTTTTATTAGTCGGCCAACATTTTTATTAGTCGTCGACCAACATTTTTATTAGTCGACCAAAGTTTTTATTAGCCGACCAGTTATTTTATTCAGATTTAATGGATTTATATGGCAAAAACAGCAAAAACAACAAGATGTGGAGTGAGTTTGCTGAAGATTTGAGTCCAACAAATAAATACAGTTTCCTCGTATTTATTTGTAAAAATAGTCTTAGTTTTTGCATAAATTCCTCTGCAGTTGTGTTCTTTTGAGTGCAGTTTTGGTCAGATATATGTACATACGTCATAGTTTGATATTTATTCTGCCACACCCCATTTTAGTCGATTAATCGGTCGATAGGACAGGTCTTTAGTCGACCAAGAAATTCTTTATTCGACAACAGTCCTACATAATACTGCCTGTAATTACAAAGATTAAAAAACTGTAAATTAGAGCTGCACGATATTGGAAATGTGATACTGCAATATCCATATTATTGCGATATTTAAATAAATGTTTTAACTAAAGCTGAAACTAACTGTTAGAAGTCACTAGTCAGAGATTATTTCTATTGTAGATTGAGACTTATAATAAACATTTTTAACCAAATAAATGTTTAAATATTGTGAATGAAGGCTTTTAGATAGAAAATATTTATGAATAAAGTGTAGAATTGAGGAAAATCAGAAATAATCTATTCTTTTTAGCCATTTTTCTGCTAATTTAGTTTGAAAAAGCTAGATTTTATTCAGGATTTCCCCTTTTCAATGTTTTCATTTTAAAAACAGAACATTTCTATCAGATGAAGACTTTGGTGTTACTGCGATGCATTGTTTTTTTGCGATATCATTATTGCGTCAGATAATACTGCAATATCGATACTTCTGCGATATATTGTGCACTGTAAATTCAATCAGATCGGACCATTTAAAGTCTATGATAGGTTCTCGTGTTTCTTTTTTATTGTTTTTTTTTTTATTATAAATTAGTTTGATGGGGTAGAGCCTGTAGTAAATATTGATCATAGTTTTAAATCTGTGAAGGGGAAGTTTGTGAAGACACAAAAGTTTAAAATTACAGGAAGACATGGAATCCCTCTGTGATGTCATCAAAAAGCCTCGTGCCGCTGAACATACAGAAACAGCTAACGTTCAACTGACACATTTTTCTGACAGTTTAACCCATCATTCAACAAAACAAAGTTGTTATCAGGTGTTATTATTTGTCAAATCATTACTATTATGTAATTTATATGGATTTTGGCCCTTGTTTTCAATAAGGTTGCTATGGTAACAGTTGTGGAATTACCTCCAACTATGTCATATCTGCTGCTCATGTTCAACCAGGAAGTAACATTATAAACTTTGCCAAAACTGTTAAATTAGGGACCAATGGGCAAAATGTAAAATCTTAAATGTTCACTACGTTTTATTGAAAAGTGTTGTCTGACCTGTCGTATAGATAGATTTTGTAATTCAGAGAGTGCTTCCAAAGAGGTCTGGCTCACTTTTGGTTCTCGGAACACTTTAGAGAGAGATGATTGGATAAGAAAGAACACAGACTCAGGTGAAAACAAGACGGCAGGTGTGAAGAGAAAATGCTGACTTGATCTTGTGATAAACCGCAGTATTTCCAGTGATTGTAGCTTTATACGTCGAGCCGACAGACTTAGCAAAACAAAGCTACACGTGAGAATCACCCGTTTCCTGTTTGACGCACAGCACTTGTGATAAAAAGATAAAAATATATCTCCAGTGGATAATGCATCTGTCATTATCCAAGTGCAATGCAGCATCACATAGAGGCGTTCAGGCGAGGCTATTCAACTGAAGGCCCTGGGGCCAAATCAGGCCCTCCAGGGGTTATGATTCGGCCCTCAACCATCTTCTAAAAGTATAGAAAATATTCTCTCTTGGTTTACAGACCTGGTTAATGCTGGGTTGGACCCAGATTAGACCTGGTTTAGACCCAGTTCTGTCCTGGTTTAGTCCTTGGTTGGAACTGGTTTAGTCCTGGTTTAGACCTGTTTTAGACCTGTTTTACACCTGTTTTAGTCCTAGTTTAACCCTGGTTTAGTCCTGGTTTAGTCCTGGTTTAGACCTGTTTTACACCTGTTTTACACCTGTTTTAGTCCTAGTTTAACCCTGGTTTAGTCCTGGGTTGGAACTGGTTTAGTCCTGGTTTAGTCCTGGTTTAGACCTGTTTTAGACCTGTTTTAGTCCTAGTTTAATCCTGGTTTAGTCCTGGGTTAGTCCTGCGTTAGTCCTGGGTTGGAACGTATTTAGTCTTGGTTTAGACCTGTTTTAGTCCTGGGTTAGTCCTGGATTAGTCCTTGTTTAGACCTGGTTTAGTCCTGGTTTAGTCCTGGTTTAGTCCTGGTTTAGTCCTGGTTTAGTCCTGGTTTAGTCCTGGTTTAGTCCTGGTTTAGTCCTGGGTTAGTCCTGGGTTAGTCCTGGGTTAGTCCTGGGTTAGTCCTGGGTTGGAACGTATTTAGTCTTGGTTTAGTCCTGGTTTAGTCCTGGTTTAGTCCTGGGTTGGTCCTGGGTTAGTCCTGGGTTAGTCCTGGTTTAGTCCTGGTTTAGTCCTGGGTTAGAAATGATTGCACCTTTTGCTAACTGCATCCATTAAAATCACGATTTTGTGTTGATTTAGTTTAATTGTGCAGCCATGGTCTATACGAGGTAAATAAAGTCATCTATTCAGAGGCTTCAGAGGCTAAACAACAGGAGAAAAAGTGTGTTTGAACAGACAGCTGCATTAAAGGGACAGTCAATCACGATACGACGATTTCATAAAAACAGCAGATCGTCACAGGGACCAGCTCACGATTTCATTTTTATCCCCATATCACTCAGCCGCAATTCAAGCTATTAGATACTGAACGATCGGTCGAAATAGTAATTACCACGACATGTTTGGTGCAAAACTGTCACACAAGTTTAACACAGAACCAACACAGACAGAATCGCTGCAAAACTAACTCATGATCGTACACACAATACGTATCCTGCCAGCATCCGACTGTAACTGAAGCTTGCAAAACAGCCAGCGTTTATGATTGACACTGTTTGGCATTGCAATTTAGGTGTTGCATAATGCCTAATGCAACACAAAACAGCAGCCAGTGCAGAGGTGTGCGTCACGCTTTGAGTCATCCCCACTGTGTGTGTTGTTTAATTTGTGTCAACCTATTGTTTAAGTTGCTCCCGGTTTATTCTTAAACCCATAACTGGATCAAGGATTGCAAAAATACTGTCGTTTCAACGCAAACGAAAACAACAAAATGCAGGGTAATGTACAGTTTGATTTATTTACAGTGCCGGAAATGAAATTATGTCTCGTTTTAGTCTTATTTAAAGGAGACGATCAACTTTTTTAAATCAACTTTTTTCTTGTTACAACCGTGTTTCCTCCACATTAGTTTAATGTTGGGTTTTGATTGATTCCTGCATGTTTGAGTTAATCCTGCATTTTCCTGCAACTGAGGCTCGAGTGCTCGGAAATTCCTGTTTTCACCTACCACCTATCCCCGCCCACATCCCTGTATTTAGTTGCAGTTATTGGAAAAATGAAAAAAGAGTGACACAATAAAAGTTCTACGATGTCACGTAGCCACTTTTCAAAGATAAAAACATGTAAATGACAATCTGCTGCTTATCACAGTGAAATGTAGCTATGAAGTTCTACAGTTTTGAACAGGAAGTCGATTGATCATTGAGTTGTTTAAGATAAATATTGTGATTTATAATGAACAACGTGTTAAATGATGATCTACTTTATCTTATAGTTCAATACTTGTCGTTCAAGTACTTGAAAAGCATAATATGCCTCCTTTAAAATGTAAAGTCATGCAAAGATACTGGTTTAGTGTTACGATTAAAAAAAAAAAAAAACATAACTGGCAGTGATTCAAAAATAGCTAGGGCTTTTCATGAGTTACGCCAAGTCCCTCATGGCTTTACATACGAGCTAGAATGTAAACACTGGGACATATAGAGCCAAACAGCCCCCTCCCACTCAAGCTAAAAACAGTGCACTTCAGTAAAAGTAGATATTTTTGGCCACCGAATTTGCCTCTGGTACTTTTAGATTTTAAATTTACACAGTGCAATAAAAGGTGGTCAGCATTTACTGATCATTTACTGACTTAAATGTGTGCGCTCCAGTGCAGTGTCTGCAGCTCACTGGGCTCAGGTAAACATTAGTGCACAAAGCTCCATCCTTCTGCAGTGTTGTGTTGTACAGACTGCAGGCAGAAGAAACTCAAAAGGAAGTGTGACACTCAGGTTATGCAGCCAACTTTGTCCACAAGCAACACACAAAAGCACTAGCCACGATCTGCGGCAGAAGCCTTGTTAAAACACGAGCTGCTCTGTACCTTTCACATCTGCGTTAGCTCCACTGTTACCGAAGAGAAACTGGAGATGAAACTTGTTTAAATCCTCTCTGGCTCCTCTGCAGAGCTCGCTTCGTAACAGCGCACACGTCCCTGTAGTGCGTCACATTCAAGCTACAGTTGGTTGTCCAAAAGCCCCAAATGATCTATTTACAAAAAGACAAAGTTATCCACAATGCAGCACGAGCTCCTGCGCAGTGTGCGCCGCGTCCACCGGAGAACGGACACCTCCCACCGGGCAACACGAGCCGAGTCCGCCGCTGCCGGAGCCCACACTCCGGGACTTGTTTAATTGCGTATGTCACTGCTGCCTGTGCGGCTCTGCGGACGCGTCTTCACTTCACAATCGGACGTCCACTGACGCATGGCTCCTGGTGCGTGTCGTCCAGCGCTGTCCCGTCTGCGCCTCTCACGCGCTGCTGTGCTCCTCTGGTCACTGATCACTCTTCTGTGATGACTCGACAGCGAAGCTGCTCAACACGCAGCAGCGGCAAAGAGCGGCAAAGCAGCCGTGTGCGTAACCGCGCTGACGCGGAAGTGACTCACGCGCGCCTTCAAAGAAAACTGCAATCAAGCGGCGCATGAATGGATGAACGATAAGTGCAGATAAATGTGTGTAAGTGTGCACAGCATCAGCCTGGATACCCACGGTGTCGCGTGTCTAACTCAGACACAACGGGAGACCTTTTCAAATCCTCAATCCTGATTTTAAAGAAAAGCCCTATTTTCATTGTTAGGTTTTGTTCCACTGAGATCGGCTTCATAAATATAAACTATATTAATAAATGTGGTTCACTCTGAATGGCTGACACTGCACTCGGTCGCAGAGAGTCGGAATCATCTCGCACAACGTGAGGTAAAATCTGGAACGTGTTTTGGAGCTTTATTTTTGCGGCTTAAAGCGGAAGTGCTTGTATTTCCGTCCGGGCTTGACTGCTGTGCCAGAGGCGCCTCCAGCTGCAACGTGAGCCTTTATCATGGCTTTAATGCGCGCTGTGTTCATGTCAGAGCACTCACTCTGCTTTTAGTTGTTTGTTTCTTCTTGTTTTGATGTTTTTACTTCTCTCCCATGCGCCCGACTACTTTGTCCAACAGGTTTCTTTTTTTTTCCTTTTTTTTTTTTTTTTTTTTTTTTTACCAAATCACATTTTGAACCATCACTGTTACTGCATTGTCGCAAAAAAAACAAAAAAAAAACTAACCCAAAAAACACGTAGAGTAGCCTATTGACCCTTTGAACCTACGTCACATGGTCACGTGGGTGCGTCAGAAAAGCGTGAACGCAGCGTTGCAGGAACACAAATCTGACAAAAACTCACACTGATTGCTATTTTTGTCAGTGAGATGCTGGCTACTTCTAATGTATGTTCAATTCAGTTGTGGGTGGATGTGGGACATATTTTAGACACTCAGAAAGTAAAGACAGCACACCTGGAGCTGACCCAGAAAAACACCCAGATTTCTACAGAACCAATGAAAGAAGCACAATCTGAGGTGAGAAAAGTTTGATTTAGATTATTCTAAATGACAGATGATCATTGAGCTCCATTGAAGTAAACCTGTGAGTCAGGAGCAGGACACTTACACAAAGTCACAAATAAATAACACTTTTCTCTTGAGTTTGACTGAATAAAACATATTCTGGCAAGTAGTTTGTGAATATATGTAAAATGCATGTGCTGCAATTGTACACACATTCATACAAGTTCATTTTCTTTCACTTGGCTCTTTGTAAACGACTAAAGACATGCCACGTCGTGTAACGCCGATTGATCACATATTCATAATTGTTTTGTAACATTAGCCTTGACTCACCTTGTAAAAAGTGCTCAATGCAAATTCGTGAGTACGTTCAGTGCTTCCAGCTCTTACGGTTTGTCTTCTATCTTAATTAAACAATAAAGTTGATTGATGGGCAGGTTTTCCACAGAGTTTCCATAATTTAACGTGCACAGACAGCGCAAAGTGGGTGTTGCGTGATGACACAAAGGGTTAACAGAGTATTTTCTTTTGGCCTAACGTTAAACCCCTGGATATACTGGTGCTCTGACACTTTAGTGGGATACATGTAATCATCAGTAGTGACCAGGGCAGTTGACAAGGGGGGCAAAGGGGTCAATTGTCCCAGAATTGGACCCTCTTCCTATCCGTTTGTATTAGAGGGGGGCCCATACGAGGTTTCTTGCCCAGGGCCACAAAATTCCTGTTGACGGCACTGGTAGTTTACGTTGTTTATTCCAGTGTACGCTGCGGTCATTTTGCATCGAACGCGGTGGATTTTCAGGTTAATCGGGCGCTTTTTGAGGTTCCATTCTCAGCTCTGAACATGGGTTTCTTTGAAGACTTTTTCCAATTCAAAAGATATTCCATTTGTTTTAAACAGTTAATCGCCATGGCAACGGCCCTGAAACTCATGGATAGAATAGTAGCGTGCTATGAGTGAATGAGATTAAAGTCTATATGAGAGATTAGACGACACAGACACTAAAGTGAACATGATTATATTGAAGATTTTACGAAGCATTTTGCCCATTTGACAGTTTTTATGAAGTTTATAATGTTGCCTACAACTGTTACCTAGCAACCATTTGAAAACAAGGGCCTAAACTTACTTATACCTTTATTTTATTGAATGATGGTTTAAAGTGCGTATGACAGGTTTTCACGGTTTTCTAGTTTTGTCTTTATTTGGTGTATTAATAGACGTTGTAATAAATATAAGTTATAGTTTCACAACAATCAAGTGGCCGTTTGTGGAGAAAAGTTTGAAAAATCTGTAGAAAATCACAGGAAGTAAACAAACTGATGTCATCATACTAGGGAGACAACGATTATGCATAATTTATACAAAAGAAACGACTTCTTTTTTTGACCCTTTAAGCATTGATTTAACAAAAAAGGGCGTTCACATGTATTTTTATTTGTAACATTTTTTTAAATCTGTGACATTAGATGAATTTGGCCCAATGTACAGTGTGGTTGCTAGGTAATTTCCTAGTGTGATGTCATCATTTACAACCAGGAAGTAAAACAAAAAAACTCAAAAATTGCTACACCGGCATAAAAAGTATTTTTGCCAAATTTGAACTATATTTATCTGAACTGCATTTAAGTGAAAGGAGAAGTCCAACCTGTCATAGGCACTTTGTCCCAAAAATGTGTCAGTTACGTTCATGGATGTATTAAATGAACTGGATAAGACACGCCCCCTCTGTCCATGTCCCAGATTGATTAGCGGTCGTGCGAGGTACTGCAGCCTTTTGGGCCCAGCCTTTTTCTAAAATTGCACATTATAATTGTAGACAGTACTTAATTATTATCGGTATTTAAATAAAGTAGAAGGAAATGTTCTTTTCTACCGTTTCTAAAATCACAGAAATTACCGTTTTTATATAAAGAACGAGAACGAGCGTCGGACGATACAAACAGAAGCACGTGGACAAGGCTAGACTAGAGACACCTGTAAGTTGTATTTTATTTCATTTCAGACGCTTTCACGTGTGTCTAACATGAAGAATACAATTACAATCACACAAGCTAACGTTAACACAAAAACCTGTAAGCTGCGTGGTCGCTCACGTCGCTCAAAGCATCATGGGGGATTGTGGTCACGTGGTGCCCTAAAGCTAAGATGGCAGCCTCCGTATCAGGAAGTAACGCGGAAGTAAGAAACTTTTTAGGGGTCATGCACCAATAAGCACACGCCACAGGGAGGAACAGGGCGCCATTTTGGGTTCATCTTCCAGGTTTAATTATAGGTCTATGGTTACGTTTATATTGTCCTTGTATTTTTGATGGCACGTCACTTTTTGATGACATCACAGAGGGATTCCATTCTAGAGCTCATCTCTCTTAAACATTTATTCTTTTACGTTTCCTCACAAACTGCATCTCGACTGATATAAAACTAAGATAACTATTTACCACATGTGCCCTCCATCGAACAAAGTTATAATTAGACAAAAATGAGAGCCTGTCATACAGACTTTAAAATGTCCTCCTGGTTATAATGTTGACAAAAGCACTTTATTTATTTCTGTTCACTCAGCTCAGTCAGCCAAGAAGCGCAGACTGAATTAGGCCCCAGTCCGTCCAGAAAGCCCTCAATCAAAACAGGATAATGGTCTTTAGCTCATCAGTGGAGTGGAGAGAGATTTCCTCTCCTCTTTAGGGCCGGCGTGCAGGGCTCTTCTGTCTCTGAGGCCCTGGACGTCACATGCACGCTATTGTCCATTTCATCCTGAGGCTCTTCCTGTTTCAAATCCACTCGCAGGAAATATTTTAAAATACAAAAACTGAAATGTATAATGCAGTTCTGTGGTATTGTGCAACCATCATGTCTGCAAGCTGCCACAAAAAAGAACAACATTTTTGCTCTAAAGGACAAATATTATGCATTATTTGTATTGGTGCAGTCGTGGTGTGGTCTGGTGTTGAGGAAACTCTTTGTTGATTCAAGAGGAAACACAACTTTTTCCCTCTTTTAATATGTTTACTAGCAAATGTATATTTTAGGCACAACTAAATCAAGTCGAGTCACAACAAAGTCTTAGCAGACGTTGTTGACGTGGCGTTACCGCCGAAGAAAATATACCTTCTGTAGATGTTAAAGGCCCTGTACCTGATTTTTACTGTTATGAAATGTGGAAAACAGAACGAGTGTATGTTCATGTCTCTACAGCACACAGTATCGTTCACTTACCAAATGCAGTCCCAGCATCCTAAATATTCACTGTGAGAAGTTTCTAAGTACTTTTAATGAGTTTCTGAACCCAGAGCGTCCCAGACCGTCACAGGTGAAGCTAACAAACATTAGCATGCTAACGGCGCACTTCCTGCTTCCTCTATAAATAGTAAAAGTAAAAGTTCTGGTGTCATTTTCACATGAGTAGATGCTTTTACAATATATCTGTGCTGGAGCAACACAGATTTAATTTTATTACAAGCAAAAAATAAAACGGTAAGATGCTCTAGTTCTGTTTTTCCCGTTTCACAACAGTAAAAATCAGGGACAGGCCCTTTAAAATACAGCAAGCAGCGCTAGCGTCACGGTAGCATTTAGCCCATTTTGTCAATTTTACATAACGTGTCTCCTTTAACCACAATAGTAAGTTGTGAATTTACCTAGAACGTCTGCCTCTCAGATGGAGCTGTGGAGTTGACATGATCTTAAAGAGCGTATGACAGGTTTTTAACATTTTCTAATTTTAACTTTATTTGGTGTATTAATATCTGTTGTAAATATAAATTATAGTTTTACATCAATCAAGTAGCTGTTTGTGGAGAAAAATGGAAAAATATGTTGAAAATTACAGGAAGTAAACAAATTGATGACATCACACTAGGGAGACAAGGTTATGCATGATTTACGTAATAGAGACAACATTTTTGACCCTTTAAACATTCATTTAACAAAAATAAAGGAGTTCATGTGTATTTTTATTTGTCAAATTAAAAAAATCTCTAACATTAGATGAGTTTTTGCCCAATGTACTTTCTAATTTCCTAGTGTGATGTCATCATTCACAACCAGGAAGTGAAATTAAAACCTGAAAAATTGCTTAATTGGGATAAAATTTGAACAGCATTTTAGCAAACATTGAAATATATTTATCTTAACTGCATTTTAGTCAAATGTGTAGTCCAACCTGTCATAGGCCCTTTAATGTTACTGGGTAAATATACCAGCTATAATGGGAGGTATCATCACTTTGATCACAGAATAAGTAAAGTCCCTTGTGGACAGTGCCTGGTGTGTTTTATTTTCCACTGGTCTCTCTCTGGGGTGCACGGTGGCAGAGCGGCTAGAGCTTCTGCCTCTCAATAAGGAGATCGTGGGTTCGAATCCCAGACCACCCCAACATCCTGGTTTCGAATTCCGAACCACCCTAACATCACATGATCTCTCTGGGTGGAGTCTGCATGTCCTCCCCGTGTTACCGTGGGTTCTCTCCGGGTTCTCCGGCTCCTCCCACCGTCCAAAGACATGACTGTGTAGGTTAATTGACAACTCTAAATTGTCCCTAGTGAATGAATGTGAGAGTGAATGTTTGTCTGTCCTTGTCTGTCTCTCTGTGTCAGCCCTGCGACGAGTTGGCCACTGTCCAGTGTGTACCCCGCCTAAGGCCCAAAGTCACTGGGATAGGCTCCAGTCACCCGCGACCCCTAATGGGAATAAGCGGTAGAAAATGAATGAATGAATGAATGGTCTCTCACAGACACAGTCGGTCCAGAGCTTGTTGCATTTTCAAACCTTGTGAAACCACCAGCCTCAGATACTACGGCTTTTATAACCACTTCTTATCTTATCACTGTCAAACAACCCAATGTTGTTATTGCATTACTTATTGAACTAATGTAATCATAATTGTTCTTTCAGTTTGTAAGAGTTTTGCTCAAAACAGTTAAAAAATAATTGTTAGAATTAATTTAAATTGGCTCTTAAAAGTGATTACATTTGTAAAAAGGTCCAAAACTTTTTATTATTCAATATGAAAACCTCTTAAATGTAGAATTATCAATTTGAAACTACAGTAGTTCACATAAAAAAACAAACACGTTTTTCATCATGTAAGGTTTTCATACAAATAAGGTATTTTATGTTTAAAATTGTCAAACGCTAGGTAAATTTGTCAACAGTTTAGACACAAAAATAATTACAGAGGGAATTTTGGTAATGTTAGTGTTGAAACTCGACCTGAGTAGTTGGGGTAACTTTGATAAATCAAGCTTGGAATCAGAATCAACATATCCTTCTGTACGTTCTGTCAAAATCTTGTTCTGTATAAAATTGTTGTAAAAGGAATGAATAAACGTTCGGTGTGTGTAGGAGCTACTTTAAAGGGCTGATCTTTATGTCTCTGTGGGAGAAAAATGCATTTTAAAGGGCCTATGACAGGTTGGACCACTCATTTAACTAAATTGCAGTTAAGATAAATATATTTCCAGTTCTGCTCAAACCTTTACAACTTTTACCCCAGTTTATCTGTACACTGCACCATAACTCCTCTAATGTCACAGATTCTTTTAATTTGACAAAGAAAAACCCATGTGGTCGCCTTTATTTTGTTGAATCATTGTTTAAAGCGTTAAAAAAAATAGTTTCTTTGGTGTAAATTATGCAAAACCTTTGTCTCCCCAGAGTGATGTCATCAATGTCAACAGATTTTTCTCCTCAAACAGCTACTGATTGGAGTAAAACTATAATTTAGATTTACAAAAGGTATCAATACACTGAATAAAGTCAAAATTAGAAAATTTTAAAAACAACCGATGAAGTTACAACGTCCCAAAGAAATCTACGGATGAAGTGGATTCAATGAAAGAATTAAACATCTTTAGGAGCCGATTGGAAAATGCTAATGTTTGTCGACCAAAAAATTGAAGAAAAAAATCAGTTTTGCCTGTACCGTTTCACCTTACAAACAAAATATCCTCAAATGTTTACGCTTGTGGACCGCGCGGGGCTCAGACGGGGTCATCCTCATGTTGTTCTGGCGTCACATGACCAGCAGCGGTTTGATATCCCGCCTGAATGGGACCTTCTGTTATATTTGAGCCTCAGAAAAGTGTTTGTGCTGCTCCTCTCCTGCGCTCTGCATGTTTTTCCTGCACTTTGCTTAAGGCTGTCAAATACATGGTTGCCACGGCAGCACAACACGAACCGGCAAACAGCGTGCATATTCTGTCATACTTTTTAAAGTGCGTATGACGGCGTTTTCAAAGTTTCCTGGTTTTGACTTTATTCAATGGGATGATACCTGTTGTAAAGATAAATGGTAAGTTTTACACCGATTAAGTGCTAGTTTGTGAAGAAAAGTTGAAAATTGTAATGAAAAAATTACAGGAAGTAGAGCAGAATTTAAAAATATGATGACATCACACTCCATTCAAAACTTGTACTCACTGTAAACACATTTACCGGATCCTGTTATTAAAGGTCCCATATTCTGCTATTTTCCCCTTTACACAGTCTATTCTAAGGGCTTTGTTGATAAAATTTTGCGTTGTGCAATATCCATAACATAACAGTTTCCAAAAAACACCCATTTCTTGGACTGGCCCCCCTCCTTGCAAAAGCAAATGGCTCACTCTGAGATCTGACCCCCCGAACAGAGAGCAGGCTGCCTCCCCCGCCCAACTCGCGCACCTCCCCCGCCCAACTCGTGCCGAAGCCTAGAGTGGAGATGGTGCATGCGCCGTGTGCTCCGGTAAACAGCGATACACAAACACTGAATAAACCTTTTATCCGTCCTGACGGTGCGTCGTGCTGAGTCCTACGTCCTGGATCTGACCTGGAGTTTGACGTGCTCCAGTACCTCGACGACGGACGTTGCCGTTTGGTAAATAACAAGCTAACTCTTCGATCTGTCGTATCCATCGTGTAATTACTGTGTAGCATTAGCATTAGCTGTTTTTATTCTGCGGCTGCGCGCTTCCCGGAGGCGTGGCTTAAACACCGCGTCATCCATGGGATGAGCCCCCGTCTGCCTGCTCAGCCGAGGGGGACAAAAAAGACAGTTCTCTAGCGAAAGCATGCGGGAATCAATCAAAAAACCACTTTGGGCACAACATACGAGGCCCAAATAGCACTGTAGGAAGGTTAAAACCTCTGAAAAGTCGATTTTGCATGTTATGGGACCTTTAACATTAACTCAACAAAATAAAGCTGCTCTCATGTATTTTTATTTGTCAAATAATAATTATTTCTGAGGCATTAGGGGAGTTTTGGCCCAGTGTAAAACATGGTTGCTAGGTAACAGTTGCCTAGTGTGATGTCATGATTTACAACCAGGAAGTACAAATTTAAACCTAAAAAAATTGCCATATTTCGATAAAAATAGATAAAAAATAAAAATAAAAAAAAGCGAATTCTTTAATATAATGATCTTAACTGTGTTTTAGTAAAAATAGTAATAGCGTGAAAGTATAGGGTCAGAGTCAATCATAAATTTGAAAAAAACATTTAAAAAATCATGCATTCTTTCTTTTTCATTAGGAAACATCACACTGGTCAAATGTTTTAAGTAAAAGTATTGGGCACACATTTTGAGCCCTTAATAATTTAGTTTAGTTTAATCAAGAGGTATTATGATTAAAAGAAAGAAAACTTTTTAAAAATGTCATTCTAGTGATTCCAAACAATGCTCAAAAATATGGAATGTTGACTCAAAACCTTCATTATTTTATGTTGATCCATAGTAAATTTTTGAAAAAACTAAGATGATTTTTTTTTTCTTTCTTTTTATATTTTATTTTTTGTGGTTTTCCCTCTGTTTGTATGTTTTGTTTTGTATGGGTTTTTTTTTTTTTTTTTGTACATCTGTTTTTGTTATTGAAATAAATGCAAAATATAATAAACTACTAATCACAAAAAAAGAAAAACATACCTCTATCTAACATGTAAAATGTCTACGGAAAAAGCTAATTTGATATTTTAAAGGGTGACAACATAAACACATTTTTTCCACCTTAAATTCTATGTGAAAGTTTTCATGTTTTTCTAGTTATGACTGAGTTTGGCGGGAGGGCACCTGTGGTAAATATTTATTATAGTTTTACATCTGTGAAGTTGCAGTTAGTGAAGAAATTTTGAAAGTTTAAAATTTTAGGAGGTAGTGCTGAGTTCTACAATGAGTTCTACTCTGTGATGTCATCAAAAAGGGATCGTTGTATGTTGAATGTGTCGTCAACAACACATTCAAACGACAGTTTAAACAGTCATTCAACAAAATAAATGTGTTATCAGGTATTATTATTTGTCAAATCATAACTATTGTGTAATTTATATGGATTTTGGCCCTTGTTTTCAAAATGGTTGCTATGGTAACAGTTGTAGAATTACCTCTAAATATGTCATATTTGCTGCTCATGTCCAACCAGGAAGTGACATTATAAACTTTACAAAAACTGTCAAACTGGGGACAAACAGGCAAAATGTTTAGTAAAACCTTAAAAAATATAATCACGTTCAGTGCGTTTCAGTGAAATGCGTCGTTTGCCTGTCGTATAGACTTTAACCAAAAGAGAATTGTGCAGCTGCGAGATAAAACGGCTCAACTGGAAGTAATACGTGCATTTGCGTACATGTACAATATTCAAAGTGACGAGTCGACTGGAAAACATACGTTCAGACATGTTCTTCCACATGCCGCGCGTCATCACAAGAGTGTCTTACAGCACTCTCACAGCTCCACTTTTGCCCAATAGAAATCACTGACTGGGGCATTATTTGAAATCTGAAATGTGAAACCCAAATGTAATTCAAATAGTGACATAAATCAGACTCCCTTCAGTTGGAACATGGTGTCTTCTCGTGGTAGTACATATGCAAATACTGTACCTGCCAAATCCACCTGTCAATTGATTAAAAAGGGCTATAAAGCTTTCACCAGATCGGTGAGTTATCCAAGTTTACAGAAATCAGCTTTGCGTCATCGCATCTTATTCAGTTCGTCTAATGTTGAAGATGCGTAATGCTAGCGTTCGTTCAAAAGTGTTCTGTATTTTTTGTATATAACTCCGGGGTTTAGACCTCATTACAGCTCTGAGACTGCGCTTATCAAGGTAACTCGTGGCATGCGTCTGAATACTGCAACTAATCTGTGTTTGTCCTCGTAGATGTTGTGTCTGTGGGGTTCCCCAAGGGTAAATATTGGGACCCCTTCTGTTCAACCTCTATGTGCTTCCGTTTGGTCAGTTAATACGCAGCAATAATGTGCCTTATCACAACTACGCAGACGACACTCTCTGACGGCAGGTGAATATTGGTTTCAATTATTCACCTTATTCCGGAAGTTGCCGTACGCGCCGCCATCTTGTTTCCGTTGTAGTTTACATGGAGCAGACGAGCTCAACAGAAAAAAGTTCTACACAGATTAAAAAGCCGTTTTCAGGCCTCAGGAAATCGTCGCGTTGTTGACTTTTTGTTTCTCGGGTTCATTACAAAAACATAAACATTTTACACAAATCAATCTACTTTATGTAACATTTTAGCGGCGAGACTTTTCCCTCGTTCGTCATTAGCTTTCTTAGCTTTCTTAGAGTTCTCGTCAAACGGAAGTGCGTTTACAACAAAAGTGCGTATCTGTGGCAAAAAATGGCAAAAGTGGGCGGGGCAGAATAAGGTGAATATATAATGTGAAATAGCAAGCCTAAATTGTCTATAGATTAACAAAGTCAAACATATACAACATTTAAAATAACATTGTAACTAAATTTGAAATTGGACTTTGGACCAAATGACCTGAATATGCAGGCATACATGTTTAGGACTAAAATGTCTGTATGCTCTCTTTATGTCTTGTTTTTGTTCCTTGTGAGGTAGTGTAGCACTGAGTGGCTAAAATGGCAGCTAAGAGAGGCTCGGAGGCAAAAGGTCCAATCAACAAAAGTGGAATTTTTATCTAATTTACAGTGCTAGATATTTACAGGTCTGCTGCTTTTTGAAAAGTGGTCACACCTTCACCCAAAAAAATCTCCTCAAATGAGACACACACCTGCCTTTTATAGTCCACTTAACTGGAACTGATTACTATTAACAAATACAAATACAACCACAAACATTACAATAACTGCACAGACAGTAAACAATAACACAGGGTTATCAATACCAACGACATCATCTATAGGCTCCTCAAAAGACTTATTCAACCGTAGAAAACCCCCTCTCCAGACAGTACCTTCTGGAGAACTGAGTTTAAAAGCATGGACCAGGCAAGTATAAAAAGAAACTCTGAAAACACAAAATACTTTAAACCAATGAACAATTAATAAAACGGTTAAACTGCTAATGTTTAAGTGTGTTTTTAAATGAACACTGAATTAAATGAATTATTCACCTTATTCTGCCCCGCCCACTTTTGCCGTTTTTTGCCACAGATGCGCTCTTTTGTTGTAAACGCACTTCTGTTTGACGAGAACTCCGTTAAAGCTAATGACGAACGAGGGAAAAGTCTCGCCGCTAAAATGTTACATAAAGTAGAATGATTTGTGTAAAATGTTTAATGAACACGAGCAACAACAAGTCAACAACGCACCGATTTCCTGGTCAGTCTGAAAACGGCTTTTTAGTCCATGTAGAAGTTATTTTCTGTTGAGCTCGTCTGCTCCGTGTAAACTACAACGGAAAAAAGACGGCGGCGAATACGGCAACTTCCGGAATAAGGTGAACACTGAATTGAATAAATTAACTAAGGCTAACACAAACAAGACCCGGGACGTGTGAGTGTAGCTTATCAGTAACTTATATTGTACAATGTGTGAGGTTTAAACATATGGTGAGAACAAAGGGACAAGATGAGTGTAGAGCTCACTTCGTCACAGTTTCGTTGTATAAAAAATGAAAAAAATGACGATATATATTGTTTAAAGACAGAAAAATCCATTTGTTCTTTACAGTACAGTACAATTACAATACAATAATCGGCTAATTGTCGTGAGTCCAAACAATAAGCTACAAAATCGATCACAAACTTCCACGTGTTTTACTTTCCTGACTCAAACTTGGTAGATATATTAACACGTGTTCATCGTCAGCCAACTTCAACATAAAATAAGTCAACTGGAAGTAAAAAGTGCATTTGCATACATCTACCTGCACGCCATTCAAAGTGACAAGTCAACTGGAAAATGTACATTCAGACAGGTTCTTCCATGTTGCACTGCAGTGGCTCACAGCACTTTCTTTTTTTTTTTTTTTTTTATTCCTGAACACCTTCAAACACGTGTGAGTGGAAACAACGTGCAAAAAACGAATCTGAAGCTCTGTAATTTACTTTATTATATCCAGACTTTGGTAACACTTTATAATAACTACACTTATTCGTACCTTAAAGTGCGTATGACAGGTTTTCATGATTTTCTAATTTTGACTTTATTCAGTTATTTATTTGCTATGTTGTAAATATAAATTATACTTTTACGCCAATCAAGCAGCCATTTGTGGAGAAAAGTTGAAAAATCAGTTCAAAATTACAGGAAGTAAACAAACTGATGACATCACGCCGGGGAGACAAAGGCTACGCAAAATTGACACTAAATAAATTACTTTTTTTGAACATTTATACATGAATTCAACAAAATAAAGGCGTTAACATGTATTTTAATTTGTAAAATAAACAAATCTGTGACATCTGAGGAGTTTTGGCCCACTGTACAGGATGGTTGCTATGGTAATTTCCTAGTGTGATGTCATCATTTACAACCAGGAAGTAAGACAAAAAACCTAAAAAATTGCTAAACCGCACTGAAATTTGTGAAGTTTTTGAACACAATTTGAAACATATTTATCTTAACTGCATTTTTGTCAAATGAGTCATCCAACCTGTCATGGGCCCTTTAATAAAGCAGGAACAAAGGCTTAAAGTGCGTATGGCATGTATTTATGATTTTCTAGTTTTAACTTTACTTGGTGGAGTAAAACCTGTTGTACATATGTATGATAGTTTTACACCAACCAAGAATCAGTGTGTGAAGAAAGTTGAAAAATATGATGAAATTTACAGGAAGTAGAGCAGAGTTCCAAAACACGATGACGTCACACTAAGGAGAGACACAAGGGACAATTCACAACCAACAAACACAATCTCTGATCCTTTAAACATTAATTCAACAAAATAAAGCTGCTGCCATACATTTTTATTTGTCAAATAATCATTTTTGTGACATTAGAGGTGTTTATAACATGCTTGCTAGGTGACAGGTACAGAATTTCCTGGTGTGATGTCATGATTTAGAACCAGGTAGTCAAGATTTTAACCAAAAAAATGGCCAAACTGGGATAAATATAGTTAATTCTTTAGCAGAACCTTAAGTATACTTATCTTATCTGTGTTTTAGTAAAATTAGTACATCAACCTGTCATGGGCACCTTAAGTCATAATCAACAAATAGTTTATTAAGAATAATTCAGGCTGTTTAACAAATTCTATTTAACAAATATTCTAACCTTAATTTCTAACCTTAACCTTGAATCATGTTGAATAAATTACATATTCATTATTAATTAAGTCTTTGTTAATGCTTTATTAAGGCAAAATAAGATGTAGTTATTATAAAGCGGTACTCACATTTTTACTTCTTTCTTTATTTTTTGTTTGGTGCAAAATGCTTGTGTAGAAGTAACTGTGACTGATTTAATACAATATAATAAATGCAAATAATATAACATAAAAAAAATGAACAGTCATGGACAAATTTGAAAGACTTTAGACAAAATGAGACACTAACGTTGGACCAAATATGTCTTAATTTTCTTTAGATGTCTTTTGTTGCCCTTTTTATTTAAACTTTTTGTGTGTTTTGTTATAAATTAAAATACTCTGTATGCTTTAGCTCTGCAGAACTGAAAAGGCGAAGACCAAAAATAACTTTAGAGTAAGTTTCGTCAGTTTTCTGGCACCGAAATCTGCAACTCTGCACGCTGCATATGTGTTGCTTCATTTAGCAGCCGCTGTTGACCAGAAAAAGGAAGTTTCGAGCAGAAATTCTGTGCCTAATTATGCAAATATCCAAGCCACTGCTGACCTCGACTGTTGCACTGTGTCTGAGCGTGCAAAGTGTTTTATTGCAGTTTGTTTTTCACTAAATACGTGTAGTTGCTGTGTTATACTGTATTTTTATGCCTTTACTGTACTATTCTTTAAAGAAGATATGGGATTATGCCTTTGTCTGCTGTAGTTATAATCTGTGGTGGGTGAAAGTGAAAGTGCAGATACAACAGCAAAAAAATTACCAAGTAAAAGTATCACATTTTAAAATCTACTTAAAGTGCGTGTGACAGGTTTTAACTGTTCTCTTATTTTGATTTTATTTAGCGTATTAATACGTATTGTACATAAAAAATACAGTTTTACACCAATCAAGTCATGGTTTGTGGAGAAAAGCTAAAAAATCGGTTTCATTTTTGGAGCAATGGCATCTCAAATTCAGTGCCCACTTTGACAGTTTTTGTAATGTTTATAATGTCACTTCCTGGTTGGACATGAGCAGCAAATATGACATAGTTAGAGGTAATTCTACAGCTGTTACCGTAGCGACCAGACTGTAAACAAGGGCCAAAATCCATATCAATCACACAATAGTTAGGAATTGACAATAAGTAACACTTGATAACACCTTTATTTTGCTACAAGATGGTTTAAACCAGGGGTCTCCAACCTGTAGCTCAGGAGCTCCTGGTAGCTCTCCACCCCTTTTCAGGTAGCTCGCAAAGGATTTATGAACGAAATTTGATTACGCACATATTGCCATTGTAAAGGAATTATTTTTTTTCCTGTGGGCTACTACTCTCCTCAAACTGCTCCTGACTGACCTTTGTTTGAGTTTTTCTATGATTACTGTAACAGTTCAAAATTAAGTGACATTGATTGTTATTTTACACAGATGCCTACATTTGTGCACTTGTGTATTTGTGTGTAGGCCTATCCCCCATGAGGATAGCCATCACTGTTATATTGACTCAGTTTCTTGCGAACGCTAAAAGCCCTCTACCATTTTTGTTTGTGAAAGTAGCTCTCTGGGGGAAAAAGGTTGGAGATCCCTGGTTTAAACTGTCAGAAAAATGTGTCAGTTGCTGTAAATTGTCTCTGCGTTTTCTTCTTCTTCTTCTTCTTCTTCTTCTTCTTCTTCTTCTTCTTCTTCTTCTTCTTCTTCTTCTTCTTCTTCTTCTGTGATTTTACTGGCAGTACAAAGCATCAAGAAAGGTGTATGATGCCGCCTACAGTATCGGAGTGTACTTTTATAACTTTGAAAATGTTACAGTCTAGATATTACAGTAAACACGTGCTGCAAAGAAAAGAAACGAAATCCACCATCTCTGTATTTTCACTGGCACGTCGCCTGTTGATGACATCACAGAGGGATTCTGCTTTAGCACTCAGGTCTACTTCCTGTAATTTTAAACACTACTTTTTCTAAATTTCTTCACAAACTGTAACGTCACGGGTGTAAAACTGTGAGAAATATTTACCACATATTTTATCCCACCAAACAAAGTCATAATTACATGAACATGAGAACCCGTCATTTAAGATTTACTGTTAAAAATGCATACATGAAATCCAACTGACCAATGTCTGGGGAGAGTCATAGTAAAAATAAATTTTAAAAAATCTACCAGGATGAGTCTGTTCGTGCCTGTGCGCTGTTAGCAGGGCACTGTTCCTTGTGCTCGATTATGCAAACTGCTCCAGAGCGATATCACATCACAAGACTCATTTTCATGGGAAAAGAAAACAGGAAACATGGAATTGTTTGTTGAAGTGTTTGTGACGTCACACAACGAGGAGAAGGAGAGTAAATGATATGCTAAATAGATTTTATATTTAAACATAAGCTGATCAGCTCTGCAGTGAATTTGTGATCTGAAAGTGACCTTTGTTTTGCTGAATTAATGTTTAGAAGGTCAAAAAAAGTAGTAGTAGTAGTAATAGTAGTAGAAAGATAAATACATTTACAATTTAGCTAAAAAAAAACAACAGTTTGGTTTTTTTTTTAGTTTGTAATTTTACTTCCTGGTTGTAAATGATGACGCCACACTGAGAAATTATCAGAGCAACCTCACTGTACACTGGCTTTGTATTTTTTCCTTGACAAATCTATAAATAAAGGTGAACGCCTTTATTTTGCTGAATTAATGTTTAGAGGGTTAAAAAAGTTGTTCATTTTGTGTAAATTATCTCTCACCTCACTTATGGAATGAGTGTGAGTCTGCACAGTGTGACGTCATCAATTTGTTTTTACTTTACTAATTTTCAAGAGATTTTTACACTTTTCTCCACAAACGGCCTCTTGATTGGTGTAAAACTATCATTTAAATTTACAACAGGTCCAAATTAGATAATCATATAATCCTGTCACATGCACGTTAAACTCTGTGATGTCATCAGGTGGTAATCCAAGTATTTTGACAATAATATGAGTGGCATAAACACATAGTTCAGGCTCTGAGGTCACCTTTGCCTCTTGAATTCACACTGGCACACTCCGGCAGCGCTTTCTCCAGATAGGAACTTGATCTGCTCTATTTATTCTTCCAGGAGGAAAATAGTTTTATCAAGTGTGTCCAAGTAAAACACAACACTCGGATAAGCGCTGCCAAAACACATGACATCAGAGCCCCGCCCCCTGGCATTCAGATCGGCCGAATCGTGGAGAGTATGTTTTAAACGGCGCATGTAGAGCAGCAGTGTCTTTATTAGGCAGTAAGAGAAGCAGCAGGTTAGTAGCAGTGTTTTTAGCAGTGTTAGCGGTGTTTTTAGCAGTGTTAGCTGTAAGAATCTGTATTATTACAAGTAGTGTTTTACTAACAGTTGTGTTTTTATTAGTGGTGATGTTTCTAGTATGTTTTTAGGCAGCAGCAGGTTAGTAGCAGTGTTTTTATCAGTGCTAGCTGTAAGAATCTGTATTATTACAAGTAGTGTTTTACTAACATTTGTGTTTTTATTAGTAGTGATGTTTCTAGTATGTTTTTAGGTAGCAGCAGGTTAGTAGCAGTGTTTTTAGCAGTGCTAGCTGTAAGAATCTGTATTATTAGAAGTAGTGTTTTACTAACAGTTGTGTTTTTATTAGTAGTGATGTTTTAGGCGGCAGCAGCTTAATATCAGTGTTTTTTAGCAGTGTTAGCTGTAAGAATCTGTAGTATTAGAAATAGTGTTTTACTAACAGTTGTGTTTTTATTAGTGGTGATGTTTCTAGTATGTTTTTAGGTAGCAGCAGGTTAGTAGCAGTGTTTTTATCAGTGCTAGCTGTAATAATCTTTATTATTACAAGTAGTGTTTTACTAACAGTTGTGTTTTTATTAGTAGTGATGTTTCTAGTATGTTTTTAGGTAGCAGCAGGTTAGTAGCAGTGTTTTTAGCAGTGCTAGCTGTAAGAATCTGTATTATTAGAAGTAGTGTTTTACTAACAGTTGTGTTTTTATTAGTAGTGATGTTTTAGCAGCAGCTTAATATCAGTGTTTTTAGCAGTGTTAGCTGTAAGAATCTGTATTATTAGAAGTAGTGTTTTACTAACAGTTGTGTTTTTATTAGTGGTGATGTTTCTAGTATGTTTTTAGAGGTAGTTTTTATTAGCCATGGTGTTTTTAGTAATGGTGTCTTTAATGGGCAATAATAGCAGCAGCAGCAGCTTAATATCAGTGTTTTTAGCAATATTAGCAGTGTTTTTAGCAGTGTTAGCTGTAAGAATCTGTATTATTAGAAGAAGTGTTTTACTGGCAGTTGTGTTTTTATTGGTAGTGATGTTTCTAGTATGTTTTTAGGTAGCAGCAGGTTATTAGCAGTGTTTTTAGCAGTGTTAGCTGTAAGAATCTGTATTATTAGAAGTAGTGTTTTACTAACAGTTGTGTTTTTATTAGTAGTGATGTTTTAGGCGGCAGCAGCTTAATATCAGTGTTTTTTAGCAGTGTTAGCTGTAAGAATCTGTAGTATTAGAAATAGTGTTTTACTAACAGTTGTGTTTTTATTAGTGGTGATGTTTCTAGTATGTTTTTAGAGGTAGTTTTTATTAGCCATGGTGTTTTTAGCAGTAGTGTCTTTAATGGGCAATAATAGCAGCAGCAGCAGCTTAATATCAGTGTTTTTACCAAGATTAGCAGTATTTTTAGCAGTGTTAGCTGTAAGAATCTGTATTATTAGAAGAAGTGTTTTACTAACAGTTGTGTTTTTATTAGTAGTGTCTTTAATAGGCAATAATAGAAGCAGCAGGTTAGTAGCAGTGTTTTTTAGCAGTATTTATTTATTTTTATTAGCAATAGTGTTTTTAGCAGTGGTGTCTTTAATGGGCAATAATAGCAGCAGCAGTTTAGTAGCAGTGTTTTTAGTGTTTTTAGCAGTGTCTTTAGTAAGAAGCTGTATTATTAGTAGTAGTATCTTACTAGCAATTGTGTTTTTATTAGTAGTGATGTTTTTATATGTAGTTTTTACTAGTCATAGTGTTTCCAGCAGTAGTAGTAGTGTTTTTAGTAGTACTGATTTTAGCTGTTGTAGTAGTAGTGTTTGTAATGTGTTAGTATTACTGTTTTATTAGTGTTTTAGTAGTAGTGGTGTTTTTAGTAGTAATAGTAGTGTTTTAGAAGTTGTATTGTTTTTAGCAGTAATAGTAGTGTTTTTAGCAGTAGTAATAGTATTTTTAGCAGCTGCAGCAATAGTTGTAGTATTAGTAGTAGTAGTGTTTTTAGCAACTGCAGCAGTAATAGTAGTAGTATTAGTAGTGTTATAGACCTCCTACAACTACAGAATATACATTTTGAGCATATTTTCTAAACCACGCTTAAAATTCTCAAGATTTAGAGAAAATAATGTGTGCAGTAAATGAAGTAAAACAGTTGTTGGCCTTAACCCTGTTTGTGCTGCGGGGGGTTCTCCACAGGCTGAGGTCAGATTCAGATTGAGCTGGTACAGGTCAGAACGGGGAAAGTGTCAGATTGTGGATTTGTCGACCTGTTTTATGGTTAAAGTCCACATGACAGGTTCTTATGTTTTTCTAATTCTGACTCAGTTTGGTGGGAGGGCACCTGTGTCAATCATTTATCATAGTTTTACATTTGGGAAGTTGCAGTTTGTGAAGACAGTCTGAAAAATAAAAGTTTAAAATGACGGAAACGGAATCCCTCTGTGACGTCATCAAAAAGCGACGTACAGTTGACAACACAGAACAACTGACACATTTCTTTGACAGTTTAAACCATCGTTCAACAAAATTAAGTTGTTATTGGATATTATAATTTGCCAAATCATAACTGTTGTGTCATTTACGTGGATTTTGCCCTTGTTTTTCAAAATGGTTGCTATGGTAACAGTTGTAGAATTACCTTTAACTATGTCATATTTGCTGCTCATGTCCAACCAGGAAGTGACATTATAAACATTACGAAAACTGTCAAACTGTGGACAAATAAGCAAATTGTTTAGTCAAATCATGTTCACTACGTTTTAGTGAAATGTCGTCGAACATGTGACACAGACTTTAACATCTCTGTAATTTTGTTTACGTCACATTTCAAATTAAAACACCACAGACTTACAGAATAGTGTGATATCATCTAATTGACAATGCACTGCTTGACTCGTCCAGACAGTGTCACTGTGGAGTTCTCTGTTTTTATAGTGTGTAGTATCTTCTCTCCTCGGCTCTGTAATTAAAAACAATTGACACTACAAATCATTCTTTAACAATTTGACAAGTTTTCACTCCATGTTCTGCCTTTAGGATAAGCACTAGCCACAATAGTTTAACATATTTTGACA
This sequence comes from Rhinogobius similis, assembly GCA_019453435.1. Taxonomy (NCBI): domain Eukaryota; kingdom Metazoa; phylum Chordata; class Actinopteri; order Gobiiformes; family Gobiidae; genus Rhinogobius; species Rhinogobius similis. The sequence continues at coordinate 7,975,116 of CM033619.1, read as the reverse complement.
GCTGTTTTTGCACGATGACTGTAAAGGTGTGGTTGAAGCTGAATGACACGGTAATTATTTGTGGGAAAAAGCATTAAACATATCGTCAACAAGAGGAAATGTTTTTTGTTTTTTATATTGTTGTTGTTGTTTTTTATTTCGCCTCAGTCCATTCTAATCTCATTCAAAACATCTGGGACGTCCCAAAATTAAACTTTAATTTAGGACAGGAAATCCAAACCGACTTTCTATTAAATCTCCAGCTTTTGCATAAGTACGTTGCAAAGCAGGGCCGTAGGACTGGTGGGGGGAAAGGGACTGGTTTCAGCGGGGCCCAGAGCATTTTTCTACATTTCTTTTTATATTGTTGTAAATAATAAATAATAAAATGCAAAGTGGTTGAGTGAAGGCTGAATACGATCATGTGTGCGATCTGAAGGTGGCTTTACCCCTTAAAAAAAAGAGGAAAAATCCTTGCTCACTTGTAGTATAAGCTGTAACAAATGAAACAAGTGATACTAATTTGCAGTATGTGTATTTTCTTAGTGTATTAATAGACCCTTTAAAACAAAAACGTTCTAAATTCAGAATGGAGGCAAAAGCGAAGTGGAATATAATGTGATAATGAGAAACTGGGATTAACCTCAGAATATCACAAAAGATGAAAAATCCAGGGGGTTTAGTCAAAGTAAAAGCCTCAGACACATGTGAGTGACATCAGAGCTGCTTTAAACACATTTATTATTGTATTTTACATCATGTTTTAGGAAATTATGATGAACCCTTTGCATTTTTGATGAAGGAACAACTGGAAAAATACTCACAGAAATGTTGAACCCACAATCATTTTTCATATATATTACATATTATTCCATAAATTCGATTCTTTTGAAGCTAAAATACAATTTTAAGGCTAGGAAATTGTATTTTGTCCATTGTTTGTTATAGAAATGCAAACTAACTGATCTTTCTACCCTGGAAACACTTAAAACCAATAGAGTTTAGATCTAATGTGAGATAATCATTGAAAAATTTACAGTCAAATTCATTTTGCCTCCATTCGCCTCCATTACAGAATTTTGATGACATCCCATTTTAAAGGGTCTATATTTTTTGTGAAATTGCTCTGGTGGTTATTGCAAATACAAAACAGTAATGCACCATAATAGTAGCTGCACAGGATTTCTATAAATTGTCTATAAATCATCAAGTTATTGTTGTGTAGTGTATGTAGAAACCATAGCGTGTATATTCTACCAACGGTGAATTAAAAAATGATAATTATAACCAAATTTGCTGGGATAAATACAGTAAATCATATACAAAATTAGGGGCCCATCGAGAATGTTTGTAATCAGGGCCCAGAATTTTGTGCTCCGCCCCTGTTGCAATGAATGGAATTTGCCACAAAGTGAAATAAATTGAGTGAAAAAATGAAAATGTGAAAGTTCGTGCACTTATTTTTTGTATTTGCACGATTTGATGACAAAGGTTTCAAGTTTGGACTGAAAACAAACCAGTCTTATTGTGTTTTTCCTGTTTGTAGTCAATTTAAAGTAACAGTGTGTAACTTTCTGGAGGTGTCATGTCTGCTTAATTCAATGGAATTAAAATGTTAAAATCGCACTTCTGAGCATTCTTCATAAAGATGGAGATGTTTTATGCCAAACTTTTGAACATTATAGCAAGAGGTACTATTACTCAAGTAGAAGTACAAAGTAGTGGTTCAAGAAGTGTAAAAATATTTGCAGAAACTACTGCTCAAATAAGAGTAACTGTGAGAGAGTCAGGACGTAACATCTGATTATAATGGAAAGTTTATGTAATTAGAAGGACAAAACATAAAAAATGCACTAAATCTGGTATTTTCAAAGGACTGACACAAAATGAGAAAAACTAAATAAATATCTAAACTAAACTAAATAAATAAATATCTGAAGGAGCGCAAGAAACATTTGTCAACATAAAGCTTTTGTCTTGTCAATTTCCTCACACTGAGAAGAGGAACCAAAACTTTTACTCAAAATTATAATGTCTTGAAAAATTACACAAGAAAATGTAGTAGTACCCGCCTCTGAATATAGCCAAAGGATCAGCATTTCCATGGAAACAAGCAGGAGGCGGCTCCTCCAGGCCAAGTACAGGTCAGGTTTGTGGAGATGCGAGCCCTACTCACAACAAGGATGCACTGTTTGTACTACAGTTCTGATCTCGTGTCCTTGTATTTCATTTTTATTCATCACATATTTTATTTTGCATGCCTTTATTTTATCTTATTTTAGCATAATCTATACTCTTTACCTTTCTATTATTATTATTCATTGTTATATGTTGCACCTTACACAAAAGCAAGTTAGTTCACCGACAATCGCAATAAAAAACCTTTCTGCTTTTCTAAGTTTTTAAGTTCAATTAAAACAACCAAAATGACATTATATAGTGAGACTTTAAAGAAGACCTTTTGTGCTTTTGTCTTTTAAATAGCTCTTATCTACACTCATGCATCATTACGTTATATTTTGGACATTTTAAATTGCAATATTGACCTAAAACGGCAAGTTTAAAAAATAAGTCCCCTTACTTCCGCGTTGAAAACTGCTACGTTGACTCTAAATACAACTTTGAGTGGTTTAATGTCAAAGGAGAACGATTATAATATGGTTAAAAGCTCAAAAAGCCAATTATACATAATAGATCTAATTTAAAACTGGCTAAATTGATGCGTATAACTGCTGTATTTTTCCCTTTTGTCTAGATCAGTGTTTACCATCGTCCGTGATTGAAATTCAAAATACTTAAAGGGCCTCTACCTGACGTTTGTTGCTCTCTGTTCAATATCACTGCATGTCACCAACTTATGTATAACAGCGTTTGTAATGAACTGTTTTTATTAGAATTTTCTCATTTCCTGTTCCCGGGATGAAAAGTCATGTGTTTCTCGGGGCCATCATTACAATCCATACAAAAACATACAAACCGGGTCTTTTTTCGTTTGTATTTCTCCTGCTGTTTCCTTGTCTTCGCACAGAAAATGGGTTGGGCGTTTTTCGTCAGAATGTGTTTGAACGAAAACGTAAACTGTGATTTCCGGAGCTTTGGTGCGTCACGGCTGTCCGATTTGGAGACCCTTTGTCTGGCCGTCTCCTGTAGAGAAGCCTCCATTCAGCTTTTATGTGGAGCCGTGATGAGGTTAATAACTAATGCATGATGGGGAATCTGGGGCACAGACAAATTCAGAGGAAAATCAACTGCTGACCTATTTGTTTCACCAGTTGTCATTTCGTTTAATGTCGGCGCCATAACCAGGTCTTACGATGCAGAGCGGTGTGGCAGTGCTGAAGTGGAGCAAAAAGCCACCGCCGTTGAGATTTGCGTCTCACATGAACGCAAAAAGGAAAGGGCACGGCGCAAATTTAGTTTATGGAACCTAATGAATGTGCAAAACGGGGCAATTTTGCCACAAAGCGCAGAGTTTGAAGTGGAAAAAATCAAGCCAAAGGAACTGGAGGGCCAAGCAAATGATAGAGACATTGAAATCGTGAAACAGCGATGGACAACAACGACAAACCTTTGCACAAAACAAACAACAATGTGCTGTAAGTTTTAATTGCTTTATTCAAGCATTGACTGGGCATCACTGGCACCGCCCTGAACTGGTTGAAGTCCTATCTAGAAGACAAGAAGTACCTTGTATAGCTTGGTGATTGTGTCTCAGTCCACATGGCCTTGACCTGTGGGGTGCCCCAAGGGTCAATCCTGGGACCCCTTCTGTTCAACCTCTACATGCTGCCGTTTGGTCAGTTAATACGCAGCACTAATGTGTCTTATCACAATAACACGAACTACACTCAGAAGATCTATGTCTCACTGCAACAGTTCAGTGTGTCGATGCAAAACCCATCGGGGGAACTGTTGTGATTTTGGGCGCTACGAAAAGAAATTGAATTTAATTGAAAACAACTTATTTATGAATGAATATGCATGGGTCAATTAGGCACAAAGCACAGAATTTGAAGCAGAAAATGCAAATCATATCGTTTAGCGCTCACTGTCTTATCTCTCTTGACGACGAGGGGTAAAACTGCTGGAAAATATTGCACGTTTGAGATGCAGGTGTGGCCCTTTACAGCATCAGTGTGCCAGTAAAAATGAAAGGCTTGAATATGGTTCAGGCGTTGATTGGGTGAGTATCACTGCTAGTGCCTTAAATTGATTGAAGTCCTGTCTGGAACACAGGGAGTACTTTATTGAAAATGGTGACTGTGTGTCAGACCACATGGTGTTGACCTGTGGGGTACCCCAAGGGTCAATCCTGGGACCTCTTCTGTTGCTGCCGTTAGGTCAGTTAATATGCATACATTTTTATTATTTACGTATTTTTAGAAATGTTTTTATTAGGTTTTCAGGTATGAAATAAAATAAAATAATCCCCGTAATCAATAAAATTCATGCAAACCTACTTGAGACACACCAGAGGAGAGAGGTGTCTACATTTACATCTATATTTACATCTTATTTTTTCAACATATGACATCAAACCAATAACAATGACAAGAGAAAATAAAAAACAGAAACAATAACAATGACAATAACAACAAGAGCAACAACAATATTATCAGAATCATTATTATTGCTATCATTATCACTATCATCATCATCCTTATCATAATTACTATTAATAATAGTAACAACAATAATAATAATCCAAGCACAATGTTCACATCTGAGAGTGAATATTCTTCCCATTTCCCAGTTATACAGATTATCCACGTTCAGGAGTTTTTTTTTCCCTAGACATTGTGCTGTTTAACTCAGTCGGCCAGTTTCAACACGCAGGAATAATTCTCACAGCTCTGCAGACGACATTCAGATGTTTGTTTGTGAATATGGACCAGTGTGTCGACGCAAAACAGCGTATTTATTTATGAATATGCATGGATCATTTTGCTTCCATGTGCAAAATTTGAATGAGACGTGCTAACAGGACGGCACAGACATGCGTGGCTTCCATCGGAGAGGGGCAGGTGACACACTTTGTAGCGGCGCCGGTGTCTCTGTTGTGGATCCGCGGCGATGCAGGTGTAGCACATGAAAGCCCGCACACCTGCCTCTCTTTGATGGTCCCGGTGTGTGTGGACGAGGCCCTGATCCCGGCGCAAACACGTGGATCCGATCGCACTGCATCTGCTCTCGAAACGTGTCCTTTTGTCGAGCACAGTTACTCACACACTCGAGCGGCTCGGTTACATAAACCTTTGTTATTAAAGAGCGGACGGCGTCGGAATCAAAGCTCGGCAAATGGCAATTGTGTGACGTTTTGTTGTGACATTTCAGTCATGATAGAAGCACGGAGAGTCTTTCTTTGCATAAATCACAATGTCAAGTCAGTGTAGGTCTATTTCGAACCAACTTAATCAACTAAACTTAATTTAGACCTGGTGTAGTCCTGGTTTAAACCTCCTTTAGTCCTGGTTTAGATCTGGTTTAGACCTTTTTTGTCCTGGTTTAGACCTGGTTTTAGTCCTGGTTTAGTTTTGGTTTAGTCCTGGTTTAGATCTGGTTTAGTCCTGGTTTTAGACCTGGTTTAGCCGAGAATTTAGACCTGGTTTAGTCTTGGTTTAAACCTCCTTTAGTCCTGGATTTAAACCTGGTTTAGACCTGGGTTAGACCTGGTTTAGATCTGCTTTAGACGTGGTTTAGTCCTGGTTTTAGACCTGGTTTAGTCCTGAATTTAGTTCTGGTTTAGTCCTGTTTTGGACCTGTTTTAGACCTGGTTTAGCTCTGGTTTAGTTGAGAATTTAGGCCTGGTTTAGACCTGGTTTAGTCCTGGTTTAAAACTCTTTTAGTCCTGGATTTGACCTGGTTTAGTCCTGGTTTTAGACCTGGTTTAGTCCTGGTTTAGTCCTGGTTTTAGACCTGATTTAGTCGAAAATTTAGACCTGGTTTAGTCTTGGTTTAAACCTTCTTTAGTCCTGGATTTAAACCTGGTTTAGACCTGGGTTAGACCTGGTTTAGATCTGCTTTAGACGTGGTTTAGTCCTGATTTTAGACCTGCTTTAGTCCTGGTTTAGTCCTGTTTTGGCCCTCTTTTAAACCTGGTTTAGCTCTGGTTTGGTTGAGAATTTAGACCTGGTTTAGACCTGGTTTAGTCCTGGTTTAAATCTCCTTTAGTCCTGGATTAGACCTGGTTTAGTCCTGGTTTTAGACCTGGTTTAGTCCTGGTTTAGTCCTGGTTTAGACCTGGTTTAGACCTGCTTTAATCCTGGTTTTAAACCTGGTTTGGTCGTGGTTTAGTTCTGCAGATGTTAAAGCCTTTTACATGTTTCTTGTGTTTCAAAAGCGTTGGACATATTTCTGGCCCCGACGACAAAACCATTCGAAAAATCTGGCCCTCGGTGAAATACAGTCAAATAGGCCTGAACAGGAGGCTCATGATTTACTACGGCAAGCCCAGAGGGGTAAAAACAAAAATGTAAAGTTCAATATTTACATTTCGACATCTGCTTCATCTTGAGATTTTAGGTCAAACATTACAACAATCTTGTGCAGTGTTTTGGTTCGGAGCCATGTTGTGTCAGACGTCTCGCACATGTTTTCGAGGAATAAAGAGCTTTATGTTGAGGCTGGCACTGTCTGTTTGTCTGTTCTGAGGACACACAGCAAAAAAGGAACGCCCAGCGATGACTTGCATGACACATTTTTAATTTTTACATTTAATTTGTATTTGTTTCTTAAATTGTTTCTTCATAATTCTCATTCGTTCTATTTTTTTCTGGCTTGAAGGCTTTATTCGACAAAACAGATAAAACGTTAAAGGATGGAGAGAGACTAAAACACTCGGCGAATGGTTAAGGGTTAGCTTTTCACCAAGAAAAACAAAACAAAAAAACATTTGACTTTTATCCTAATATAAGATTCAGTAAGTTCTATTCTTCTCACTCCTTTTCAAGCACAAACAAGGAATTAAGTGTGTTAAAGTCTATATGACGGGTTAAACTAAACATTTCACTAAAACGTAGTGAACATCATTATATTTAAGATTTTACTAAATATTTTGCCTGTTTGATCCCAGTTTGACAGTTTTCATGAAGTTTTAAATGTCACTTCCTGGTTGAACATGAGCAGCAAATATGACATAGTTAGAGGTGATTCCATAACTGTTACCTAGCAACCATTTTGAAAACAAAAGCCGAAATCCATAAAAATTACACAATAGTTATGATTTGACAAATTGTAATGCCTGAAAACAACTTTATTTTGTTCAATGACTGTTTAAACTGTCCAAAATTGTGTCCGTTGTGTGTAAATTGTCTTTACAATGGTGCGTCGCTTTTTGATGACATCACAGAGGGACTCCGTTTTAGAACTCAGCACTACGTCTGTAATTTTTTTAAACTTTATTTTTCAAAATTTCTTCACAAACTGCAACTTCACGAATGTAAAACTGTAATCAATAATTGCCACAGGTGCCCTCCCACCAAACTAAGTCATGATTAGAACATTTTCAGAAGCTGTCACGTGGACTTAATGTGTTTATGACATGCGTTTTGGAGACATACTTATTATTTTGTTTTATTGACTTTTTAAAGGCACCTGCTTCCTACTCTGGCAGTGAGGGAGAGGGGAGAAGCCGGGTAGCCGTATTTTTCGTTGACCGTAGGCCTACGATGTCATCACTTTTGTGTAACCTGCATTCATTGTAAAGCATTAAATATCCAAAAGCATTTACGTAACTCGGCGTGCTTTATTACAAATCACAGCGCGTCATCAAGGTACTGGACTCCTCTTCTCGAAACGACACAGGCTTGATGTCGTTACAGAAAGGCTGGACCAAACTTACAGTCGCTCACATGTTTAGCTCCGTACCATATCTGTGCGTCGGTCCATGCTCAGAGACATGAGTGTCCTGGTTCCTCTGGACGCATGTAAACTCCATCTTTGGAATTCTGTCTTAACTGGCTGGTACACAGCTGGTCCGTTTCTTGGTAATCTGTTCCTAATAAAAAACGTGTGTGTGTGTGTGTGTGTGTGTGTGTGTGTGTGTGTGTGTGTGTGTGTGTGTGTGTGTGTGTGTGTGTGTGTGTGTGTGTGTGTGTGTGTGTGTGAGTGTGTGAGTGTGAGTGTGTGTGTGTGTGTAGTAGAGCAGAGACAGCAGTGATAAGAGCACTGCCTGGTACGACTCAGCTCAAGCCTTTCTTTGTACATGAGTCCAGTCTGAGAGCGAGAGCAGCTACACACACACACACACACATACATACACACACACACACACACACACACACACGCTCACACACATACAGAGAGACACACAGACATATAGAGGCATACACACACACACACACAGACAGACACACACACATACACACACACACGCACTCTCACACACACACACAGACACACACACACACACACACACACGCACTCTCACACGCACACACACACAGACACACACATACAGAGAGACACACAGGACACACACACACGCACACATACACACACACACGCACTCACACACACACACACACACGCTCACACACATACAGAGAGGCACTCAGACATATAGAGGCACACACACACTAACACACACACTAACACACACAGACACACAGGACACACACACACACACACACACACTGTACACATACACACACACATACAGAGAGAGACACACATACACACACAAACACTCATGCTCACACACATACAGAGAGACACACAGACACATAGAGGCACACACACACATCATACACACAAACACACACACTTCACTCAAATCAATGCATCCTGTGTATTTCTGCTGATTATTTTCTGCAACTTGTGCGAGGTGCCCCCAAACCCTCTTGGACAGTGTTCAGTGGAGGTCCTGGAGCCGGGCCGGGGGGTGAGCGCTCGCAGCTGGTCGGGTCTTTGCCCATGGGCCCAGCTTGAAAAGACAACATGGGACCACCTTCCCTTGCATTTGCATTTGCAGGAAGGACCACCAGGGGCTGGTGCAGGGTGTTTTGGGCGAAGGTCAGGGACAGGTGCCCAGAAGAACGATGCCACACACATGGTCTTGTTTTGAAATAAATTATACCTCTATTAACTACAGTAACTTCTTGGTATTTATTATCTTCCAACAGCAGGGACGTAGCACCAAATTCTGGACCGCAGGTAACCTTCTCTGTGGGCCCCTAAAACATACCGACTATTGAGCGCACCTGAGTATAAGCCCCTCCAGCCATATTTACAAAAAACAACAACACCTTTGTACATAGACAGGGTGCACCTGTCTACAAGCAGCAGGTGTCCACGTTTAACATGACACATTTACACTTAAGGATGGAACACGCAGAGTTTAATTGAACTCATGCCTTTTTCCAAACAGCTCCTGTAACACGGCAGTGCACTGAGTCGCTCTGACCTCCGAGTTCTCACCATCAGTTCATGGATGAAGCTCACGTGCAGCAGCTCTTTTCCTTCTTTGGCTCCACATCGATTGCTTTTAACTTAAAAGCTGCATCATAGTCATTTCTTGGTGTGTTTTCTGTGATGGTGTGCGCATGATGCAAACTCACTGTTCAAAACACAGTCAAACTAGTGTACTCCTCAACACACTCTCTCTTTCACCGGTCTGTCCAACTGTTAGAGCTCCCCTAGAGGCCGTTCTCGTGAAAAATCATAAAGTAGCTGCATCGCTGTAAAAACCGCAGGGTTGAAATCATGAGAAAAAAGTAGCGGCTTATAGTCCGAATTTTACGGTAATTTTGTATTATTTGTTTATCCCAGCAATTTTAGTTATTATTGTTCTTTTTTCATTCACTGTTGCTACACCCCATGGTTTCTACATACACCTAACAATAACTCACTATTTATTTATTCATTTTTTAACAACTTGGCTAACATGTGAACAATGCTTATTCTCATTGTTTAAAAGGGTGACGGGGCCCTCAGATCTCATGCATAACTGTATTTAGTCTCCGAAAGACATTACTCAATCACAATGCATTTTATTACAACAAAAATAGATAAAAAGTAGAAAATGGAACTGAGAAAGGCCCCTTCCCTGCCATGGGCCCCGGGAAAACAGTACCCTTTACCCCCCTCTGTCCGACGACCCTGAACATAAGTATTTGTCCTGTCCTGAATAATTTTTACTCATTCAAAATTCAAGGTTAGAGAAGTTCTTAATCGCAACTAATTGATTATTGAAATAATAATAAACTAATTGTAAAGTGTTAAAGTGTTATTGGGACTTTTCACAGACTCCAAACCAGACGATGTGCTCAGAGCAGAGGATTTATGATTCAGACAGAGCAGTGATTACATCCAAATGACACTGGAAACAAGAACGTCGTGTGTTTTGATGAAAAAACAGTGTTATCTGTAATTGCACTCGATCAGGAGACATCATTTCTGCTTTTTTTCTTTTTCTTTCTACCACTTGTTCCCATGACTTCGGCTTCATCTGGGTCAAATTTGGGCAAAATCTCATAACCGCTGGCTTTTCCCATTTTAAAACACACACAAAAAAACCTAAGTCATCACATATTTGACAGCAACAGCAATGATTGAAACTGTAGTTGTGGTGCACTCTGGTTGACTTTTTACTTTCAGGCTGCATACATACACGTTTCATCTTCCAATTATATCCCCAAATCAGAGCAGGGAATGGAGTCGAAGCGTGTTTTTTTTTTCCTCAGTAGCACTTTTCTTCACTATAATCTATTTATTTGGCAGATTTAAAGGTCCCATAACATGCAAAATCGACTTTTCAGAGGTTTTAACCTTCCTACAGTGCTATTTGGGCCTCGTATGTGTGCCCAAAGTGGTTTTTTGATTGATTTCCGCATGTTTTCACTAGAGAACTGTCTTTTTTTGTCCCCCTCGGCTGAGCAGGCAGACGGGGGCTCCTCACAAGGATGACGCGCTTCACAAGGATGACGCGGTGTTTAAGCCACGCCTCCGGGCAGCGCGCAGCCGCAGAATAAAAACAGCTAATGCTAATGCTACACAGTAATTACACGATGGATACGACAGATCGAAGAGTTAGCTTGTTATTTACCAAACGGCAGCGTCTGTCATTGAGGCACTGGAGCACGTCAAACTCCAGGTCAGATCCAGGACGTAGGACTCAGCACGACGCACCGTCAGGACGGATAAAATGTTTATTCCCGTGTTTGTGTATCGCTGTTTACCGGAGCACATGGCGCATGCGCACTATCTCCGCTCTAGGCTTCGGCACGAGTTGGGCGGGGAGGCGCGCGAGTTGGGCGGGGGAGGCAGCCTGCTCTCTGTTCGGGGGTGTCAGATCTCAGAGTGAGCCGTTTGCTTTTGCAAGGAGGGGGGCCAGTCCAAGAAATGGGTGTTTTTTGGAAACTGTTATGTTATGGATATTGCACAACGCAAAATTTATCAACAAAGCCCTTAGAATAGACTGTGTGAAGGGGAAAATAGCAGAATATGGGACCTTTAAGTCCTTGAGACACTAAACTACAGCAATTTTTTGAGGATATTGTTGTTTTGAGGATATTGTCGGCAGGGAATAAAATGGTAAATGGTCACATTTATATAGCGCTTTTCTACCTTTTTTAAGGCACTCAAAGCGCTTTACATCAAGGAACCAGTCACCCATCCACTCACACATTCACACACCAGTGTGCACTTGAACACTGGGGCGAGGTGGGTTAAGTGTCCTGCCCAAGGACACAACGGCATTATTCATCTGAAGGAGCTGAAATCGCACCACCAACCTGCTGGTCAGGGGATCTGACCACTCAACTACTCCATGTCTGGAGTGGGATTCGAACCGCCGACCTTCGGATCAGAAGGCGCCCACTCTACCTACTGCGCTACTGCCGCCCAAAGGGAGAAGGTACAGAGCTCCAAACTGCAAACTGAACAGATGCAAACACTCATTTATACCATTAGCAACTGTTATGGCCCTCAACAAAATGAGAGACACAACTCATATAAAACAATCGTTAAGACACACAGACGTTTGGCAGATTTATTGCAGGCCAAAACATATTACATAAAACTGGAGGGAGGTGGCCAATTGTGCCAACAGAACAAACTCAAACAAATAACAAAACAGGGCCTAACTAAAGATTAACCTGGTCTAAGAAAGAAAAGAAAGCACAAGCCTAAGTAACTGATCTAAAGAAAGGCCGTGGTACAAAAACAACGAGTGGCAACAACCGACAACCTCGTGTAATAATAGTACTAATAATACTATTCACCTTATTCCAGAAGTTGCCGTACGCGCCGCCATCTTGTTTCTGTTGTAGTTTACACGGAGCAGACGAGCTCAACAGAAAATAAGTTCTACATGGACTAAAAAGCCGTTTTCAGACGCCCAGGAAATCTGTGCGTTGTTGACTTGTTGTTGCTCGTGTTCATTAAACATTTTACACAAATCATTCTACTTTATGTAACATTTTAGCGGCGAGACTTTTCCCTCGTTCGTCATTAGCTTTAACGAAGTTCTTGTCAAACGGAAGTGCGTTTACAACAAAAGTGCGTATCTGTGGAAAAAAGCGGCAAAAGTGGGCGGGGCAGAATAAGGTGAATACTATAATAATACTATGTGTACCCACTCACCCAACCAACCTCCCAACCAAAATGACTCCTCTACAGACCAGCAGACCAGAGAGAGAGAGCAGGCCGCACAGCTCTCCTTTTAAAGATTCCTCTCCGTCCTCCGATTGGCCAACAGCACGCCAATCAGCCAATCCTCAGCCAGATCCCGCCCACAGCACCTTCACACACACAAAAAAAGCAGAGGAGGCCGGAGCAGCACAGGACAGGACACTTACACATGACACAATCGATTTGCTGAAGTCAGAGAGAGCAGTCAAAAATAAATGAATATAGCTGAGTGGTAAACGCTTTGCACACAGGCTGAGGGAATGTGCAATCAAGGAACTGCACACAGGCTGAGGGAATGTGCAATCAAGGAACTGCACACAGGCTGAGGGAATGTGCAATCAAGGAACTGCACACAGGCTGAGGGAATGTGCAATCAAGGAACTGCACACAGGCTGAGGGAATGTGCAATCAAGGAACTGCACACAGGCTGAGGGAATGTGCAATCAAGGAACTGCAAACAGGCTGAGGGAATGTGCAATCAAGGAACTGCACACAGGCGTAGGGAATGTGCAATCAAGGAACTGCACACAGGCTGAGGGAATGTGCAATCAAAAATTGCACACAGGCTGAGGGAATGTGTAATCAAAAACTGCACACAGGCTGAGGGAATGTGCAATCAAAAAACTGCACACAGGCTTAGGGAATGTGCAATCAAAACTGCACACAGGCTTAAGGAATGTGCAATCAAAACTGCACACAGGTGTAGGAAATGTGCAATCAAAATACTGCACACAGGCGTAGAGAATGTGCAATCAAAAAACTGCACACGGGCTTAGGGAATGTGCAATCAAAACTGCACACAGGCTTAAGGAAATCAGCAATCAAAACTGCACACAGGTGTAGGAAATGTGCAATCAAAATACTGCACACAGGCGTAGGGAATGTGCAATAAAAAAACTGCACACAGGCTGAGGGAATGTGCAATCAAAACTCCACACAGGCTCAGGGAATGTGCAATCAAAACTGCACACAGGCTGGGGGAATGTGCAATCAAAACTGCACACAGGCTGGGGTAATGTGCAATCAAAACTGCACACAGGCTGAGGGAATGTGCAATCAAGAACTCCACACATGCTCAGGGAATGTGCAATCAAAACTGCACACAGGTGTAGGAAATGTGCAATAAAAATACTGCACACAGGCGTATGGAACGTGCAATCAAAATACTGCACACAGGCTTAGGAAATGTGCAATCAAAAAACTGCACACAGGCGTAGGGAATGTGCAGTGGGTTGAGGGTATGTGCACTTAAGACTATGATTGTTTTATGTTGTTTTATGACGCTGTGACTGACAGGCCTCATGTCTTTTGTTGGTGTATCATTTTGTGTTCAATAGTGAAGCTGATACTGTTGGTGATTTATGTTGAAGCAAGTGCACTCCTGGCCCCGGACAAATAAAGGATTATCTTATCTTAAAGATATCATGCAAAATCTACTTTTTTGGCCCTTAGATACTTTTTATTGTGTACTGTGGGTGTCTGGTAGTGGCTAAAAGTTGAAATTAATCACTTAAGTAGCTGCAGAGATATATTTATATAAATTTTGCAACATATTTGTCAGTTCGTTCGAATATCCGCATTATCTGTTACGTATTTTTATCTATCACGTCACAGCGGAACTACTAAACAAGGTCAAGAGCTTCCGGCAGAGACCGCCATCTTTATTTTCCTCGTAGCGATTTTGTAGTCCAAGCGCAAAGATGTCAAAGGTGCGAGTGGACAAGTTAAAATGCTCTGTTCTTGGTTGTGTTACCAGCACAACTCATTACACCGACCGCCTGCATCCGAACAACTGAGATCGGCTGGTTACGTTTTATTTTTCGTGGTAATGTACCACCGACAGTGGGGAAAGTTCAGTTTGTGTGCTAAGCACTTCAAAGAGGAGTGCTTCAGTAACCTCCGCCAGTACAACGAGGGATTTGCTCAAAGATTGCATTTGATCGAAGGGTCAGTTCCTTCGGTCTATGGAGATGACGATATACTGGAGCGTTAAGTCAAGAAACGCTGAAACACTGTTTATTAGACCTATTTTTATCCAGTCATTCTTTACCTGTGTGCTGGCCATTTGTGAGGGATTAGCATTACACCATCTTTTACTCGGCTGTTTTCCAGCTGCTTAGGGCACATGTCTTTATATACACATATAATACATTTATGTTTTAGGTTTTCATAAGGCAGAACTCACATCAGACTGCTCGTAGCTGACGTTAGCATGTCGCTAGCGTTAGCATGTCGCTAACATTAGCGCGCAGCAAGCGTAGCCCGCAGCACCATAACTACACTGACTGACTTGACAGTAGCCTTTTCCCCCGGACTGTTGTAGTAAGATGGTAAAGTGAGGGTCCATTAGACAACCTGCTAATATCTTTCACACACAGTTAAGCTAACGGAGCGCATAGCGAATTACATAGTAGTAAACAAACCATTGAGATGCAGCCATTTGAAGTCTTTGCTGCGGAGGATCGTCGTCTTCGATTTCCTCTTCGCTTGTTTCCATTTTTTCGATTGTCATTACGTTTATTTCTAACTTTGGAGAAGTTTTGGATCCGACAGACGGACTGTGTTTGGGACTACAACAATGGCTGAACGGGGCGGAGTCTGCGTGCAATGCGCATGGGAGAGGGTGGGGTGCGAACTAACTCATTTGCATTTAAAGAGACAGTGCCAAAACAAGGCGCTCAAAAGCGCTCCTTACAAAAGGGGTAAAAGAGAGGCAAGTAGAAAGAAAATTAGGAGGAATTCAGACTGTAGATTGCAGGTATAGTTTATTTAGACCCCAGGGAAATGTTTTAAATGTTCAAAAGGTGAAAATAAAAGCATGATATGTCCACTTTAAATGACATCACAACTTTTAAAAAGACTGAAAAAAGGCATTGCTCACACATTAGCCAAGTTGTTCACAAATAAAACTAATGAGTATAATTTGCAGGTAGAGTATTTTCTTATAGTAATGATACGTTTTGAAATCTTTGTGAAATTTCTCTGGTAGTTATTGCAAAAACAAACACATCTGTATCATAATATAAGCCCATATTACAGAGGATATCTACAATTTAGCCAGTTATTGTTAGGTTTATGTAGAAGCAATAAAAAATAAGAGCTGAATTTGCTGGAATAAAACAAAAATATACAAAGTTATGTTTTAGGGGCTCATCAAGAAGATTTGTACCTGGGGCCCAGAATTTGTTGCTCCACCTCTGCCTGAAAAACAGATAAAAGTGTGTCCTTACAGTGAGTGGGCTTGCAGCTCCACAAACCTGACTCGTACTTGGCTTGTTTCCATTGAATCGATCTATAAAACTCACAGTATGACACAAAACTCCACCAAGAATGTGGTTTCAACTTTCCATTTCTGCAAAACCTCTTCCACGGCCGTAAAGCTGCGCCGTGCCGCCTGAAAGTGAAGTTTTGCGAGTTGACAGATGTTACTATCACCTGCGTCCCAACGCCACGCCCGGGTTGTGTAACAGATCAAACAACAATGATTGATGTGACAGCGATTATGGTTCGGAGACACAGAGTTGATCGACAAAGCTGACATTAGATAAGCCGTCGTTCACTGTGCGTTATACCCTTGTTTTGCCCTTTTCGCTGCTGCGCCTCGGGGTTAAAGGCAGCAGTCTGAAGTCGAGCCAAGTCCGTGTCACTCAGATACATAATTAATGTTAGTCATACGCTCGGAAAATATTGACTGCAACAATAAAAAACAACTGTAATTTGGCAACAGACGATGATTATGCAAACGTGTGGATGTAAAAAGATAAAAAGGTGGTGCAAGGAAGCCAGAGTTGATTACATGTGAATGTCATTATTTCAGAATTAAATAATAGCATAGACTTTTATCAGCAGCAAATCCTCGGGCACCTCAGCCTCTTCATCTCCTCCTGCTCAACGTATGTTCCATTAAGAGTCGCCTCTACTCTTTATGCACTGTCCAAAGTTAAGCAATTGAACAACTATGAAATTGCACCTCATTCATCGCTCTCTCACAATAAATGAAAAAAAAAAAAGAAAAATGTTGAACTTAAATGAAAAACATTCTGCATTTTTCATATTGTTATTAGCCTTTAAACATGCTCTTGAGCACCTTAAATTTGCTATCTTATGTTTTGAAACAATGCGGTCCAGCGCTTACACAATGTAGTGGCGTTATCTCTTTAAGAGAATGTGCGACATGCTATTATCAAATTGGTACGAGCAGTGAACGGAAGAAATGCTCAGAACAAGTCTGACCATGATTTAAGGACTTAAAACAGCTCAGATAAATGACGTATATGATCTGAAAAAAACTCATTGATGGAGGGAGTTCAGCAGGAAGTGTTTTTAACGCTCGGAGAGGAGAGGATTTTCCAACTAGCATTCCTTAAAAACCGTGAATGAAGCTAAATGCTACTTGCAATACTTTTTTTTTTTTTTTTTACATTCATGGGAGTAAACTACAGGAGAAGTTTCAAATTGATATATTTTAATTTTTTTTTTCCCTTTTCACCTGCAGAGTCTCACCTTAAATCTAAATCCATTTTATTTATATAGAACATTTTAATCTATAATAACTGCTCAATTTGATTACTACTTACTAAAAAATCAAATCCAAGTACAGTTATAGAACAATAGAATTGAAATGAATATAAAAATAATTTGAAGAACTATGTCAATTTTCCATTTAAATATTTTAATGTTAAGTTAACTCATCTATTTTAATGGATTTTATAACACAAAACAGGACCAAATAAAAACAACAAATCAAAAAATTATGATTAAAATTTGAAAAATTACGGTAGAACCAAATTAATATAAAATAATACAATTTTTAATATAACTCCCATTTAGTCTTTTTTAAATTGAGTCCAAACATAATTTTTAAAATAATTTGAATGTCAGTCCAGTCCTTGATCATTTAATGGATTATTTTTTTAATTAATACATTTTTTTGTTGTTGCACCATATCAACATCAAATAATGAAATGGAAATAAGTGTCAGTATTTTAATTTAAATTTTTTTCTGTTCAAGTCTAAAAATACAAATAATAACAAATAATAAAATAATTTTAAAAAATGTATTTATCTGTTTATCTGTATTTATGCACAATAAATTAAACAAAACTGGAAACACAAAACCCTAATACGGAAATAATATAGGGCCCAAAACTGAACCTTGTGGAACCCCAGAATTAATTCTATATAGTATAATTTCTATATAGATTTACATATTGGAACCTAATCTTCATTGCAAAAGATACTCAACTAGAACTGGGCGATATGGCAAAAAATTTGCGATTCAGGAAAAATATCTAAATGTGATTTTTCTGACCTTTTTCTGATTGTGATTAGATTTGTGATTTATGTTTTAATAATAGGATTCAGTTCAAATTTTACGCTTTTAGTCGTGTTTTTGTCAGTGGTGTTTGTCAAATTTTAACGCATCGTCATTTTTAGTCGCTTTTGTACGCATTTTTATCACTTTTGGTTGCGCTTTTGTCACATTTTGTTTGTGGAAGAAACTGTTGCACTTCAAAAATTGCAGACTTTAAAATTGTGTTTCTGTGTTGATTTGGTTTAATTGTGCAGCTCTGGTCTTTAAGAGGTAAATAAAGTCGTCTGCTCAGAGGCTTCAGAGGCTAAACAACAGGAGAAAAAGTGTGTTAAAGAGACAAACAGTGAATCACAATACCACGATTTCACAAAAATAGCAGATTATCACAGGGACCAGCACACCGTTCCATTTTTCTCACCCAGACCACCGTCACCCGATATAACACCGCCGTCAAATAATATTTCAAATGAACGGCAGCTGTGTCAAATGTAGCCATATTGTGAAAGACACTTCTCGGCGTTACATGAACATATTTTGGCAGTGGACACCGTTGCATGTCAGGACCGCGATCCCGAGCTGGAGCTTTCAAACAGTGAAGAATGATGAACGGCGTGGCTCTCACCTCTGAAGATCCAGGTCAAACAGTGGGAGACCTGGAGGCTGCACCCACGGGACCAGTGCAAACACGCGGACCTGGCCTCCACAACTGTTTCAAGTCACAGCGCAAACATGTACAACTTAAACTCGACTGAAATGTAAATAAAACGTGTCGGAGGTATGTAAAGCTGGTAAAAAAAGTTGTGTGTTATAGATCATTTATGTCAAGTTTAGGTATCGTTGGAATGAAAGGATGAGCACTATGTCTTAGTATTTTCGTCACCAGCTTGACTCCACAGAGATGTTATTGCTGAAACAGGAATGTTCCACAAATGGCATTAAACTTACATATCTTGCTTTTTTTTTTTTTTAAGCAGCAAAAAAAGGGGATTCTTATAGGCCCTTTAAACTGTGATGTCATCAAAATTCCGGAACGGAGGCGACCAGAGGCTAAATTAAGTTAACTGTAGTTTTTTCAATGATTAGCTCACGTTCGATCTAAATTCTACTGGTTTTAAGTGTTTGTGTTGGAAAAAAACCAGGGGTAGAAAGGTGAGTTAGTTTGCTTTTCTATAACAAACGATGGACAAAATACAATTTTCTGGCCTTAAAATTGCATTGTAGCTTCAAAAGAATCTAATTTATGGAATAGTATCTAATATATCTCTAGATAAAATGAAAAATGATTGTGGGCTCAACATTTCTGTGAGTATTTTTCCAGTAAAACCCATAAACCTGGATTGTTCCTTCATCAAAGAGAGAAAGAGTTTATCATAATTTACTAAAACACAATGTATTATCTATTATTGCACGCAAAGCCTGTGCTTACTCAAAGTTTGCTTAATTTTGTTCCAGTTTTTTAAAATAAAATCCTCAAAAAAGTACAATTTCATGTAAACGTTACTCAAGTAAATGTGTCGAATGATAAAGTGTGCAGGAAATAGATTATTAATCACCCACTGTTAAGATCAATAATTATCTTAAATCAGGTATTCTTAACCTTTTTAACTTTGAGGCCCGATTTTTCCTCAGCATGATAACTTGCCGCTCAATCTCACATTAAACTTGTTATATTTTACTGATTATCAAGGAGGGGCTCGAGGCCCTATAATGTTGGCCCCAGCCCTTTGGTTAATTATCATTATTTTAAATTGCAAAGTCGACAGCCAGCCCTCTGATACTGGAGCAAAATTCAGAAAACAGAGGAAGAAATGTAACTATTCTTTGTATTAAATGTCTTTTCTGCACACTCACGCTTCACATTGCATTATTCATTCAATCCACACTCAATGATGGTAAACTACTATCGTAGCCACAGCGGCCCTGGGGCAGACTGACGGAAGTGAGGCTGCCAATCTGCACCATCGGACCTCAAACCACCACCAGCCGTTCACATGCACCACTTTCATACAGGGCAATGTGGGTCAAGTGTCTTGCCTGAGGACACATTTCCACCTTTGCCCCCTGTGAATGAAAGTAAGAATCGTGACACATTGTGCTCTTCAACCCCTCGTCGTGAACGCACATTTGAAGTGCCCAAGCGCAAATATTACAGGGAAGTTCATCATATTCTTAAAAACGTTAAACTGTTTGCAGTGGTACAAACTTAACAACAACTCAACAATACAAAAGGAACACAGAACAGTCATTGTAAATAGTCTAAAACATGTATTCTAGCATAACTGTCCAAAGTCTATTGTCAATTTTCAAAGCGCTTTGCACAACTTTCAGAGGCCAGAGTTGAGTTTTGGTGTCACACTGCTAATAAAGACTAGCATGCAGCAGTGCACCAACTTTTCTAGTTTGCAGACAATAAAAACACTTCATAATTTGACAGCACACAGCGATCCAAACCCTAAGAATTGCTTTTAAATTAGACGTGAACTGAGGCAAAACACATGAATGAAGTTGACTGTAGTTTTTTCAATGATTCTCTCACATTAGATCTAAACTGAAGTGTTTGTGTTGGAAAAAAGCAACACATTTGAATTTCCAGGGTAGAAAGGTCAGTTAGTTTGCTTTTCTATAACAAACAATTGACAAAATAACATTTTCTGGCCTTAAAATTGTATTTTAGCTTCAAAAGAATCTAATTTATGGAACAGTGTCTAATATATCTCTATGTGGCATTGGTTGCGGCACCTTACTTGTAAATTTAACGAGATTTCACTTTAGTCACTTTGAAAAGATCCAACAACGCCACCTGGACATCAATGGGTCCAGGACCATAATAATAAAGCACACAGGTTCGTTTAAATTGAAAAGGAGGCAAATTCCAATTAGTTACAATAATTTATTAAATATGAGTTTCTTTAAGTTAATTCCTCGCTTCTTGACTGTATATTAAAACACATTTAGTATAGGTCGTTGAAATCATTCGTTGTAGTTATTGCACAGTCCCAAACATGTTCTTTTCAATACAGACATAAAAATGCAGGGAACTAGACGACATGACAAGGACACCAGTCTTGATGGAACAACAGGCTGGGCCAACGACAGTAGGGCAAGTCTGTAGACGGAAGGCAAGGCAGCAATGGGCCGACTCAACATCTCAGCCTAAATAGGAAAAGATTGTATTAGCTCAGAACACAAAGTCATTTCAATCACACTAAGGTGGAACCTACATCATGTTAAGGCTCGTTGCTGCGCACCTATGACAGGTGATGGCTGACAGGACCATAGCCGGCTACGACACACTCGGACCCCAGCTTCAAAAGGAACGCCAGCCACCAAAGCGCAGGACAACGGCACCATGAAGCGGTGCATCACTGGGCTAAAAGCCACATCGAGGCACTACAAATAATACATGCATTACTTAATGACTAACCTGCGTAAGATCTAGGGAAAAACCGAAATGTACAGCTACCTGGCGCAGCAGAGGACGGGCGTAAACACCGGACCGGAAGCGGAACTGCACAGGTCAGAGAGCGAAGAAGAGCCTGAGCAAGGCTTTTATAGTCTAATGCACCACCTACTGGCCGTAATTTGCAGTGGCAGGAACCCGAACTGCCACATTCATCCCCCCAAAGTTGTGTCGGCGTCCCGACGACAACTAGACAAACATACAACTCCCACTGTAGCGCTACCATTCATTCTAAACAATTGGAAGGGGCCATGATGCACGATCTCCCACATTCAACAGGGCTTTGGGCTTCACTATCTAAAGGCCTCAGTAACGCTGGCCTAGGTGGATATGAGCCACAGACAAGACCCAGCGTAGTCCATTTAAAAACCGTAAAAACAAACAGTGGCTAGCACTGGTACTGACGCAAAGGAACTACCTTATCACACCCATAAGGGCTGGATAGGGGGCCCTGAAGGCTAACTGTCCAATGCCATTTAAAAACAAGCTTGGGCGTCCTGCTGCACACGGCTTGTACTCACTGACCACAGGTGAACAACGGCCGCGCCTTAAACGCTCTAGCAGGTGAGGCATTCTTCATCCCACTATACCACCGCTGACTGGGTATGAGCCACAGGAGACGCCAAAGTGCAAACTGCAGGTTCCAAGAGCTGTGGCCTCATGCCCTCTCGGCTGTATACCACCCTGCTGCTACCACCATCGCTGCCTTGCCTTCAAAAACAAATATACTTTCAGCACTTACAAACAAATTACTATCACTTGTAGCATTAGCAGCCTTCCATACATGTGTCAGTCAGATGAACCATGTCATTAAACCCCATTCACAATTTTGAAAAATAATGTACAAACTCATGAAGTGAAAAAAAACACACACTGAAAGCAAACTACATGCAGAATACACAAATCAAAAATGGAAAAACAGATAATTAAAGACAGGTTTTAAGATGACACATGAAAAAAATGACAATCGCTACTTGTGACCCACTGCTAATAAAACGGAATTAGGCCTCCAATTTAAATCAATTATCCTGCCAACAAACGCCAAGTGTGGCATTGGTTGCGGCACCTTACTTGTAAATTTAACGAGATTTCACTTTAGTCACTTTGAAAAGATCCAACAACGCCACCTGGACATCAATGGGTCCAGGACCATAATAATAAAGCACACAGGTTCGTTTAAATTGAAAAGGAGGCAAATTCCAATTAGTTACAATAATTTATTAAATATGAGTTTCTTTAAGTTAATTCCTCGCTTCTTGACTGTATATTAAAACACATTTAGTATAGGTCGTTGAAATCATTCGTTGTAGTTATTGCACAGTCCCAAACATGTTCTTTTCAATACAGACATAAAAATGCAGGGAACTAGACGACATGACAAGGACACCAGTCTTGATGGAACAACAGGCTGGGCCAACGACAGTAGGGCAAGTCTGTAGACGGAAGGCAAGGCAGCAATGGGCCGACTCAACATCTCAGCCTAAATAGGAAAAGATTGTATTAGCTCAGAACACAAAGTCATTTCAATCACACTAAGGTGGAACCTACATCATGTTAAGGCTCGTTGCTGCGCACCTATGACAGGTGATGGCTGACAGGACCATAGCCGGCTACGACACACTCGGACCCCAGCTTCAAAAGGAACGCCAGCCACCAAAGCGCAGGACAACGGCACCATGAAGCGGTGCATCACTGGGCTAAAAGCCACATCGAGGCACTACAAATAATACATGCATTACTTAATGACTAACCTGCGTAAGATCTAGGGAAAAACCGAAATGTACAGCTACCTGGCGCAGCAGAGGACGGGCGTAAACACCGGACCGGAAGCGGAACTGCACAGGTCAGAGAGCGAAGAAGAGCCTGAGCAAGGCTTTTATAGTCTAATGCACCACCTACTGGCCGTAATTTGCAGTGGCAGGAACCCGAACTGCCACATTTAGATAAAATGAAAAATGATTGTGGCCTCAACATTTCTGTGAGAATTTTTCCAGTAAAACCCATAAATCTGGATTGTTCCTACATCAAACATGCAAAGAGTTTATCATAATTTACTAAAACATAATGTAAAATGCAATAATAAATGTATTAGAATTGCTTTTAAATTAGACGTGAACTGAGGCAAAACACGTTTCACTTTCACGACAAAAACTCAGGTACAGCCCCTTTAATATCAGTTTGTTGCACTTCAAACCTCACCTTTTTTGTGTCTTTGTGTCTCAATAATGCCACACTTTCTTTTCGTACATTTCTTTCCCCAGATGCATCTTCGGTCCGGGAGCTTTCTAGGAAACGTAAGACAAATATCAACCACACGTGTCATTTCAACCCGTCATTTTCAGATTACGTTGGACTCTGAAACCTAAACACTCTTGCTTTTCGTGGAGTCAAAAGAACGATTCAAGCCAAAAACCTTGAAAAATGTTAAAGTGTAATTCAGGACGACCGCAGGAGTAAAAGAGTTCTTAGAGATTGACCAAGTTCCTGGAAGACAGATCTTGCTGCACAGAAAGAAGAAAAAAAGTAACAGAAAATGCTTCTCCTTTTAGAGCCAGATGTTTTATGGATATTCTGTCATTTGAGTGTTCTACTTTATTTTACATTTGGTCCAAGAATTGTCCTGATTTAGCTGTGATTAAAGGTTTAGTTTGAAAGGATTAAATCTGGTTTGGATTCACAGAAGAAATCAGAAATAGTTGGAATTCCAAGGCCGTTTGGTGTAACTTTCATGTTGGTTGACATTGTTTCCATGGAGATGTAACCAATAAATCAATCAACCTTTATTCATACACAGCAAAAAAGGAATTTCTAGATGAGTTCAAATGTCTTGATTTCAGAATATGTATCTTAATTTCAGAGGTTTTGAACGTTTAAGATTAGTTTAAACAGTTTTTTTTTTTTTTTTTTTTTTTTATGGAACTAGATTATTTTACTCATTTCTAATCGTTTCTGACATATATATGAGTAATAATTTTACTTACCCCAATGGCAATTTATTTTTCTTATTATTAAGCTAATTTGGCTTGAAGGAAGAATGTAATGTATTGGAACAAGTCAGAAATGGTTTGAAATGAGTGAAAGAGTTCCAGCCAATAAATAATCTTAACTAATGCTAACTAGTCAAAACTTCTGAAATTAATATTAATATACTGAAAACACGACATTTTAACTCATCTAGAAATTATTTTTGTTGCAGAGTAGAGCCCTTTATAACACTCAAGGTCAAGTGCTTTCAGAATCAGAAATCAGAAATTTCCAACACAAATCAAGGCAGTACAAAGTATACAGTAAAACCATAATACAACACATGTAAAACAAAGTGTTAAAGGAAAAATATTGCTGTAGCCTTTAAACGTGCTCTTGAGTGTCTTACATTTGCCATCTCAAAAAAAAAAGTTTCTTATTCATTCTGTGACCTGTGTTATCAGTCACTATGAAATTACACTTACTGAGTTAACAAGTCTGACAATGATTTAAGGACTAAAAACAGCAGTAGATTCTCTGATAAGTGACATATGAAGTCTGAAAATACATCTAAATACATCGGACGTTCCGCAGGAAGTGTGTTGGATGCTCAGAGGGAGAGGATTTTCTAATAAACATTCCTCAAAACAGCGTGAATGCTACTTCAAGTGTGTTTTTGATGACGGAACATTGTTAGAACATGGTTTGAAGCTCAAAAAAGTCACTGTAGCAGAATCTGTGTCCTTTAAAAGCCAATAAATATGTTTTCAG
This sequence comes from Rhinogobius similis, assembly GCA_019453435.1. Lineage (NCBI taxonomy): Eukaryota > Metazoa > Chordata > Actinopteri > Gobiiformes > Gobiidae > Rhinogobius > Rhinogobius similis. Next base: position 7,949,998 of record CM033619.1, on the reverse strand, counting down.
CTTAGATTTAAAAAGGCCAAAGTGTCAAGACAAGCTCGACGACACATTTCACTACAACATAGTGAACATGATTATGTTTAAGACTTTACTAAACATTTTGCGTATTTATCCACAGTTTGACAGTTTTCGTAATGTTTATAATTCCTTCCTGGTTGGACATGAGCAGCAAATATGACAAAGTTAGAAGTAATTCCACATTGTTACCTAGCAACCAGACTATAAACAAAGCCCTAAATCCACATAAATTAGACAGTAATTATGATTTGACAAATAATATTTCCGGATAACAACTTTATTTTGTCGAAAGACGTGACAAAATTGTGTCAGTTGTGTGTAAATTGTCTCTGTGTTTTCAATGGTGCGTCGCTTTTTGATGACATCACAGAGGGATTGTTGTACTCAGCACTTCTTCCTGTCATTTTAAACCTTTATTTTTCAAAATTTCTTCACAAACTGCAACTTCACAGCTGTAAAACTATGATAAATATTTACCACAGGTGCCCTCCAACCAAACTCATAATTAACTATAATTAGAATATCATGAGAATCTATAGACTTTAAGGGGTCTGTAAATAAACAAAAAAAATCACAAAATAAACAAATGAAAGACTGCAACAACAACAAAAAAAGAAAAAAAAATCAGTACTACTTCCTGTAATTTTCAAGTTTTATTTTTCAAAATGTCTTCACAAACTGCAACTTTGCAAATGTAAAACTATTATAAATAATTACCACAGGTGCCCTCCCACCAAACTGAGTCATGATTAGAACATTTTGAGAACCTGGAGGAGGATCCATCTCCAGATCTTGGTCTAATCTTGGTCAGGACTTTGAAACTTTAATGGGTGGTCCAAAACATCACCTAACATACAATTTATGCAATTTAAAAAATGAAATAATAGGGGAAAAATCCTGATATGAAAATGTACATTGCTCTTTGACCAAATGTGCATTGCTCAAACGAAGAGAGCACGAGGGTTAGGAGGATCTGACCTCTGTGATAGTGCATGTTTTGGACTGATGGGGAAACCAGAGCCTGAAGGAAACCCACTCAGACACTTGAAGAAACACGTAAACTCCACTCTCCACTTTCACGCAAGTATTTTCTCTGCAAGGTTTTCTGACACATTTGGTGTAAAAAGTCGAGGTTCCAGAGCTTGAGGCCACATGGGTCTCCACAGATACACTGAGGTTAAGGAAGGTTAAGGCTGTGGTTCATGTCCTTTTTTCAGTCGTTCGTGACCCCCCCCAAAAAAAAAATAGTCCACCCGCAAAGTGATAAAGTATAGCTTCATTTCTGTTGATTGTTTTTTGATTTACAGGGCAGAGGCCTCGATAAATTCATGCAGAAGGCCAGTAAACAAGAATCTAGCTTTAAAACTGCATTTGAAGGGTGTCAAGCTTTATTTAAGATGTTTTCAATGGGTTAAATAACAAATATTATGCTTTATTTGTGTTGTTATTGGCCTTTAAACATTCTCTTGAGCATCTTTACTTTGATATCTCATGTTTTAGAACTAAAAATAAACTGTTTTTACGAAGAACAATATAACGTTATCACTTCCTTGGGAGATGCTATATTAACTTAGCTGTGGCTCCATCTACTGGCTGCAGAGGCAATTACACATGCGTATACACAATGGTTTGATATGCTGTTGGTATGATAAGCCCTTGATTTTCACCAGTGCGCCGGGGAACACTAGTGTGCCTTGAGGTATTGCCAGGTGCCTTTATAAATGTTCCAATTTGAGTTAACGGTTTCAGACATTGTTTTAGTTGAGTTATTTACAGTTTGGGGAGTCCTGAACATACCTCTGTACCAAAAAAACAAAGCAAAACAATGACCATTTCCAAAGTAAAAGAACGTAATAGTGGCACAGACATAATTTGCACACACAATTTTAACGAAAAAGGTCTGACGTGGTAATGTTTTAGCAGTAGGTGGTGTGCCATTGTATCTTTTCAACCAACAAAAAGTGCGCCGCGTTTCAAAAAGGTATGAAAAACACTGTGCTAAGTTACAGTTACAGTTATCGTGTTTAGAGGCAGAAAGGCTCAGAGCGAGTTTGTGATGACGTCAGGACTTAAAACAGCAGAAGATTCTCAGATAAGAGACGTATGAAATTGGGAAAAAAAGGTCACACATCAAGGGAGTTCAGCAGGAAGTGTTTTTGACGGTCGGAGGGAGAGGATTTTCTTACAGCGCTCCTCAAACTAGCGTGAATGAATCAACTCCAGGTGTGTTTGTGATGATGGAACACTGTCAGAACATGGTTAAAAGCTCAAAAAAGTCACAATAGCATAATATGTGTCCTTTAAAGTACACTTGGGGAAGTTTGTCCTCTGTATTTGTCTCATCTTTCATCCAGTGCTGCCGTGGCGACCTGTCCGGCGTCTGTGTAGGAAAAACAAACAGCTCAAATCCCACAATCCAACAGTCTTTAACTCTCATCCCTTGAACTGCACAAACTGTACGTGTTAGCCAGTTACAATCCCAAGATGTTATGTTTTGAGATATTTGAGCTTAGAAAAGTTGAAGTAATGTTTTGACAAATGCTCAGCGAGACCAAGACCACGGCAACCACCAACCTGTAGCTACTGTTGCCCTGTTTTATGAATAAACATTTTTCTTGTTTGTGCCCAGTTTGATGTTTATAATGTCACTTCCTGGTTGGACATGAGCAGCAAATATGACATAGTTAGAGGTAATTCCACAACTGTAACCATAGCAACCCGGCTGTAAATAAGGGCCAAAATCCATATAAATTACACAATAGTTATGATTTGACAAATAATAATATCTGATAATGCCTTTATTTTGACAAATTACACTTTAAACTGTCAAAAAATGTGTCAGTTGTCTTTAAATTATCTCGTATTTTCAATGGCGCGTCGCTTTTTGATGACATCACAGAGGGATTTTAAGAACCTTTATTTTTCAAAATTTCTTCACAAACTGCAACTTCACAAATATAAAACTATGATAAATATTTACCCCAGGTGCCCTCCCACCAACCTAAGTCATAATTAGAATATCATGAGAGCTCATAGACTAAATTCTGGGTTTCAAATGACTTCACAAGTTCTTCAGTGGCTTGGACTGTCAAAATGGCAATATACAGAATTTATTGACCTTGTGACTGTAAATTTCCTGGTTCGGAATGCACAGAGTAAAGTGTGGTAGCTCCTAATACATTGTTCACTTTCTCTAATGAAATTCCTGCCTTTGGGGATTATAGGCCTGCATTTAATCACTATTGACAACTGTCTTTGCTGAGTCTTTTTGTGACCCGGGTCGGCCCTCGGGGAAGAGTCCCATTCTGTAAAAGTCTGTTTTCTCTCTGGCTTTTTAAAGTCAACAGCAGCACATTCCTGCAGCTGCCCACTCCGACAAAAACCTATTCATTCTTCTAATCTAATAAACCTGCTATGTTCGGTTTGACACTTAGCGCCTCACGCTCAGAACTGTTTTGTACAGCTTTGGAAATCGACACACTGTACCTTTACAAAGCGGCGTCTGAAAAGGTTTTTAAAGAGGAATTCTGTAACTGTTCTCCAGCTTAATGGGCTATTTTCCTCTACAGAGCACCCCCTACAGTTCAAACAGTCTGAAGTGCCATGTGTTAGACGGGTTATACATTTTGCCATATGGACAGAAATGTTATTTGTATTTGTACTTTTTCCCCCATTGATAAATGTTAAATCATTTGTGTAATAAACTTTTATGCATTGTAAAGAAATGTTATTATTGTAATGATAATGTATTATTGTGTTTGTTATATGTTTTGATATGATTGCAATAGACCCAGGAAGACTAGCTGATTGCTTCGCTTTCAGCTAATTGATCCATTTAAATAAACAAATAAACAAAACTGTCATAAACACAAGTTACTATTAAAGGACCCATATTCTGCGACTGTGACTTTTTTGAGCTTTTAACCCTGTTCTAACAATCATCAAAAACACACCTGGAGTTGTATTTAGCTTCATTCACGCCATTTTGAGGAATGTTGGTTTGAAAATCCTCTCCCTCCGACCGTCGAAAACACTTCCTGCTGAACTCCCTCGATCCGTGACGGTTTTTCAGATCTCATACATCACTTATCAGAGAATCTTCTGCTGTTTTAAGTCTTAAATTATCGGCAGACTCGTTCTGAGCATTTCTGCCTCTAAACACAATAACAGCTGCTACCAGCCTGACGATAACGTGCCACACTCCTACTTGAGTGCTTGAGTAATATTTTATTGTGAATCAAAACGTTTTGTGTTGTCGATGTTAAATTAACATTCATGTTTTCTTGCACCGTCCTTTAGACATGATTTCATGATAGGGACAAAACTCAGCTATTGTGCTAATCTATTGCACATTATTAAGGTTTCATCCTTTCAGGTACATTGATTTCAAATTAATGCTGCGCTCAGACAGTTACTGCAATTACTTGAGAAATTTAGTTGTTCTTCTGTTTTTGTTTAAAGAAATGGGTAACACTTTATAATAACTACACCTTATTTTACCTTAACAAAGAATGAATTAATAATGAACATATACTTTATTAAGCATGATTCAGGATTAGTAACTACTTCATTAAGGTTAGGGTTAGGATTTAGGGTTAGATTATTAGTTAAATAGTTACTAAGCCGGAATCATTCTTAATAAACTATTTGTTCACTCTTAATTAAGCCTTTGTTTCTGCTTTATTAAGGCAATTATTGTAAAGTGTTACCAAGAAATGCTGCTTGTTAGAGTCTGGACCGCGCCATAGACGTAAAGCTGGCTGGACATTCCTGACTTTCTACACCTTCTTCATCTTGGAATAATGGTTTTGGTTTTGCTGTGTCACCTCCGGGCTCCTGTACTTTAGATGTTTCACGCAGAGCTTCTTCTTCTTCTTCTTCTTCTTCCTGGCCGTTACACGACGACGCGCCCCGGGGCAGACTACGCCGCAGTAAACCTGAAACAGTGGCCCCTCAGTGCCTTAACGGGAACACATCTGACCTCGGTTAACTTTACGTACACAACACACACTGTTTTTGTTGGGCAAACAGGCACAAACACACGGCTCTGTGTGTGCTCGGCTACTGCGGCTTCACTCCCGGGACGCAGACAGACGCTGAGAAATGTACAAATGTCTGTGAAAACTTTGTAAAATAATGTACTTAAGCTGGGTACTTTTTAATATATGTATGTATGCATAATATATCACAAAAGTATCGATGTTGCAATATTGTCTGATCGCGATAAACTAAATATATGGCAGCCACATCAAAGTCTTCATCTGATAGAAATGTCATGCGATTAAAATGAAAACAATGAAAAGGGAAAATCATGAATAAAATCTAGCTTTTTCAAACTAAATTAGCCTTGGTTTTGTATTTTTTGGTTTTAACGGACATTGTTGCGTCAAAAATAGAGCAGCAACAATTAGTAGAATAATGAAGTTGACTATAAACAATAATTACAGTCGTATTTTGATGATGTCGTCGTTCTCTGGACTAAACAGACACTAAAACACAAACTTAAAGACTTTTATAACAAAGACAGTGATATTATTAAAGAAACATGGTGAAAAAGAATACACCATTTCTGATTTTCCTCAATGATACACTTTATTCATAAATATGGAGCCATCATTCACAATATTTCAACATTTATTTGGTTAAAAATGTTAGTAGTCAAGTCAATCAATTAATACAATAGAAATAATCGCTGACTAGTCGATTACTAAAATAATCCTTTGTTTCAGCCTCAGTCAAAAAGTGTATTTAAATATTACAGTATATTCCAATATTGTGCAGCTCTAGTATGTTTTGTATATTATGTTTTTCTAGTATTTGTGGAAACTGGACAGGATATTTTAGAACAAAGGGGCTTGAATGGAGGAAAATACACATGCAGGAATTACTCTAAATCAGCAGTGTCCCAAGTATGACCCGGGGGCCAAATACAGCCCTCAGAGCCATTTTTGTTGGCCCTCAGGTTTCCTGCTAAATTGGGTGAAACAACCCAAAGTACTACTTTCTATTAAACCTAAATAACAAATATTTTGATGTTATACAGACCTAAAATTAAAGTCTATATGACAGATTAGACTACAAATTTGACTAAAACGTAGTGACCATGATTATTTACCATTTTACTAAACATTTTGCCTGTTTGTCTCCAGTTTTGTGATGTTTATAATGTTACTTCCTGGTTGGACATGTGCAGCAAATATGACATAATTAAGAGGTGATTCTACAACTGTTTCCTAGCAACCGTTTTGAAAACAAGGGGCAAAATCCAAAATAATACCTGATAACACCTTTATTTTGTTGAATGACTGTTTAAAATGTCAGAAAAATGTGTCAGTCGTGCATAAATCGTCTCTTCATTTCAATAGAATGTCGCTTATCGATGACATCACCGAGGGATTCAGTTTCTCTCATTTTCAACTTTCACTTTTTGACGTTTCTTCACAAACTACAACTTGACTGATGTAAAACTATGATAAATACTGACCACAGGGACAAACCCAAATAATTTAAAAAAAACATAAGAACCTAAATATGCACTTTAAAGGTGCTGTATTTGATTTGAACTATTTTGAAACATAAAAAACAGAACTAGTTGATGTTAAAGTCTTTACATCTGTCACATGTATCTCTCACTTTCCTAATGCAGTCCCAGCCTAAATATTCACCGCGATACGTTTAGAAGCACTTTTCACCAGTTTTGTTGAGTGATGTAACTCTGTAAGCAGATATGTAATTATGATTGGTCCATTTATCCACATATATACATTTCTGTACTTACATTTCTGCCATCAACCTGCCCAGGGACCACAGGTGTAAATTAGCCTTTGTGCCATAACCTGGCACCAGCAGCTCCTTTGACTTTGTCTTGGTTGATGTTGTTGTGCACTGTCCCTGCACAAATTAAAGGATACAATACAATACAGTCTCTGAACCCAGAGCGTCACAGACCTTCATGGGTAAAGTTAGCAAACATCAGCATGCTCACGGCTCACTTCCTGCTTCTCGTAGAATAAAACGTTCTATAAACTAATGCAAAGAAAGTGCTGTGGTCTCATTTTCACTTGAATAGATGCTTTTACAATAGATCTGTGTTGGTGCAACACAAATTTTACTTTATTACATGCAAATAACCGTGAACATGGACTACTTTTTTCTATTTCATAACAGTAAAACTCAGGCCCTGTAGCTTTAAAGGCCCTTCCTGATTTTTATTGTTTTGAAAAGTGAAAAACAGAACCACTTTATTTTAAACCCTTTACATCAGCTACATGTCTTGCTAACTTTCCTAATGTAGTCCCAGCATTTTTAATATTCAGTGCCATGACTTTATAAGCACTTTTCGTGAGTTTCTGAGTCCAGACTGTCATGCACCTTCACAGGTAACACTAACGAATTGTCATTAGAATGGTAACGGCACACTTCCTGCGTCTCTCGTTTGATAAAACACTCTATAAATAGATGCAGAGTAAAAGTTGTGGTCTCAGTTTCACCTGAATAGATGCTTTTACAATATATCTGTGCTGGGACAACACAGATTGTACTTTATTGCATGCAAAAACGGGAACATGGACTAGTTTTTCACAACTGTAAAACTCTGGTACAGCACCTGTACATGATTTTTTGAAACGTGAAAAACAGAACCAGTCATATCAGCATTTTTAATATTCAGTGCCATGAGTTTATAAGCACTTTTCACGAGTTTCTGAGCCCAAACCGTCAAGCATCTTCACGGGTAAAGCTAACAAACATTAGCATGCTAATGATGCACTTCCTGCTTCTCTTGTTGAATAAAACGCTCTATAACAGATGCAGAGAAAAAGTTGTGGTCTCAGTTTCACTTGAATAGATGCTTTTACAATATATTAGTGCTGGAGCAACACAGATTTGACTTTATTACTGGCAAATAACCAGGAACTAGTTTTTTCCATCTCACAACAGTAAAAATCAGGTACAGCACCTTTAACAGCTTTTTCAATTAAAAAACAACAAAAACGCTGATACTTGAGCTGTCACGATGTCACAATTTGATGCAAACATTACTGGAGTAAATGTGCCTGAGCGCTGCCACCTCAGCACAGGCACAGATTGTGTGGCACAGAATGGGAGAATGGGCTGATTGTCATCTCGGGTGCTCGCGTTGGGAGCTCGGTGCCTGCTGGCGTCAGGGCTCTTTCTCCTCAGCCTCGGCGACCCCCGGCAGCAGAACCTCACTCTCACTGCGGAGCGGCCGGTCGTGCAGGAGCGTCGCTTTCGATTCGTGTTGCCTGGTGCCGGTTGCGAGGACTTCGTTGTGAAAATGCAGAGCCTGAAGATGGAGCGCGGAGACCCGGTCCGGGAGCTGGACCTGACGTCGCTGAGGTCCACCATGCCCGCCGGCGGCCCCCTGCAGGTGAGCGGACGACGGCACACGCATGGGGATGGAGCTGGTCTAGAGCCTTGATTTTCAACCAGTGTGCCGGGGAACACTAGTGCGCCTTCAGGTGTTGCCAGGTGTGCCTTGAAAAATTTTCCAATTTTGATTTGCAAATGTATTTAATTGGAAAAGTTACCATTTTTGAGTGTCCTGATCATACTTCTGCACCAAACGAAAGCTAAAGCAATCACCATCAGTGGCATGGACATGATTTGGCACATTATGTATCCATTTTTTTACAAAAAGACTAAAAGGTCTGATTTGGTAATGTTTTAGTAGGTTGTGTGCCGTGATATCGTTTCAACCTAAATAAGTGTGCCACGACTCAAAAAAGGTTGAAAAACACTGGTCTAGAGCCATGATTTTCAACCAGTGTGCCGCGGAACACCAGTGTGCCTTGGGGTTTTGCCAGGTGTGCCTTGAAAAAAAGTGTCAGATTCATGGACTTAGATGTCTAATTGACCATTTTAGAATCAGAATCAGAATGGTCTTTATTGCCATTGTCGGTGAACAAAATTCACAAACTAGGAACTTGCTTTGGTGCGACATATAACAATGAAAAATAATAACAGAAAGGTAAAAAGTATAGACTAGATGAAGATAAAATAAGGGCATGCAAAATAAAATACATGTAGAAAAAAAATTAAATAGAGTATATATAAAGGACACGGGATCAGAACAATAGTGCAAACAGTAAATATTATAAAAATAGTTTAAAAAAATGTATAAAATAGTAAAGTGACAGGTATTATTTTCAGAGTGTTCCAAGCAACTTCACTCAAAATGAGCTAAACAGCCACCACTGCCAAATTCAAAGAACTCCTGACTCACTAGAATAGAAATAGAAAATATTTGACGTTAATAACACTTTCTTTTTCCTGATTGGTGTGATTTGATATTGTTTCAGCTGGTGGTGTGCCACGGAAAATGTTCAACCAAAAAAGTGTGCCGTGACTCAATAAAGGTTGAAAAACACTGGTCTAGAGCAGTGGTTCTCAAACTTTTTCAGTCGCGACCCAGAAAATAACAATAAATAGGTGACACGCAAAGTGATAAATTAGCCTTATATCTAGAATATAGACCTAGAAAAACGACTTTGATTGGCCGACAAATAGGAATCTACATTTACCACTGCATTTGAAGGTGTCAAGCCTTGTTTAACACTAATGTATCAATTTTTCCCCATCATCTGGGGACCCCTGGAAATCATTTCGCGATCCCCATTGGGGTCCCGACCCCTAGTTTGAGAAGCACTGGTCTAGAGCAGTGTTTTTCAACCTTTTTTGACTTACGGCGCACTTTTTTAGTTGAAAGGACTCTGTGGCACACTCTCTACTGAAAATAATAACAAATTGCACCTTTTAGAGCTAAAAAAAAATCAAATATAATGAAGCTAATATAGTTCATGACACTAAATTTGGCAATGGTGACTGTGTTGCTTTCTAGTTTTGGATTAGAAGTTGGCTCAGAACTCTCCACAATGGTAAATATTCAATCCACGCGTGAATTTAACTCAACCTGGACATATTTTCAAGGCACACCAGTGTACCCCGGCACACGGGTTGAAAATCAAGGGTCTAGAGTCCTGATTATTGCGAGAAGAAGCAGCATGGTTTTAAAATCACTGAAGATTTTTGATACCAGGAACAAAGAACCCTGAAATCTAAGGCAGCAACTAACCATTGTTTCTGTGGTCGACTTATCAAACCCTTATTCCTCTTGTAGTATGAGACTTTTTGAAGACATTTTTAACCAAATAAATGTTGCAATGTGGAGACTGAAGGCTTCTGTTTAGACAATATTTATCCAAAAAGTCTATTATTGATGAAAATCGGAAATAGTTTAATCTTTTTGACATTTTGATTCAATAATGCCACTGTCTTTTTAAAAAATGTGCGTTTTAGAGTTTGTATTGTCCAGAGAACATACAAAATACAACTACAATTATTTTTCAATAATCAGCTAGTCACAATTAGTTGATTGGTCATTGCAGCACTATTTAAAAAGTCAAACGTTAGTGTTACTTGGAGTGTAAAGTTTGAGAACACTGATATAATACGACTGAATGTGAAAGTAGTGTGTGTTCAGATTGTCCCACACAACAGAACATGCTACAAAAGCCATTTTAATGCAGGTTTTCAGTATTCTGTCACTAATGCCAATCACTACGCTCTCTGAATTCCATTTGCTTTCTTTATCATATATTCAATTCAATTCAATTCAACTTTATTACAGACTCAAGGTCCATTTTCAAAACAGACAAACACAAGCACAAAAATAAACAATTAAGTAACCAATGTCTCCACATGTTGGACCGTTATCACACTGCACTGTGTCTGACACCAATGAGAGACAACAGGGTTTCATTATTTGACTTGTTCAGTCTGCAGGTAAAATTGTACATAAGAGTTCTCGGTACAGCGTCTAAAGTCTTTTCACGTGCAGAGACAATCATCTCTGTGGCACTCGTCTGTCGCGGCCTCCCCAGGAGCACCGGTGTCATTGTGCGCCTCCTGCAGGCTTTGCAGACGGGCTTTTTTATAATTAGTCCAGAGGTGGGCCGTGTGCAAAGGTGTGCAATAGGATTCAAACAGTGCAATCTTAACATTATCAGTACAAGAACCAAACGCATAAAAGTATTTGCCTGAGCGTACAGCATTCTACATTGTCTGTAAATGTCTTCATCCTCTGCCATGTCTGCAGTGATGATATTCCCAAGATATTTAAATTTAGTTGTGATATTCTACACATTTGACAAGCAAAACTCAGGATAATTCATGCCTTTGTCCTCTTTGGTCCCATCATGACCGTACTCTTCGTTACTTTATACTTTATGTCCTGCTCCTACAACCAGTTTCACATGTTTTGAGCTTCGTTGACATAATTGATATAATTCTTAGTTTGACTAATATATAATTTAAATAGCATCAGCGTTTTAAAGAAAAAATACAAGCTATGTAGATGTGTAATTCCCATTCCCCTCTCTGCTTTTTATGGACTACAGATGGAAATGAGCTTTAATAGCTACACTCTGGTGCAAACATCTTTGCCCTCGGGCGTTATGTCATTGTACATTGACCTGTTAAATAAATAAATGAATACATAAATAAATAATGTGCGCTGGAAGACGCTGCCCTTCTTCTCACAAAGGCTGGAGTTTGAAAAGATTCCTCCCTGTTTTCAAAACGGAAGCTTTTACATTGTTTAAACACTCAAAGCGCATACGACAGCTTTGTAAGATCGATCCTCACTGGCTCCACTCTAACCATCGCACTGATTGGTTAGAACTGATCACGTGGGCGGAGCTAGCCTGTATTCACCTTATTCTGGAAGTTGTCGTGGGCGCCGCCATCTTGTTTCCGTTGTATTAGTTTACATGGAGCAGACTAGCTCAACAGAAAATAAGTTCTACACGGACTAAAAAGCAGTTTACAGGCCGCGCAGAAAATTGGTGCAGTGTGACTTGCTGTTTGAACGTGTACTTCTGTAAACATTTTACAGAAATGTATCTACTTTATATAATGTTTTAGTGGCGAGACTTTTCCTTCGTTTGCCATTTACATGAAAGGGGTTCTTGTCAAATGAAAGTGCCTTTACTACAGGAGTGTGAATCTGGCAAAAAGAGGCAAATGTGGGCGGGGCAGAACAAGGTGAATTGAGGACGTAATGCAAACAAATCTTTTTTGGCATCATGCGCCAATGAGCACAAGGCATTGAAGGGTTAACGCTAACCCGAATGATCCTGAAGTAAAGAGTATGTGCTGTGCATGTATGTAGTTCTTCCAAAAGTAATGTGTTAAAGGAGACATTTTATCGACTTGGAGGAGAAAAATATGACTTATTACATCTCAGTGAGGTGTGTATAATTGCAGTTGGATCACGCTGAGAAACAAATACATTTATACAGCACACCTCTTTCAGCGCTCAAACAGCCTCTAGAGTTTCTCATTGTTTTGTGAGATTTCTGGGACACAATCTTTGCCCAAACGACGTGTTTAAAGTACATATGACAGGCTCTCAACATTTTCTAATTCTGACTGAGTTTGGTGGGAGGGCACCTGTGGTAAATATTTATCATAGTTTTATATCTGTGAAGGTGCAGTTTGTGAAAATAAAAATAAAAGTTTAAAATTACAGAAAGTAGAGCTGAGTTCTAAAACAGAATCCCTCTGTGATGTCATCAAAAAGCGACGTGTCATTGTAAAGACAGAGACAATTTACAGCCACTGACACGGTATTTTGACAGATTAAACAGTCATTCAACAAAATAAAATTGTTATCAGGTATCATTATTTGTCAAATCATAACTATTGTGTAATTCATGTGGATTGTGGCCCTTGTTTTCAAAATGGTTGCTATGGTAACAGTTGTGCAATTACATCACATGTGAGTGACATCAGAGCCGCTTTAAACACATTTATTATAGTATTTTACATTATGTTTTAGGAAATTATAATAAACTCTTCAGATCCAGATTTATGGGTTTTACTGGAAAAATACTCACAGAAATGTTGAGAAAAGAAATGTTAATTCATTCATTTTCTACCACTTGTTTCCGTTTGCGTGTGAGTGGAGCCTGTCCCAGTGACTATGGGCCTTAGGTGGGGTACATCCTGGACAGTGACCAACTCGTCGCAGCTGACCCAATGAACCCACAATAATCTTTCATTTTATCTAGAGACATATTAGATACTATACCGTAAATTAGATTCTTTTGAAACTAAAGTACAATTTTAAGACTAGAAAATTGTATTTTGTTCATTGTTTATTATAGAAAAGCAAACTAACTGACATTTCCACTCTGGAAAATCAGTTCTGGAACACTTAAAACCAGCAGAATTTATTGAAAAATTGTCAGTCAACTTCATTTAGCCCCCATTCTTCCATTCCATTCCATTCTGGAATTTTGATGACATCACATTTTAAAGGGTCTATTTGGTGCTTATGTTCAACCAGGAAGTGCATTTATAAACTTTACAAAAACTGTCAAACTGGGGGTAAGAAAGCAAAATGTTTAGTAAAATAAATCTAATATAGTCATGTTCACTACGTTTTAGTAAAATGTAAGGTCTAACCCGTCATACGAACTTTAAAAACCACAGAAGCAAACGCAAAAAATGCACCGCGTATATTTCAACAACTGATCAGGACCAGCTCGATGGTCCGTCCTCTTCCCAAACGGAGCGGCGCTGTCCCCCTTTGCCGGGCCGCTGTGGTATGTCCGTCCTGGGTGAGACCTGAGCGCGAGCCGGTGTAGCACCACGGGCTGACTGTCTGCGGCTCCTCCACTCTGGGCTACAAACTCCGCTCCCGACATCCATCAAAAATCAATTAGCATGCAGGTGCAAAGGCTAATAAAGTCCCCTGACGCAGAGGCGGGTCAACGCGGCAGTCACGCGCTAACGCTGGGTCAGGCCGGGGTGAGGACGAGCCGGGACGAGCCGAAGAGAGCGGAAAGAAAAGAGCGTGGCGTTGGGGTTTGTGCGAAGCTCTGTTGTTTTTGTGTGGATTGGATTTGAATCAGACTTTGTTGCTTATTCGTTGTGACGTCTGCGTTCGTTAATCAATCGTTGTATGTTTGGCGTTTAAAGTCTGCACCTTTGTCATTTTAGAGTGAAAACACGAAACAAAACGAGTAATAGTAGAGTCCGTCCCGTTGCGTAATTGTCCCATTTGTTCCAGAGTCCCTTCACTTTTCATTTTTGATTTGTTTTTTTCTCTTCTATTTTTCCACATTTTCAAAGGAACAATCCAGATTTATGGGTTTTACTGGGAAAGTGCTCACATAAATGTTGAGCCCACAATAATTCCATAAATTAAATTCTTTTGACGCTAAAATACAATTTTAAGGCTAGAAAATTTTATTTTGTCCATCATTTGTTATAGAAAAGCAAACTAACTACTCTGGAAATTCAAATGTGTTGCTTTTTTTCCCAACACAAACACTTAAAACCAGAAGAATTTAGATCTAACGTGAGAGAATCATTGACAAATTTACAGTCAACTTCATTTTGCCTCCAGTCGCCGCCATTCTACAATTTTGATGACGTCACATTTTAAAGGGCCTATTGATCTGGCTATTCACCTTATTCCGGAAGTTGCCGTACGCGCCGCCATCTTCCTCCGTTATAATTTACATGGGGCAGTCGAGCTCAACAGAAATAAGTTCTACTCAGACGTAAATGCTGTTTTCAGGTCGTCCAGAAAATCGGTGCGTTGTTGCTCGTGTTCATTAAACATTTTACTCAAATCAATCTACTTTATGTAACATTTTAGCAAGAGACTTTTTCCTCGTTCACCATTTGCGTGAACACTGTTACGCCTGATGCACACCGACTCCGGTCCGGCTCCGGTTCGGGACCCGCGGGTCCCGTGCGGGTCCGTGCGGGTCCCGCAAGACTTAGAAAGTGCTTAAAATCAATGCTTGCTGTCACACCGACCTCGGAGCTCTGCGGCGCGGGTCCGCAGCGCTGGTCTCGGAAAGAATCCGCAAGAAGTCTATTTTTGCCGGACGCCGCAGCGGTCTGGTGCGGCTTTCATGTCATTTGACGAGTGCTCTCGCGCGAAACCACGTGAATCTACGTGGCTTTCGTCAAAAACGGACCGCAGTTAACCGGAGCTGGTGTGACAGGCGTCTGCAAGAGACCCGCGCGGGTCCCGGACCGCGACCGGACTGGACTCAGTGTACACTAGGCGTTAATGTCAAACCGGAAGTGCCTTTACTACAAGAGTGCGGATCATAGACATAAAAAGAGGCAAAAGTGGGCGGGGCGGGATAAGGTGAATAGACATTAAATAGTTGATAAAATTATGAATAATATATGGTATTGACCCATCAGCCACAGTTACGCCAAAGCCTTGTTAAAAGTAATTGTTGATTGTTTTATTTTATTTCAATTTGATTTAAGTCCATTGACCGGTTAAGTAATCAAGTTTGAGCATCACACAGGGATAGGGAGTTTTGCATCTATAAAAGTCCATGGGTCTGGCAGGCTGTTGGCACTGAATGGCAGCCATGTCTCAGTTAGTTAGCCTCAGGGCAGATCTGGAAAGTAGTACATACATAACTTTGTAAAACCTCGTATAAATTGTAGCCAACAACACCATTAGATTTCACTGGTTCACACAACACGACGCCTTTTTTTATCCAACCGGAGCCAAATTATTACGAAGGAGGTTCAAAAGCGGTCTCAAAATGTCCGCCTCATGTGAATCCCGCGTGTTATTAGAAGCATGCACGAGCTCGCACCCCTGTGGTTACTTCTGTACATCAGTGAGAGGAGGCTGTGTCCTTTGCACGTATCACTTACCGCTATATTTAGCCTCCGCGTCCCCAGCGAACAAAGTGGTCCTATGTCCAAGATACACAGCAGCTTTTGGACGTGTCTGTGAAAAGAAGATGGGTTGCCAGTGTGTTAATGGTGTTCCTTCCAGCGATGTGCAGAGGCGCAAACAGGACCGCGCCATTCCATGCTTTGGCTCGGACGCGCGCAAGATAATTGAGTTAGCGTTAGCCACCAGACATCGCAAACTATAGAAAACCGGGGCTGTTTTGGGCGGCTGATGGTTTTACTGACACCGGAGCTTTGAGGGAAAACATGTAGCACTTTTTGTGTGGTTTATTCTCACGTTTGACTATTGAAATTTTAGTTTTAGGCTATTTCATCAAGCACTGCAAATCCTACTTCAGTCTAAGTTAAAGTCGAAATGACAGGTTGGAATGTTTTTTTCAAATTCTGACTTAGTTTGGCGGGAGGGCACCTGTGGTAAATATTTATCAGAGTTTTACATCTGTGAAGTTGCAGTTTGGGAAGAAAATTTTAAAAGTTTAAAATGACAATGACAGTTCTACAATGGAGGTGTTATCAGGTGTTATTATTTGTCAAAACATAACTATTGTATAATTTATATGGACTTTGGCCCTTGTTTTCAAAGTGGTTGCTCAGTAACAGTTGTAAAATTACTTCTAACTATGTCATATTTGCTGCTCATGTCCAACCAGGAAGTGACATTTTAAACATTACCAAAACTGTCAAACTGGAGACAAATAGGGAAAAATGTTTAGTAAAATCTTAAATATAATCATCATCACTACGTTTTAGTGAAACCTGCTCATAAGTTTATACTCGCTGGTAAACAGGCTGTAATGGAACAACCGTCTGTGCCGTCTACAAACGTAAAAAAAATAAAGTTTTTATTTTACAGTCTTATTAAAATGAAAGGAAACAGAACATTTACAGTCCTGGCCAAGTGTTGGTACCCCTGAAATGTTTCCAGAAAATGAATTAAGTAAAGTATTTCTCCACAAAAAGTATTGCAATTACACGTGTTTTGCTACACAAGTTTATTTCCTTTGTGTGTATCGGAACAACACAAACAACAAAAACCTGAGAAAAAGGCAAATCTGACAGAATTTCACACAAAACTACAAAAATGGACCTGACAAAATAATCGACTCTTTCAAAATTGTGGATAAATAACTTTTTTTCAAGCATGTGATACGGGTTTAAACCCACCTGGTGTGGGCAATATAAAAATCACACCCGAGAGACCTGGAGCAGTTTGTAAAGGAGGAGTGGTCCAGAAGTCCGGCTGAGATGTGCAAGAAGCTTATTGATGATTACAGGAAGCAACTGATTTCAATAATTTTTCAAAAGGGTATGCAACCGAGTATTAAGGGTGCCAATAATTTTGTCTGGCCCATTTTTTAAGTTTTGTGTGAAATTATGTCAAATTGGCCTTTTTTTTCCTCTGTTTTTTGTGTTTTTCCAATACACACAAACAAAATAAACATATAGCATATAGAGTATAGCAAAACATTTTTCACTGCAACATTTTTAGGGGAGAAGTACTTCATTTTATGGAAAATATTCAGGGGTGCCAACACTTTTGGCCATGACTGTATACCAGCACCTGGATGTGTACACACACCTCTGGGATAAGAAGTGCCATAGATTTGGAATGAGGGTAAAATGCGTTTTTCTACAGCGATGATAAAGTCTATTTTAACAATTTTAGTTGGCAATGAAATCAACATAGTGATAATCTATCTTCTACTTTCTACCTGTGTTGTTGTGATTTTGGGCGCTACAAAAATAAACTGAATTGAATTGTTGAATATATTGAATATCCAAATGTCCAAATACTTCCTAATCAATAATTAAACCATATGTCTGATACTTTTTGTCCTCAAAACACAAACACACACAACACACTAACCCTAACCCTAAGTTGAATTTCTGCATTTATCATCTTCATGCATTTTAGGGCATGATCAAAAGGTCAGGTTTCTTCCTGAAGGTGATTTGATTATGTAAGGAGCTAATTCAAGAAGCTTGGAGTAGAGACGCTGCTCCTCCACACCGCGATAAACCTGTTGAGGTGGTTCTTGACAATGTAAATAGTGTGAATAGTTGTTTTTCCTGGCACCAGTCTCATGCTTTAACTTCTATAATCTTACCTATTTCCATTAGTATTCTCTCTTCTTCCACAAGTACTTGATTCTGCTGCTGCACTACTGTTGCAATAACTTTGATAATTGTGCACATAAATCCGTTTGCGTAGTCGTTGGGTTCTTTCCCCTGTGAGGGCAGATTGCAAGTGCCTCTATTGTAAATCATAGGTTTGAGGTTCATGCATGTTGTAACTGGAGGGAAAAACCCAGGAAAAGGACATAAATCAATTTAAGTTTGCCGTTCACAGTCAGCACTTGAAACACAGAGGCGAGAGTGAGTGTGTGCGGAGTGAATGGACAGAACACGGTATTCACAAAGTGGTGCTGGGTCCAGGGCAGATAAACACGCGTATTTCACCGCTGTATTAGTGCATAAAAACTGAAACCATGGTCAAATAAATGCTTTTTTTCTCCACAATGTTTCTGAAGCAATTTTTCAAAATTTAATACTTCAAAATTTGAAGTATTTATGTCTTTTGCACAAAACTACAGACACCTTAGCCCTTAAAATTCATATTTGATTGGTGAGATGTTATTGTTTTCCCTTAAATATTCCACAGTATGCTTACTTATCTCCATGGAGACCGAGACAGAGGTCAGATCTGTGGGAAGGCGAGCCCACTCACATACATGTTTGTCAAGTTATTTTTAAGAAATAAAGCATCAGTAATATTCCAGGCAAGTATTATAACATCTCCATGCAGACGTACTGCACATTTAAAATAATATAAAAAACAATATGACATTATTTCATACCACAAATACAAGAACAGCAGAAACAAAAAGTATCCAAAATATAAAATAACATGAATATAGTTGATAACTGATACATCAAAATATGCTTTAATATAAAACCATTTCAAATCTTACAGAGCCCTGCACGTCATTAGAGAAAAATATATTAACACATGGCCACAAAATAATATCTTGAGGGAACGAGATATTATCTTGAGGGAATGACATAATTATCTTGAGGAAACAACATAATTATCTTGAGGAAACGACATACAATAATTATCTTGAGGGAATGATATAATTATCTTGAGGAAACAACATATTGTAATTATCTTGAGGGAATGATGGAACGACATAATTATCTTGTGGGAACAACGATTATTTTGAGGAAATGACACAGTATAATTATCTTGAAGAAACGACCTACTTTTCTAGAGGGAATGACATAATTATTTTCAGGGAATAATATAAGTGTATTGAGGAAATGACAATCATTTTCAGGGAATGATGGAACGGCATAATTATCTTGAGGGACAAACAGAATTATTTTCAGAGAAGGACATCATTATTTTGAGCGAACAAAATAATTATCTTGATGGAACAATCTGATCAAATCTCATCAGATCTGTGGAAAGGCGACCAGTAAGAATGTAAGTTTTTCAAGCTAAAGTATTTTTGAGCATGACTAATAAAGTACTGACATTATCTTGAGAAAAGGGCATAATTATCTTGAGGGAACAACATAATTATCTTAAGAGAATGACATAATTATCTTGAAGGAACGACATAAGTATCTTCAGGGAATTACATAATTATCTTGAAGCGACGTCATCATTATTTTGAGAGAATGATGGAACAACATAACTATCTTGAGAGAACAACATACATTTTCTTTAGGGAATGACATAATTAGCTTGTGGGAACAGCATAATTATCTTGAGAGAACGCCATGCATCATCTTGAGGGAACAACATACATGTAATTATCTTGTGGGAAAGAGATAATCATCTTTAGGGAATGACATGATTATACTGAGGCAACAAAATCACATGCAAACGACTAATTGATCTCTAATAATTGATTATTGCGTAGTTCTCCTCTAATGGTATGTTTTAGGGTTTCAGACAGTATTGTTTAGTGAAGAAGAGATGGAACAGCTGAGGAGGCTGATGATTTGACTGCTGTGGTTCTGATGCTGTGTGTAGTAGCAGGGTGTAGAGTCTGGAGGAGAGAGTGTGCTTTACATGAAATAATAGCATTTGTTAAAGGTCCCATAACATGCAAAATCGACTTTTCAGAGGTTTTAACCTTCCTACAGTGCTATTTGGGCCTCGTATGTTTTGCCCAAAGTGGTTTTTTGATTGATTCCCGCATGCTTTCGCTAGAGAACTGTCTTTTCCGTCCCCCTCGGCTGAGCAGGCAGACGGGGGCTCATCCCATGGATAACGCGGCTTCCCATGGATGACGCGGTGTTTAAGCCACGTCTCCGGGAAGCACGCAGCCGCAGAATAAAAACAGCTAATGCTAATGCTACACAGTAATTACACGGTGGATACGACAGATAGAAGAGTTAGCTTGTTATTTACCAAACGGCAACGTCCGTCGTCGAGGTACTGCATGATCGTCAAACTCCAGGTCAGATCCAGGACGTAGGACTCAGCACGACGCACCGTCAGGACGGATAAAATGTTTATTCCCGTGTTTGTGTATCGCTGTTTACCGGAGCACACGGCGCATGCGCACTATCTCCGCTCTAGGCTTCGGCACGAGTTGGGCGGGGGAGGCGCGCGAGTTGGGCGGGGGAGGCAGCCTGCTCTCTGTTCAGGGGGGTCAGATCTCAGAGTGAGCCGTTTGCTTTTGCAAGGAGGGGGGCCAGTCCAAGAAATGGGTGTTTTTTGGAAACTGTTATGTTATGGATATTGCACAACGCAAAATTTTATCAACAAAGCCCTTAGAATAGACTGTGTAAAGGGGAAAATAGCAGAATATGGGACCTTTAATATTTAAAATGTGTTTTTCTTGTTTCATTATGAACCTAAGGCAACAAACAACATTTCGTTCTGCACAGCACGTGAACAGTTTTCAGAAACAGGGATGTTGCATTGTTCAGGATCACCACACCATGAAAAATAAGCTGTCTGGCTCTCTACAGAAGACTAAGAGGAAGCTTGTGGTTTTCAGCGGCTACTGCAGATGTCTGGTGTTTATTTAGACAACAATTACCAGGGATTAACTAGACCAACTCCGAGTGTAAATGATGATTCAGACCTCATTATGTTTAGTCAGGGCCCCACAGCCAGACCGCATTAGAATGGATGACATTATTTGGCTACAGAACACAGTTAAAAGCGTTGTACCTGATTTTTACTGTCTTCAAAACGTGAAAATCAGAACTGCTTCATTTTGTAGGAGTCCAAACTTATTCCTCACTTTCATAACGCATTCAGAGCATCTTCAGTATTCACCGTGATGAGTTTAGAAGCGCTTTTCACAACTTTCAGTGGTCGGAGCGGAGATTTGCCGTCATGTTAAAGCAAGCTAGAATGCTAATAGGGTACTTCCTGGTTTGCGGACAATAAAAATGCAGACAGTACACTCTGGTCTCATTTTGACCACAAACAACCACATAGAATCTGTTTTAGTGTAAATTCCTTCATCAACTAATTCCTGTTTTTCAGTTACAGTGATCCCTCGCTATATCGCGCTTCATCTTTCACGGCTTCGCTGCTTCACGGATTTTTTTTACAGTGCGGATATTTTTACAGTGCATTGTGCTCTGAATCCTGATTGGCTCAGGGGCTTTACTGTTGTCTAGAAATAAAATATTGACGCTGTACTGTATTGGTTTTTCACTTGTCAACAGTTTTCGTTTCTGTACATTCTGCCAACTTTACGTTTGCATTTTTTTCTCTGTGACAAAACCCACAATGTCGAAGAAACGCTCTGCGCCGACAACGTAGTGTTGTGAGATGTATGTCTAGCTCCTATTGGCAGATAGCTCTGTGTGTGACATAGGGGTACGTGAGTGAGAGAGGCTGCGTGCGCGCGGCCAATGCGCGCGTCAGAGAGTGAGTCGCGAAGTGAGCGGGTGTGAAAGTGTGGGTACCTGGGTGAGGACGGCGACCGGGGCTTAGCGAGGGTGTATTACAGTAAAATAAAGCCAAAACTCTGGAGCAACACACTGAGGTCGTCATTGCACTCACACCACACTTTGGACAACCGTGGGGTTCAGAATAGGGAGTTAATCCCCGGAGGACGAGCGACCCTTCGGCCCTGGAGAAGAGAATCTCCCCTGTGTCCTCCGACCACGGTCAGGGGACCGAGACAGGAATGGTTTAACAGTAAACAGACGCTACAGCGGAGCGGAGTCAGGACGAAGAGGCACAGACTGTGAAATACGCGAGTGACAATGTTTCCAACCTTGTATTACTATATTAAAATTATTGTTTTAAACTAATTTTGGGCTTTAAAACAGGTTTTGTTTTTTAGTTTCATTCCATAGTTCAGTATTGCATTGTAAAATAATAAAACTACTACTTCACGGATTTCACTTTTCGCGTGTTATTTTTGGAACGCAACTCCCGCGATAAACGAGGGATCACTGTATGCTTTTATTGTTATAATAATTATGGTTTTATGTTGATTTGACATTGTTTAGAATAGATTATATTGGAAAAAAAACCTTGGTCACAGTGACATAAATTGATTAATTTACATTATCTCTTATCTGGTTACATCTATCTTTTTTGTTTTAAATTTCCAATTAGTTCTTTGGCTGTGGACAGGTTGGGTCAAATGCAGAGGACACGTTTGTTCATAAATAGGGCCCAACTATGGTGCAGTTTGTAAGCATTTGCCTTCTGACCTGAAGGTAAAAGGCTCAAATCGTTTCAGATGCATGCTCTGTTGTTGTATGCCTCGTAGCGCACACAGAGTAACATGGCTGGTTGAGACCATTCATTTCAACCAAAAAAAGGTTGCAAAACCGAATCGAATACAGTAGTGATCATTTCGAAAATTGACTAAATAATTTTGTCATAATTTTTGTCAATGCCATTTTTCTGCTGATTAAAACGAAATAAAAGCTAAACAAAAATAAATCATAATGACTAAAAAGATGACTAAATACACATTTTGATCGACTAAAATTAGACTACAAGTTAAAAGAGAAACCAATAATCATTTTTAGACAAAACACTAGTGTTACAACCCAGCTCGGCTAGGGTTAGGGGAAGTAACAAAAACCAAAGATGGGAGAAAGTTTAAATAAAGATGTAATTTAATGAACAAGGGTGTAAGGGTAAATTAACAGAACTAAAACAAAATCAAATTAATAAAACAACACAGAAGAACAAAACCCAGAGGTACAGGCACTGCCACTGCAGCCCTGATACAAAATGGCATACTGTCCACACACAGGCCAGTAGCCCCGGACAGGTGTGAGTCCTTAAGTACTGGGGAGGGGCTGAGGTGACGCCACAGGATTGGCCAGGTGTATAGGTGCCACCAATCAGGGACCAGTCTACTGCAGCCAACCACGATCCTGGATGTAGATCCGAATTCTCTCCAGCACAGAGACTCACACAAACCACAGTATTCAAAAATACAAAAGGAGGCAGGAAGAGTAGGCCTTGGGCCGTAACAACTAGGGCTAAAACTTAATTGAAATTTCTTGTCAAAATTAACAATGTTACAGAGTATTTATTTCCCTACAAGAGCAGTAAAGCCTATTATAATTTTTACGTGCTGTAGGCGCTCTGAGTTCATGACTTGTTGCACTCTCCAGTGTAAAGCATTGGCCACACTGAAGCTGCATTCTGACGCACGAGGAGGCATGTCATCTGCTTAAAGGGATTTATGAGCCGGCGAGAGTGGAGCTGCTGTGGTGAATCTATTTCTATGGTGCGAGGCTTTGCACCTCTCAGTCAGAGACTATGTATAGAGCGGGGCAGAGGGTGAGTCCTGTGACACGCCCCAGTGGGAGGCGCAGCCAAAACAGTCACGCTTCAGACACAAGACTCGCAGGAAACAGCCTCTTCACGGGGGTTTACATCAGATTAGCATTTAGCGTAGCATTGGTTTGCAGCCAGCATTTACCACGCATTGTTGCAATTGTCTTCATGGAGATGTTACTGTTATTATTTTTTGCTTTGAATGTTCCCTAGTATGCCATTAAACTCATCCACAAGCAGATGACGCCACCAGGTTTTTTGTTGTTGTTGTTTTCAAGAATAATGACTGTAACTGAAAAAAGTTTGAAGAACAAATATTATGCAAACTTTGTAAATTATTGGCCTTTAAACATGCTCTTGAATATCTTTACTTTGACATCTCATGTTTTAGAACTAAATTTTACAAAGAATAATGTAACTCTCACAGCCTTGGGAGACGCCATAGTAAATTAGCTGTGGCTCCATCTACTGGTTGCAGAGGCAATTATACAAATTTGTATATACGTAATGTTTTTTGTTGTAATTGTAACGCAAGCAGTGCTGAGCTGTGACGCAGTTGTAGTGATCGTGATTTGACGGCAGATATGCTCAGAATGAGTCTGACAATTATTTACAGACTTAAAAACAGAAAAGAGGATTCTCTGTGCCACGTCACACATCAAAGTATTTTCTAACCAGGATTCATCAAACTAGCATGAATGAAGCTAAGTGCTACTCCAGGAGAGTTTGTGATGACGGAACAATGTTCAATGAACTGGGTTAAAAGCTCATAAAGTACATTTTTCATTGCATTTATCCTAAAGCAATATCGTCTTCCATGGAGACAAGCAAGTGGCGGTGCCCACCAGAAAAGACACATTGTAACACTTGTAGGCTACTCTACTCAGAATATAACATAAAGAAATCATGCAGCCCATAACACCCCTCCATGGGTTTTCTTTGGACAGTTGCCCTAACGATTAACAATTTAAAACTTTTAAAAATGTAGTATATTTTTGAATAGGAAATTCAATTCAATTCAATTTATTTTTCTAGTGCCCAAAATCACAACAACAGTTGCCTCGATGGGCCACAGGTAGAAAGCAGTTCAATTAAACAATACCATAGACTTGAAAATTAGCAGATGTGGCGTTTGATGCTGAGGTTATATCTATTATTGAACAGCTTGGCTCGTCCGGAGCGATTTGAGAGTCTCCAGAGTCAGTGCCCTGTATGGTTCCTATAGCTGTTAGCATTAGCCGTTAGCATTAACCTTAATGCTAACGGCTAATGCTAATGCTTATTAAGTTTAAGTAAGTAAGTTAAAGTTTGGGCTGGTACCAACCCATCGACCACATTTATGTAAAGGTTAAAGCCTCGTTAAAAGTCACTGTTGTGTGTGTAAACCTTTTGATGCTATTTTAGAAAACTGGGACAAAGGTTAACTCATTTTAAGTTTCTGATGTGCTTCTGGTCAGAATAGTGCACTTCTCTGACATGTTTCTGGTGAGGAGAACAGATAAACAACATAAATATCATATCAAACATGTTATATTTAGGACTGTTTATTTGTATGTGATGGGCATTGGCTATGACGTAACTCCAGTTAGCATCAGCCAAGTGATTGACTTTAGAGAATAACCTTACGTGTCTATGAATGTCCACGCTTTCAAAGGGCACAAGTCGTCTAATATCACGTCTAAGCAGGAAGCTGAAACCCACGCAGACAAGCCTGGACCAGCCAAACGGAAACTCACCAGCCATTTCGTCCGTCCTAACTAACATTTACAACCACGGCATGCCTAACATTTACAGCAATACTAATCCCTTTTTCCAATAATACCCTTCAGTCACCGAACGCTTGACAGTTTCGTCCTGCTTGTCTCACGTCCCAGAATACACTGCTGCTCCTCCAGGCTGATGAGAGGTCTTCAGGGGGGGGCTGCTGTTACCCCGTCTTGGCCCTGGGACGGTCATTGCCACATTCTAAGTGTAACTGTGAAGGACGAGAATGGAGTTTGCATGTTTGTCGAGTCATGTGGGGACTCAGGTTAAAGCGATGGTTACAGAACAGCTTGATTTGTTGACTTGGCTTTATTTTAGATTAAAAAACTAAGTACAATTTTTACCTTATTATACATCTTTGTAAGTCCGTGTGGTGGTCGCTCACTGCTGTCTCTGCGCGGAAAACCAACTTTTGCAACTTTTCTGACACCGACCCGAAGGCAACTCTCATGAGCAACCTTTTTTTATATTTGGTGACGTGAAATGTGTTTGTATGTGATTGTACTTCCTTATTTCATTAAAAAGGAAGGGGGGAAAAAAGCAGCTTTTGCGTCATTTTCTGGCAGTGTATTTTCACAAGAGACCTGCAGGGGGAGCTCTGTCGCTGAAGTGACTTAGTTCTGCTTCAAATTGAGTTTGATTTTTAAAAAATCAGGGAAAACGGGGTGAGTCGGAGTCTTGAGCTGATAAAACATGCATGAATCACCTTAAATAAAACTCTGAGTGCGTAAATGAGAAGAGAAAACCATTATAACATAAAAGTTCTACTAATCAATTTTGTATAATGTGTCTCCTTTAAAACCCCTTACACATTTCCGGCCTATTTTTCTGAAACGTGTGACTAAAATGAGACCCAATTCAAACTGAAGCTGTTCTTGCGCAAACAGATGTCTGGTCTCGCTGTAGTTTTGGCCTCTGGTGTCTGATTTACTCTAATTACAAGTGTGAACAAGCTCTGCTCAGAGGGATATCAGATTTTCAATTACGCCTAGATTTTTGTTGGTAAATATAAGGAGGAGTAAAGCTGGTGTCTAGAGGATAGTCGGACTGACACTAGTTTGAGCATTTGTTGGGCTTTGACAATTCCTCTTTCAAAATATAATCTAATTTAAAGGACAATCATTGTGCTAAAGTGACTTCTTTGAGCTTTTAACCCTTTTCTAATATTGTTTCGTCATCAAAAAACACACCTGGAGTTGCATTTAGCTTCATTCACGCCATTTCGAGGAATGTTGATTTGAATATACTGTGATACTACTCTGATGTCAAAAACATTTCCTGCTGAACTCCCTCGATCGCTGACGTATTCTCAATTTCAGATGTTACTTATCCAAGAATCTTTTGCTGTTAAATCATCACCGGAGAGTATTTCTGTCTCTAAACACGACCACTGCTGCTACCGGGCTGATCATCGTACAGTCTCTGTGCTGACATAACTAAATTGTGTAAGCACTAGGCGCCATCTGCTGGCTAGATGCACTCAGCAAGTGTCAGGCCAAACAGCAGAGAAAGTTTTTAATTTAGTGCATGATAAAGCTTTTTGTTTGTTTCAAAACATGTGATGGCAAATTTAAGGCACTAAAGAGCATGTTTAAGTGCTTGTAACAATATGAAAATTGCATATGAATATTTTTCCTTTAAAGGCCAACGCAAAAAAAGTGTGTTTTGACTTTTAATCTCATCCACACGCTGAGCTGAGCGGACATGAAGGGGCAGGCCGTTCCATAATAAGCGTCCACAACCGAAAAAGAATGATCTCCTCTGGACACAAGCCTGGACTTGGGAACTGTCAAGAGGAGCTGATCTGCAGATGTAATGACTCTGGGAGGAGAGTATACGACTGACAGCTCTGACAGGTTCAGTGGAGCTAATGAATCCAGACATTTACTGTAAAACAATCAGTAACATCTCAAAATGGATTCTGAACGCAACTGTGAGCCAACGCAAAGAGGACAGAACAGGAGTAATGTGCTCCCGTTGTCAGTATAAGTTACAAAAGTCCAACCAAGATGTAATAAAAGAATGGATAGCGCTCTCAGATTCTCTTTGTGGGTTTTAATTTTTGGTTAGATGGAAATAGCTTGCCTTTACAGAGTTAATTTGCTTATCAAATTCAAAACATGAGTCAAAAATCACCCCAAGATTTGTGTATTTGAAAACATGATACAGAATAGTGTCTTTTGTGAGAGATTTTTACCTGTCGAGTTGTCTTTGCAAATCAATTGGACAAATACATCTACATATATGTCTAAACATGCCAGCTCGTATAAACTCATCTTCGTCTGTCGTCTCTGCACAAATACACTCTCATTCCAACACCGGTGTTTATATTTACTCTGCGGACAGACAAAAAAACATGCCGTGGTCCTTTAAACCGCCACCTTTCAGTTGGCGGATGAGCCTTCGACCTATTTAGGCAATAAAAAAAAAGTGATGCAATATATTTCTTTACAAAATACTGTCCCCACAAGACAAGAGAACCCAATGTGTGTGTTTGGGAAGCGATTCCTGGAAGTGTCAACTGAGCCTGAGGTGGAAGCGACAGGGCAGGTTTAAGAGGCCACAGTTGTGTAACAGGCTGCTGTGTAAGGCTTTTACTACATTACACGAACTGTTTTGGTTTTCACAATATCCTCCTGTTTGTCGCACACGTTTCTGCAGTCATTATTCAAACATAATCACCAGTGGCGGACTCACCATTAGGCAACAGGCCGCAATTGCCTTGGGCCCAAATCTGAAGGGGCCCCCAATAAGATGGCCCTCCTAATGATCAAAAACGGAACGCTTTGAAACAGTTGCTATTGTCTCAGTATCACAGTAAAATAGTGCAGTGTACTTTTAAACAAGAAAAAGACCAAGAAAATAGTCTGGGATTGTCAAATGTATTATTTCTGCCCAAGTCACCACACCCAATAAAGCTTAATAGTAAATAAAAAATAACATTGTAAAATTGGAACATGTGTTAAATGCACGCACATGTGGGAAATATGGTCTGATTTACAGAGGCAGAGAGTAACAAGTACAAAGGTAAAAGTACTGTACTTAAGTAAAATGTTTAGGTATCTGTACTTTACTTAAGTCGTTTTTTTTAGTGGATACTTTTTGCTTTTACTTCACGACATTTGAGACCAAGTATCTGTACTTCACTACATTATTTAACTGGACTGAAAAGTAAAAAGTACTTTTCATTTTGTTTGAGAGTTATTCTGAGCACATTGACGGTGACGTTCTGCCTGAAGGTTTACAGTTCAAGCTCAACAAGCAAAGAAAAAAATACACATAAAATTAAACAAATTAATTCAAATAGACCTTTGTTGAATAAAATTAAGCACAATTCTTTACCAAAATTACAACATTTAAAACTGGTCTCATAATCTGCATGAAGTACTTTTACTTTTTACTCATAAAGTGTATTTGCAAACAGGTACTTCAACACGTTTACTTAAGCAGATTTTTATTGTGATACTTTTATTTTTACTTGAGTCATTTTTCTGTACTTTTACTTGAGTAACAAAATTGAGGACTTCTTCCACCACTGCTGATTTATTCAATATTCTTCTGGGGAAGGACCCCCAAACCCCCTGTTTAAAGCTGTTTAGAACATGTGGCAGTTGCACACATGAATTAGATTTTACAAATAGTTCAGTTACCACTCCAAATGAATGAACCTGTTCAGCCACCACACATTAAATAACAAACAAAACAAAAGCTTCCTTCCAAGAACAATTCAAGAGACACAACAGAAAAGTTATGGAAGATCACACTTGATGAAGAGGGGCCTGGACTAAATTTTGCCTTGAGCCTCAAAATTCCTCGGTCTGCCACTGATTATTACTGGATTACTGAATTAGATGAATAACAAAATATACATCCATAGATGATGAAATAAAGATTTAAAAAGACTAATGTACAAGCCTTTTTGTTACAGGTGAGTGTTGTTTTACTCTTATGTTTCTTATTTTGCTTGAATTTAAATGACAATACTGTTCATTGTGTTATAAATATCCATGACTTTGTGACATTAGCGTTAGAGTTATTTTCCCGACTGTCATTGGAGTGTCCTCGATTGTAAGTTTACTACAGTGCACTGATGTTATCGTGCTGCAGATGTTGCCAAGTTTGCTCAGGTATTTGATGGATTATCTGCAGCTCCAAGTCACACGCTGCTACGGGCAGGTGACAGGAAAAACAAATATATGACTATAGTGGAATTTTACACCAAACAATTCAAATTTCTTCCTCCAAAGTTTGAACTCTACCCCCAAAAACATGCTTTTACTGACAGACGACTTCTAGAAGTTCTAAAAAAAAGTATACAGAATATTGGTCTGATTAAAACTGTATTAAAAGGAAAAATGTTACGCAAAATTGACTGTTAAAGGAAAATATTATGCATTTTTCATATTGTTATTAGCCTTTAAACACGCTCTTGAGTACTTTTAAATTGCCATCTCATGTTTTGAAACAAACAAAAAAGGTTTATTACGAAATAAATACGTTTTTTCTCAGCGGTCTAGAATGACACTTACTGAGTGCATCCAGCCAGTAGATGGCGCCAATCATTACACACAATTTAGTAACTTAGTTTAGTTATCTCTTGTGTGACACGCTATTATCAAGCTAGCAGCATCAGTTATTGTGTTTAGACGGAAGAAATACTCAGAACGAGTGATGTAGATAATCCGACAATATGTCCCAGAACCAGGAAGTTCAGCAGGAAGTTTTTTGATGCTCTGAGGAAGAGGATTTTCTAATAAGCATTCCTCAAAACAGCGTGAATGCAACTGAATGCTACTTCAGCTGTGTTTTTGATGATGGAACATTGTTAGAACTTGGTTAAAAGCGTATCCTTTAAGAGTTTTAAACTATTATAATTGCTTTCCTTCACCAATAACTCACTCAAAGTTGTATTTAGAGAGATTAAAATTCTTACTCTCCTGCATTCAAGACTCCAAAAATTCAACTTGTTTCTTTTATTAACTTGTTTTGCATCAATGTTGCAATTTAAAATGTCCCAAATTTAAGATCTATGTGACAGGTTCTCATGTTTGTCTTAGTTTGGTGGAAGGGCACCTGTGGTAAATATGTATCCCAGTTTTACGTCAGACAATGTGCAGCTTGAGAAGAAAATTAGGAAAAATAAAAGTTTCAAATTACAGGAAGTAAAGCTGCGACGTGCCATTGAAAATACAGGGACAATTTAAACGCAACTGACATATTTAAACCATCATTCAACAAAATAAAGGTGTTAACAGGCATTATTTATTGTCAGATCCTAACTGTCGTGCAATTTATTTGGATTTTGGCCCTTGTTGTCAAAATGGTTGCCAGGTAACAGTTGTGGAATTACCTCTACGTCATATTTGTTATAAAAAAAAAACTGTCAAACTGGGGACAAATGGGCAAATGTTTAGTAAAATCTTAAATATAATCATATTCACATCATATTCAGTCGTCGAACCTGTCATATAGACTTTAAAATAATGATTAGATATATAGCAGACAAAAGCACTTTGTCTTCTTTAATTGCACCTTACAAGCTTACGCTATCTGTACAAATGTTCACTATGTTCGTTGTCATCGTGTCATTTGTTTACTTTACGGCTCACCTCGAATGGCTCATCAGATTGTGAAAGAGTCATTCAACCAGAGAACCCTTTTCCGCTTCGTCCTTAAACAGCATCTCACCTCATCTGCCGCTGTAATCCACGCACTTCCTGCCTCCTTTTCCTCTCAACCAATCACCCCTCACACCACAAATGCACTCTCTTTCCCCTCCGATACACTGCCAGCCTCTCATAATGATGGCGGCACCCACGACAACTTCCGTAATGAGGTGAATTGTCCAATAAAGTGTCACACAGTTATGAAAGTCACAAAGAACACTGATACGATAAGGAATATAGCAGTGTACCATTATAGGCGTTTATGCATATCAGTTTCCAATTATTAGATATTACATTGAACAAAACACAAAAAATTCCCATGGACTGGGGACCGAACGGGGCCAAGTTCAAACAGAGGACTTGAACACGTTATGGCCTGAGGTAAAAACTAATGAAAAATAGTATTAAGGAAAAGACAGCAAAACAGTTACGTACGACGGAGCTGGTTCCTGGACTAGATATTCCTGACTGTAAAGCACTTGTTTGTGTCGGTGTTAGTTTCAGTGCCGTTAGCTCCTGCTTCAGACAGACATAAGGCAGTGACTCTCCATTTCTCTGACAAACGAACCGTGGAAAACTCGGATGAGCGGCCAAACGTCTTCAATCTTTTGCCATTAATCAGATTAAGATAAACAATATGCCGACTGAAGGTTTCTAGATAGAGAGTATTTGCAAATAAAGTTTATTATTGGCTAAAATCGCGAATGGTTTATTCGTTTTTTAATATTTTGATTCAATAATGCTGCCGTCTTTGTTGTAAAAGGTCTTTTGGCATGTGTTTTAGAATCTGTAAAGTTCAGATTACGACGATGAAAATAGGCAGTGGTTAATTATTGGTTGATTAGGCATGATCATTGCTATTAATTGGTACAGTTCTGACATTTTCCCCCTCATGCTTTGCAGAAATGTTGTCCTGCAAGAGCTAAATTGTATAGCATCAATGAAATAATACTAAATGAGAGTTGACTAACGAGGCCTTTCCTGCCCGTCTTCAGCAGCGGTTTTATTTCCTGTGTCTTTGTACCTGGGGGTCATTTCAGTGTTTTCTTTTCATTTTTACAGGGGAAATGACACGGCCCACAGTCTGAATCCAAAACAGCTTTTCAGGAACGCAGCCCAGCCTCCTCTGCGCACCGAAAAAACAACAATGAGAAAAGATTTGGAAAGATTTAGCGAAACTCTGCCAGCTTCAAAAATGCCTGAGTGAAACCAGATGAACTGATTCTGATACAAACAATTACTACAATGCAGAGGTGTGGACCTGCCAGACGTGTCATAACTTGGACTTAAGCCACTTTTTTGATGATTTGAGACTTGACAGAATGAACTGCGACTTGGGACTCGAGTTGGGCTTGAATGCCAGTGACTACAGATTCGACTTGGACTTGAATGCCAGTGACTAGTCCTTGGACTTGAAAGCTTTTGACTAGACTTGACTTGAATGCCAGTGGCTAGGGACTCGACTTGGACTTGAGTGTCAGTGACTGAAGACTCAACTTGGACTTGAATGCCAGTGACTAGGGACTCGACTTGAACTTGAATGCCAGTGACTAGAGACTCGACTTGGACTTGAATGCCAGTGACTAGGGACTCGACTTGGACTTGAATGCCAGTGACTAGGGACTCGACTTGGACTTGAATGCCAGTGACTGAAGACTCAACTTGGACTTGATTGCCAGTGACCAGTCCTTGAACTTGAAAGCTTGTGACTAGGGACTCGACTTGGACTTGAATGCTAGTGACAAGAGACTCGACTTGGACTTGAATGCCAGTGATTTAAGACTCATCTTTAACTTGAATGTCAGTGACTAGGGACTCGACTTGGACTTGAATGCCAGTGACTCGATGCTTGACTTAAACTTGATTGCCAGTGACTAGAGACTGGACTCAGACTTGAATCTCACTGGCTAAACACTTCAATGCCAGAGATTAGGAACTCGACTTGGACTTGAATATTAGTAACCGGGGACTTGACGTGGACTTTAATGCCAGTGACTAGAGACTCGACTTGGACTTGGATGCCAGCAACTTTAGACTCGACTTGGACTTTAATGCCAGTGACTTGACACTGGACTTGGACTTGACTGCCTTTAACTGAAGACTTGATTTGGGACTTGAATGCCTGTGATAAGGAACTCGACTGGACTTAGATTCCAGTGACTAGAGACTCAACTTGGACTTGAATGCCAGCAGCTTTAGACTCCACTTGGACTTGAATGCCAGCAGCTTTAGACTCCACTTGGACTTGAATGCCAGCAGCTTTAGACTCGACTTGGACTTGACTGCCAGCAGCTTTAGACTCGACTTGGATTTGAATGCCAGCAGCTTTAGACTCGACTTGGACTTGAATGCCAGCAGCTTTAGACTCGACTTGGACTTGACTGCCAGCAGCTTTAGACTGGACTTGGATTTGAATGCCAGCAGCTTTAGACTCGACTTGGACTTGAATGCCAGCAGCTTTAGACTCGACTTGGACTTGACTGCCAGCAGCTTTAGACTCGACTTGGACTTGAATGCCAGCAGCTTTAGGCTCGACTTGGACTTGAGTGCCAGCAGCTTTAGGCTCGACTTGGACTTGAGTGCCAGCAGCTTTTGACTCGACTTGAACTTGAGTGCCAGCAGCTTTAGGCTCGACTTGAACTTGAATGCCAGCAGCTTTAGACTCCACTTGGACTTGAATGCCAGCAGCTTTAGACTCCACTTGGACTTGAATGCCAGCAGCTTTAGACTCCACTTGGACTTGAATGCCAGCAGCTTTAGGCTCGACTTGGACTTGAATGCCAGCAGCTTTAGACTCGACTTGGACTTGAATGCCAGCGGCTTTTGACTCGACTTGAACTTGAACACCAGCAGCTTTAGACTCCACTTGGACTTGAACGCCAGCAGCTTTAGACTCCACTTGGACTTGAATGCCAGCAGCTTTTGACTCGACTTGAACTTGAACACCAGCAGCTTTAGACTCCACTTGGACTTGAACGCCAGCAGCTTTAGACTCCACTTGGACTTGAATGCCAGCAGCTTTTGACTCGACTTGAACTTGAACACCAGCAGCTTTAGACTCCACTTGGACTTGAACGCCAGCAGCTTTAGACTCCACTTGGACTTGAATGCCAGCAGCTTTTGACTCGACTTGAACTTGAACACCAGCAGCTTTAGACTCCACTTGGACTTGAACGCCAGCAGCTTTAGACTCCACTTGGACTTGAATGCCAGCAGCTTTTGACTCGACTTGGACTTGAACGCCAGCAGCTTTAGACTCGACTTGGACTTGAATGCCAGCAGCTTCAGACTCAACTTGGACTTGAATGCCTGTGATTAAAGACTTGACTTAAATGTCAATGGACTGTCTTGGACTTTAGCCAAAAACTGGAGACTTATTAGAGAATTGCAAACAAGTAATTTGTCCCATCTCTGCAGTCGTTTTAGTACTTCTCAGCTTGTTGAGGTTGAGGGTTCAAGTCCATAAATCTTGTCGATTGAGTTGACATTTTATTCACGAGACAACTCAACTTGAATGTCAGTGACTAGGGACTCGACTTGGACTTGAATGCCAGTGACTCGATGCTTGACTTAAACTTGATTGCCAGTGACTAGAGACTGGACTCAGACTTGAATCTCACTGGCTAAACACTTCAATGCCAGAGATTAGGAACTCGACTTGGACTTGAATATTAGTAACCGGGGACTTGACGTGGACTTTAATGCCAGTGACTAGAGACTCGACTTGGACTTGGATGCCAGCAACTTTAGACTCGACTTGGACTTTAATGCTAGTGACTTGACACTGGACTTGGACTTGACTGCCTTTAACTGAAGACTTGATTTGGGACTTGAATGCCTGTGATAAGGAACTCGACTGGACTTAGATTCCAGTGACTAGAGACTCAACTTGGACTTGAATGCCAGCAGCTTTAGACTCCACTTGGACTTGAATGCCAGCAGCTTTAGACTCCACTTGGACTTGAATGCCAGCAGCTTTAGACTCGACTTGGACTTGACTGCCAGCAGCTTTAGACTCGACTTGGACTTGAATGCCAGCAGCTTTAGACTCGACTTGGACTTGAATGCCAGCAGCTTTAGACTCGACTTGAACTTGAGAGCCAGCAGCTTTAGACTGACTTGGATTTGAATGCCAGCAGCTTTAGACTCGACTTGGACTTGAATGCCAGCAGCTTTAGACTCGACTTGGACTTGACTGCCAGCAGCTTTAGACTCGACTTGGACTTGAATGCCAGCAGCTTTAGGCTCGACTTGGACTTGAGTGCCAGCAGCTTTAGGCTCGACTTGGACTTGAGTGCCAGCAGCTTTTGACTCGACTTGAACTTGAGTGCCAGCAGCTTTAGGCTCGACTTGAACTTGAATGCCAGCAGCTTTAGACTCCACTTGGACTTGAATGCCAGCAGCTTTAGACTCCACTTGGACTTGAATGCCAGCAGCTTTAGACTCCACTTGGACTTGAATGCCAGCAGCTTTAGACTCGACTTGGACTTGAATGCCAGCAGCTTTAGACTCGACTTGGACTTGAATGCCAGCGGCTTTTGACTCGACTTGAACTTGAACACCAGCAGCTTTAGACTCCACTTGGACTTGAACGCCAGCAGCTTTAGACTCCACTTGGACTTGAATGCCAGCAGCTTTTGACTCGACTTGAACTTGAACACCAGCAGCTTTAGACTCCACTTGGACTTGAACGCCAGCAGCTTTAGACTCCACTTGGACTTGAATGCCAGCAGCTTTTGACTCGACTTGAACTTGAACACCAGCAGCTTTAGACTCCACTTGGACTTGAACGCCAGCAGCTTTAGACTCCACTTGGACTTGAATGCCAGCAGCTTTTGACTCGACTTGAACTTGAACACCAGCAGCTTTAGACTCCACTTGGACTTGAACGCCAGCAGCTTTAGACTCCACTTGGACTTGAATGCCAGCAGCTTTTGACTCGACTTGAACTTGAACACCAGCAGCTTTAGACTCCACTTGGACTTGAACGCCAGCAGCTTTAGACTCCACTTGGACTTGAATGCCAGCAGCTTTTGACTCGACTTGAACTTGAACACCAGCAGCTTTAGACTCCACTTGGACTTGAACGCCAGCAGCTTTAGACTCCACTTGGACTTGAATGCCAGCAGCTTTTGACTCGACTTGGACTTGAATGCCAGCAGCTTTAGACTCGACTTGGACTTGAATGCCAGCAGCTTCAGACTCAACTTGGACTTGAATGCCTGTGATTAAAGACTTGACTTAAATGTCAATGGACTGTCTTGGACTTTAGCCAAAAACTGGAGACTTATTAGAGAATTGCAAACAAGTAATTTGTCCCATCTCTGCAGTCGTTTTAGTACTTCTCAGCTTGTTGAGGTTGAGGGTTCAAGTCCATAAATCTTGTCGATTGAGTTGACATTTTATTCACGAGACAACTCAAACATATGTAGCAGTGACATCCCGGCTCATTTTAATGACCTCTTCTTAAATCTTAATCTGATTTTTATGACCGACATAACTCTCACTTTGTCTGTTGTGACACGCTCTGTTCTTGTCCTGTCCATTTGCCAAAAAGACTCAGGGAAAACCCCTTTAAAGTTAACGTCCTGTTCTTAAAACTAGCAGGAACGGAAAGTAGCAGCAGTTTTGAATATAAAGTACTTTAAAAGGAAGTGGACATAGAAAGTGTTGAACATTCTCTTTTTTCATGTTTTAAAAATATAAAACAGAACACGAAAAACAGAACACGACCAGATTGAGAACAGGGCAAAAGGCACACCAAAATAATCCTCCAATTTGGTTAAAAATATGTAAAAATCTGTCCATTTTCAATTTAAAATGTGTTACGCATTCTCACATCACAAATAATTAGGCTGAGATTCCTGCACAACATCACATGATCGTTCTGAAGAAAAACAAATCAACAAGGAGGCCATCACGGAGAAACGGATGACACAAACTGCACTGACAATCAGACAAACACAGGACTGGATTTAGTGAAAAAAGGAAAACAAATAAAACTCAGGTCTGAAAAAACTTTAAAACTTAGAAAATTGAATTATCAGGAAACTAAATGAATCCCTTTGCTCTTTCTGATGCAGGCTTGGGACTGACACAAAGACTACACTTCTCTGTTAACGTCGATCATATCTTCTCGTTTTTAAAATGTTCTTTTTTTCTCTGTTTTCTTGAAATCCACAGAGACATTTAGTGGAAAACTGTAACTCAAAGTCATGATTCCAGTTTCCTGTCAGTTTAAATACCCCCCCTGCTGAGACCAAAACCCTTTGCTTTTCCACGGAGCTTATAAAAATGTTTTCTAAGAACTGCATGTCACTTATCAACTGTCAGCTCTCTTTTGCTCAGTAGTATTTTTGGGAGCTGCACACTTCATTTACATTTGGATTCACAGGAGTCGGGAGCCTGCTGGGGCCCGGGCCGTTAGCCAAACGCAGACGGAGCACCGTATGCAAAACGTACAGAAAGCAGAGGCCGCTCCAGCCTGCAATAAGTCATACTTTTACTGCCTTGTCATTAATGTAGACGATGGTCTGGGGAGGCCATTTGTGCTGATAAAGACAGCGGGTGATAGATTTAGAGTTGCACTTGGAACCAAAAGCAAAGACATAAAATTCTATGTTTCTTCAAACTGGGAGCACACTCAAGTGCAGGGATGTGGTTTTTATTTGCAGATTATTCCACAGATGTAATTAATAATGTGCATTCAGGCCTGAAATCAAGTGATCACTGAGTACATTTGCTTTCAAAAAATATCTGATTACTGACTTATCTGATCATCAAAAACCCCCAGTGACACATGTTAGTTATTAAGTGGATTTTTGAAGTAATTGATTTGGAAAACAAAGTACAATGAAGTCGGTGTAATCCCTCATTCATCCAGAAATGATCCATTGTAGACACACTTTCAGAATCATCTGGACTCAGTTATAAAAATGAAAATGTGAGGCACTGGTCAGAGAAACTCAACTTTATACTGCTCAGAGCTGAGTAGGCCCTGTCCTCTGGGAGGAGTTTCACCTGAAAATAACCTGCCTTTACTTCCATGTTTGCTTACCCTGCCTTAGTTTACCCGAAACTACTCTAGTTTTAGTTTTGTTTATATGACAGTCTAGATAGTTCACCAGGTGAAGGACGAACAATCTGCCAGAATCTCACTGAGAGCTGGGCTCTTGAAGAGGGACTTGATTGCAGACCTTGTCAACCTTTTCTCTTTCATTTTTGTATTTGCTGCATTCATTTTTGTTGGTAATAAACAATAAGAAAGAAATCAGATTATTCAAAGAAATGTAAGTTTTGCACACCAACTGCAAACATGGTAGATTTCGGCTGTTTTTTGACGTTCCATCCCAAACTCCATAGCCTCCTCTAAAAACATGTACAATAGGCCCCTCCTTCTAAAAACATGTACAATAGGCTCCTCCCACTAAAACATGTACAATACAACCTCCCACTAAAACATGTACAATAGGCTCTTCCCGTTAAAACCTGTACAATAGGCTCTTCAATAGGGTCCTCCCATTAAAACATGTACAATAGGCTCTTCCCATTAAAACATGTACAATAGGCTCTTCCCATTAAAACATGTACAATAGGGTCCTCCCATTAAAACATGTACAATAGGCTCCTCCCACTAAAACATGTACAATACAACCTCCCACTAAAACATGTACAATAGGCTCTTCCCGTTAAAACCTGTACAATAGGCTCTTCAATAGGGTCCTCCCATTAAAACATGTACAATAGGCTCTTCCCATTAAAACATGTACAATAGGCTCTTCCCATTAAAACATGTACAATAGGGTCCTCCCATTAAAACATGTACAATAGGCTCTTCCCATTAAAACATGTACAATAGGCCCCTCCCACTAAAACATGTACAATAGGCTCCTCCCTCTTGGCACTTGACTCTTCAATAGTTCTCAAAATCAGTCTGAACTATTACTTTGTATTTAAAGTACATTTTAACAGACAATACAACTGATATTTCATATCAGTCATACTTTCATACTGTCATACTTTTGCTTGAGTAACGCCTGTGCTCTGTATCTGTACCTTTACTTCTTCTCCTTCAGATCTGTGGAGCGGCGACCCTGCTCACAGTCAGACCAAAAGGAGTTTTAGCCTTTTATTTTCTTTATATTGACAGTGACATTTCCTTCCAAAACATTTTCTCAAACAATATTTCACACAAATCTTAAAGTTAGCGACTGCTCTTTGACACGCTGACCATTACAATAAAGCAAACACATTAGCACAGCCTTTAGACCTTTAAGACAAATGAGGGGTCATTCCAGAGGTGTTCAGTATTTGTTGTTAAAACACGTTGCTACGCGCTGGGCTGCTGAGTGTAATTGTGGGCCGACCTTTAGGTAAATACAGACTTTACTATATCTTTATGTTCCCTCCCTCCGGCGCAGGGTTAGGTCACGGATTAACCGAGTGGGAGTGGGAAAGAATGCACTCATGTAGTTGTTGTTGTTGACATTTTGACCATGGCATTTAGCAGAGAAGACGAATTACCAAGACTTTCCGCGTTCTTATTACGACAAAGAATTAAGAAAAAGTAAACTTGCTGTTAAAGCAGTTGAGATTTTAAGTTGGTAATTATTAAGCTTCCAGTGCAGTTTTGTAGACTTTATACAGTATTTTGGCGAATGCATCTCTGTGGACGTTTGAGAGATCCTGCCAACAACGCAGTTTTAGACATTTGATCTGGAGCTTAGTACAACTGAAAAGTGATGGAACGATTATCCAAATACTAATAAATTGTCATCTGAACCAGATGCTATTCTCTCAGTGTACTTTTAAACAAGAAAAAGACCAAAAAACTACTATTACTTCTTATTCTTCTACTTCTTCTGCTTCAACTCATTCTACTACCTCCAAGTACTACTACTACTACTCCGACGTTGTGCGCGAAGCACTTAAAGGACGAAATCGCGCTTTTGATATTGTCCGAGTGGCATCGGACGTATTAAAAAAACAGGGCTTCAATTAAAATCAATGACAGAGCGGTGGCTGTGCTGTGTTGGATATGTACAAGTTTTACCCATGTTTGTTACTAACGAGGTGGCTAAGCGGTTAAAACATCAATGGCGGAGTTATTTTTCGACGTGGGGGAAGTGGGTTCGAGACCCATTCACTTCATTCTTGTTGATCATCCAAAGTGTCGTCATAAACAAGGCAAGTCATGATCACGTGCACTTTTAACCCTTTGTTTACTTGAGTATCAATTTCCAGTGGATTGATCTTTGTCATGTCAGGCGCAAGTTTGACTGGAATCAGAACTGCTCTTGTCGAATCTGCAAAGGAAATTGGCACATCAGTTACATGGGGACAATTTCTTGGCGTGCATATGCCTGATGCGGCCTGATGATGGTGCACCTTATGTTTACAAATCACAAGCTGACATGATCACTCCGAGAACCGGAACACTCTGTCTGTTCGGTCAATCATGCGTTTGGTTTGTTTACGTCCTTCTTCCCGGATAATGAAATACGTAGTTACGTCACTCAAGCGTGGCCTCTGATTGGTTGCCATCCGTGGTGGTTGCTGAGTTGGCAGCAGAAAGTTCAGCTTTGTTTATCTTCTGCGACAGTCGCCCGAATGAAGCGATTTTGCAGCCGCCTCAAAGTCGCTCTTGTCGCGCCGTCTACTACTTCTTCTACTACTACTACAACCTACAACTACTCCTACTGCTACTAATACTACTTATTATTATTCTACTTATTCTACTACTTATTCTGCTACTTGTTCTACCTACAAGTACTACTACTGCTACTACTCCTTCTACTACCACTTCTACTATTACTTCTTCTACTTCTACAATTACTTCTTCTACTACTTCTAGTTCTTATATTTCTACTATTGTTTCTTCTACTTCTACTATTACTTCTTCTACTATTTCTACTTCTACTACTTCTACTACTACTACTACTTCTTCTACTTCTACTACCACTACTGCAGTTATGTGGAGGTGAGTTTATGGAGAGTACCGTGCGTTTGTGGAAAAGTGACACCTTTGCCCTCTGAGCAGCGCGTTGAGTCAGTTTTGTCTGGACTGTGTTAAATGAATCGTTTATTGAGACGTATGTGGGATCGGCCTCAGTAATCATTATATAAGCTTCTCGGGAGGAAAACATAATCGTTACCAGATGAAGTGTTTAACATCAGAGTGTCATGTTACGTAATTTAAACACATACTTTAGTCGGATTCGATGTAAATGTAAAATACAAGGAGACTGTGTTGTAGCATAAAAAACATAATATTGAAATGAATATGTGTGAGGTGAATAAAACTAGTTTCTTACAATTTCTTAGCATACTTGTTGAACGTATAGCAGTAACAATAAGAATGCATTTTTTTCCAAGGTAGTTTTGTGGCAATAAAAACACCTGCATAGTCATGATTTATATAAGTTTAAAGCCATACTGTGGAACATTCAGGGCAAAAACAAAATATACAGAACATTCAGATAAGCAAGTGGCACGATAGACATATCAGGTAATTTTTTCTGATATTTTTTACCATGTGAAATTTGCTCTGAATATCAGCATTTTATATAATATAAAGAATTAAGAGCGTTTCTGAAAGGCCCTCCGTACTCATTTGTTTTGTGATTTCTTTTGTTTTTTGCTTTTAAGGCACGTCTCACTCGGGAGTTCAGATTTTCAAACCAGGATTCATCAAACTAGCATGCATGAAGCTAAATACAACAAAAAGTGTGTTTTTGATGACATAACAATGGTTAAATGCTCAAAAAAGTAAATTTTGCATAATGTTTGTCCATAAATCAGATCAAATCAATTTGTTTTTGTAGCGCGTAGAAAGCAGTTTAAATAAACAATGTTCTTGAGAAATTTAACAAATAACCCTCTTTCTCTGCAAGAAAAAAAAAACTACAAAAACCCTGTGGGGAAAAGTAAGTTCATCCAGTGCAGAGAGAGTTCCTCCAGGCAAATGGGAACATCCAGGTCACAGGTCAAATCAAATCAATTTATTTTTATAATGCCCAAAATCACAACAACAGTTGCCTCGATGGGCCACAGGTAAAAGCAGTTCAGATAACTGTCCCAGAATGCCCCTGTCCTTTGACCCTCCTTCGCGGCGAGGAAAAACTAC
Organism: Rhinogobius similis; assembly: GCA_019453435.1. Lineage (NCBI taxonomy): Eukaryota > Metazoa > Chordata > Actinopteri > Gobiiformes > Gobiidae > Rhinogobius > Rhinogobius similis. Next base: position 7,907,874 of record CM033619.1, on the reverse strand, counting down.
AAAAAACCCCATGGGAAAAAGTAGAAACCTCGGGGAGAACCACAGTGAAGGAGAGATCCTACTCCCACGGACGGACAGGCTGCAGATGAACTAGGACTGACGCATCCACTTGGACTGTGGAGCCAGAACCACTCAAGAGGGAGGTGGCTTTAAAGAGTTCCTCCAGGCGGACGAGGAGCAGTCCACCAGTGTAGAGAGATCCTCCAGCAGGAGATGAGGAACAGTTCATCTAAAGTAAAAGGAGTTCGTCCAGGCAGACGAGGTGTGGCTAATCCAGCTGTCCAGGCGGGTGGCGCATAGATCGTCCAGTGTAGAGATCGATCCTCCAGACAGATGGGGGTGGGGGGGTCGTCACTGGAGCAGCCGCCGCAGTGCCTGAAACAGTCTCCACTCCCCGGGGGAAGTGGAGAGAAAGAGAAACATGTGAACAGCAATGAACAGACTACAGTTGAAGTAATATTAAAAGGTCATGGTCGTGGGACGGGGGGGGGAGTCGTCACTGGAGCAGCCGCCGCAGTGTCTGAAACAAAGAGAAAAAAACATGTGAACAGCAATGAACAGACTACAGTTGAACTAAAATCTTAAATATTGTTGATATGGCAAGTAGGAAGAAACAGTGGACAGTGTTCAGCTCCACACTCCCCCCAGCAGGAAGGGAGCTAAATCTGTAGGTTTTTATTTCTGTTCCTAACTGGCCCGGGCCATTAACTATTTCAAAGAGGAGCGTTTTGAGCCTGGTCTTAAATGTAGAGACTGTGTCGGCCTCTTTAACATGAACAGAAGCTGGTTCCATAACAGGAGCTTGGTATAAACGCTTGACCTCCTGTTGTGCTTTTAGAGACTCTAGGACCAACAATAGTCCAGCATTTTGAGAGTGAAGTGCTCTGTTACCCTACTATTGCATTTTTGAGGTCGGATGGGGCCATGTCATGTATGGCTGTATTCACTTTATTCCGGAAGTTGCCGTACGCGCCGCTGTCTTGTTTCAGTTGTAGTTTACACGGAGCAGAAGAGCTCAACAGAAAATAAGTTCTACATGGACTAAAAAGCTGTTTTCAGGCCTCAGGAAATCGGTGCGTTGTTGACTTGTTGTTGCTCGTGTTCATTAAACATTTTACACAAATCAACATTTTAGCGGCGAGACTTTTCCCTCGTTCGTCATTAGCTTTAACGGAGTTCTCCTTAAACGGAAGTGCGTTTACAACAAAAGTGCGCATCTGTGGCAAAAAACGGCAAAAGTGGGTGGGGCAGAATAAGGTGAATAAGTCAGGACGAGGATTTTAATTTTATTTTAAACTCAATGGGAAGCCAGTGAAGAGACTCTAACACCGGTGTAATGCCCTCTCTTTTTCTAGTACCTGTTAATAATCTTGCTGCAGCCTTTTGAACCAGTTGAAATCTTTTTATCGAGCTTTCAGGACGCGCTGCAGGACGTTTCAGTAGTCTAACACTGACAGACCGTTCTGTGCTTTTCTGCCGTCAAATCACAATCATTACAACTGTTCTGTTCCATTAACCCGTTAACCGTCCTCCGATATTTATCTCGACTATGTAATTCCCTCTGCTGCCAGTAGATGGAGCCCTCGCATGGGTAAAGCCCGAAACGTTGGAAGTCGTTTGTTTTTTTAAACCTTTCTCGATGTTAAAGGTACCCAACACTAGAGCTGTCACTAACAATTACAATCGACTCGTCAGCAAGTAGATGACTCAAACAATTATTTCTATTGTATATTTAAACTTTTTAAATACATTATCAGCCAAATAAAGGTTGAAATATGGCGACAGAAGACTTCTAGATTGAGAATATTTATGAACAAAGTGTATCATGAAAATCAGCAATAATCTATTCTTTTTGACATTTTGATGTATCAAGGTGAGACGCTGCAGGTGAATAGGAAAAAATCTTTTTACATTTAAAGATATCAATTTGAAACTTCCCATGTAGTTTACTCACATAAGTGTAAGAAAAATATGTATTACAAGTTTTTCATCATGTCATGTTTTCATTTCATGTGAAAAAACCAACAATAATACACATATTTGGGACATAGAAAACTGAAAAATGGACAGAACCAGGTTTAAATTTCTTGGTTCATTTTGTAAAATATTAGTTACAAAAAATTTACAGAGGGGATTTTGGATTTCTTATTTAGTTTTTAAGGAAACTAGATTGGACTGAAAATTGTCCTAAATATTCAAATTTCGCCTCATTGTTTTGAATTTAGAATTACATTTCAAAAAATCCTTCTGTACGTTTCGTCAAAAATTTTGTTGAGTCCAAGACTGTAAAGTTTGATTGGTGATCTTTATGTCTCTGTGGGAGAAAAATGCATTTTAAGAAAACGGCCTTTGAATTTACAAAGTCCCAAAGATTTCTATGGATGAAGCGGATTAAATGAAACAATAAATCATCTTCAGGAGCAGATTGGACAAGTTTGTTGTTTCCACATGAAAGTTGTGTTGAGAGAGCAAACTGACCAAAAAAAAAAAGTTTTGCCTGCAGTGTCTCGCCTTAATATCACTGTATAGAAGGTTTTTTGACTTGTGTTTAAGAGTCTGTATAGTTCAGTTAACGAGTAGTCGATTATTATAGTTGATTTTTGTAGTCAACTAGTCACGATTAGTTGATTAATTGTTGCAGCAGGAGCATGTTTAAAGTGCAATAATAATACAAATAAAGCATAATATTTGTCTTTAACCAGTCCTGCGTCATCCTGTTTTCCCAAGCAGCGTCTCGCCTTCAACAAGACAACTTCGTGGATATAAAATTACAGCGAGTGTCCCTTTAAGAAGCAGTTTGCGATGGCTGTACACAATTACAGACGGAGATCTTTGTCCCACTCGGAGCGTGATCTCATTGTACTGGGGCCAAAACAATTGTCCCATGGGGCGAGCGGTTTAGGAGACGGCCGGGACAGGCATGAGGTCACCAGGACCGCGCCCGACGCTTTCTATGCACCACCACATGACTCCGCTCAGCCAGCTCTCTGCTATTGTTATCTGAAGAATCATATACTGTTTTGTCACGGGGAAAGAAAGGGCTGGGATGGTTCTCGTTGGCACCAGTTCTAAACCTTGAAAGTGTTGATGAATTATCGAGGAAAATTCAGCTTAAAAGGGGCAGCATTTTGATAAATATGTACATTAGATCAGCAAAATCCTTTTTTTTTCTTCAGTTTTCTTCCTTTCAACCGAAAACATATGAAGAAAAACTTCATATAGAGCACTAAATTGGTTGAGGGCAGCATAACAGCAGGGAAGATGAAATGTGGCTTTTGCAGTTTATCTTTGTCATTAAATGAAGCCGTAAAAACACAATGTGCCTTAAATACTAATCAAATCACACATTAGGGACTCTTCTGTGGTACGAGTGAGATTAGATCATGTAGAACGCTCACTTTCACTTTCACAACATAGCTTTCCACCTTGAAAATATCACAAAAAGTGTTTCTGGAGAAATAGATTACTGCTATGACCCAGTGTGAGCCAAACACATTTAAGGACACGGGAGACCAGAATAAGAGTTCAAGAGTTTCTTTCATTAGATTTTTAGTTTTGTTTAGAATGAACCCTTTCAAAACCTCGTGCCCAAAACACTAAACAAATGAATGAACAGAAAAGTGGACCTGGTGAACCGGCCAAACAGAACAAACAGGTCAACCCTATTCACCTTATTCCGGAAGTTGCCGTACGCGCCGCCATCTTGTTTCCGTTGTATTAGTTTACATGGAGCAGACGAGCTCAACAGAAAATAAGTTCTACATGGACTAATAAGCCATTTTCAGACTGACGAGGAAATCGGTGCGTTGTTGACTTGTTGCTCGTGTTCATTAAACATTTTACACAAATCAACCTACTTTATGTGACATTTTAGCGGCGAGACGTTTACCTCGTTCGTCATTAGCTTTACCGGAGTTCTCGTCAAACGGAAGTGCGTTTACGACAAAAGTGCGTAGCTGTGGCAAAAAACGGCAAAAGTGGGCGGGGTAGAATAAGGTGAATACAGGACCGTAGAAGCCGGTGCCGACGCCTCTAACTGAAAAAAGACAAAAAAAAGAACTAACCTAGTCCCCAAAGGAAACACAAAAATGGGACCACCGGGCTCACCAGGTCGAACAAAAAGCTAGGCTAACGAGAAGCTACGAAAATGCCAGCGTGCCTGCAGGGCGCAGCGGCACAGAGCTGGAGCTGGAACGGCACCAGAGAGCGAGGACGAGCGCTCCGTTTAAAGGCTCCAGGGCGCGCAAAGAAAATAAAAGCCTGGAGCCAACGCTATCAAAAATAAAAAACCCACAAAAAGATACAAAAAATGCAATGATCAAAAATACCACAAAAAAGGAAAAATATGAAAAATGCACAAACCTAACAATTATATTTTAAATCATTTTACAGATAGTGACAATTTAAAGGGTTAGTTAAAGCTCTTGCCTCCCAATAAAGAGATCGTAGGTTGGAAAAAGATCTTGATAAAATACAAAAAAATGTGTACAGCAGGAAATCACCATCAATATAATAAACACCCGAAAATGATGGGTTTAGTTTGTGGTTTTATTAAACAGTCAATTATGCAAACAGTGTTTTTAAAAGCACTTGCGATCGTCTTTATTTTCAAACAACTCTCTCTCTCTTGAATGATAGATAATAAAATCACCAACACACAGTCGTGATAAACAATTGTGAATTGTTATGAGACAATGGTTAAATCCTTCCCCAAATGAAACACAAACTAATGAAGAAATACAGTTGAAGCTTAAATAATGTCAGGCTTGACTAACTACAGTAAGAGGTTTCAATCTCAATGGGTTCTTAAATAAAGCTTAATAAATAAAAACGATTACTCCGTTTAATTGTAGAAATCCACTTCTCGTTGATCTGGAGCTTTGTAAATCCAGTCTTTCTTCTGCCCTGATCATTTGTTCTCAGGTTTTAATTTTTTTTTGTTTGTTTGTTTGTTTTTTATTCCATTTTCTACACATATTATAGATAACAGTATAGTTGAGGGGATTTGTTCAAGAAGCGATGGAATTGTATTTTTATTTCACTACAATTTGGCTTTTGAAACCACTGCTCGACTAGACAAAGAAAATTTTATTCCTTTGGCAATTTTATCATTTATGGCATTGATGGCATTGTCTGTTTGTGCCCCTTCTCCCAATTGTATTTGTTACACAAAGCGGCCAATCTCAAAGTAAAGTAAGTTCTACACAGACACAAAGCCACTCAGAGAAACATGCATTGTGAGTGCATTGTTTACTTGTTGGTCAAATCATCTACTTTATTTCATATTTTAGCGGCAAAACATTTCCCTTGTTCTCTGCTGAACGAAATTCCAGCTAAACCGAAAGTACCAGGACAGCATTTCCAAAGAATATATCATGGAAGATTTGACTTGGAAGATTTTGTTACAATGGCTGAGGAATTGTCCTCTTGAGGATTTAACCTCCTACACTGAAGGTCTACTTTTCCAAAAACGTCAGATTAAAATGAGCCTCATTTCAAACTGAAGCTGTTTCTGAACCCTTTGGAGACAAAAAAAAAAAAAAAAATGGCTGGACTCTTTGTGAAGCTGAAACAAGCTCTGCAAAGGGGAAAACCTAAATTAATGTCCGCCTAAATATATAAAGAGGTAAAGCTGGTGTCCGGAGGTAGAGCTGGACTGACACTAGTTTGGGCTTTTGTTGGGTTTTAACAATTGCTCTTTCAACATTGAAGCTAATTTGACAAAAAAATTGTTTCAGGGACTTGTAATTCATCTTGTTCTAGAAGTTGCTGTACGCGCCGCCATCTTGTTTCTGGTGTAGTTTACACGGGGCAGACGAGCTCAGTGAAAAATAAGTTCTACACGGACTAAAAAGACGTTTTCAGACCGTCCAGGAAATCGGTGCGTTGCTGACTTGTTGTTGGTCGTGTTCATTAAACATTTTACACAAATCAATCTACTTTATATAATGTTTTAGCGGCGAGACTTTTCCTTCGTTCTCCATTTGCGTGAACGGAAAAAGGAAAGCAAAAGGAAACAAAAGTGGGCCGGGCGGAATAAGGTGAATAAAGTAAAAAAGTCCAGATGGAAACCATATAAAAGTCCTATTAAAGTTTTTAAAAATGTGGGTACTTTTTGTGCGTTTTGAGAACAAACTGACGCCGATTCATTCCAGAATGATTGATTTTACTGTAAATAAGAGCGTTACAGCTTTCTTTTTATGCCTAACATTTGTAGCAGCTTGATAGTTTCCTTTTATCAGATGTGGACAAAATGAAATAATTAAAGAAAAAGTCAAATCTAATACGGTGGAACATCTTCAGCTTGAGGGGTTTTAAATACATTTCCTTTGTGAATGTTGTTTCCTGCATAGACCACAACCTAAAACTTGCGTAACGAACTAGTCCAACGACGAGCTCAATGTAAACCTATTTTTCAGACTGACAAACTTTCGAAGTATTTCTCCTCATTCCTGTGTTTGTTGTTTGAGTGATTCTTCGTGTTCAGGAGTCTCCAGGGCCTTATTGACAACCCGCTGAGGTTAAGTAAACGTCACTCATGTATGTTTTTGTTCATATATTTTAAGCTGTGTGAGAAAGATTGTTTTAGAAATGTCTGGCTTGTAAAAATGTCAGTAAAACACTTTTGAAATATTTTAGATATTCATACTCATAACCACTATAAAATTTTTTATTCTAGTCTTTTCTAGCTTTATAAAACTTAATTTAACTGCAGGATTTTATGGTAGCTCTCACTATTTATAGTAAAACAAAAAAATAAATAATGATATCAACTAGAAACAATAACTTTACAATAACTTGAACCACCGACCCAAGGATTCAAAAGCTTGTAGAGATCACATTACCGTTTACACAGAAGATTCAGACTGTTGGAGCTGTTGGTTTCAAGTTGGTTTCTCTGCTCACCCAATCAAGTTAAACCGGTGTCAGATGTGAGGAACACGGCATCTTGGGTAATAAATCCTGCCACAGTCCGAGCAGGATTCAGTGAGCAAGTTTGATGCCTTTACAAAGCTGGCAGAGGAGAAAAAAACAAAACAGCAGATAAACTAGTGACTGGCACAGTTTGGTGACACCTGCTGGTTTCTGGTTTAAGTTTGCGTCAGTTTAATGCTTACTGTGTTGAAAAAAAAAAAAAAGTTTGGAACTGAATGTTGTGAAAAGTTATTGTTAAAATATTTGGAAAAGCATGAAATGTAAAGGTTTAAAAGATTAAAGACATTTAAACATGTTAAAAGTGAACGCCTTCCACTTTGCTTCTTCCTTACCTTCACGACTAAAGACTTGGGGCTAGACTCAGACTCGACCCGGACTCAACCCAGACTTGACTCATCTTGACCCGGCATCAATCCAGACTCGCCTTGACCCGAACTCAACTCGGACTTGACCCGACCTGGACGACCTGGACTCGACTCGATCCGAACGTTTGTTTCTTCCTGGTTGAACATGAGCAGCAAATATGACACAGTTAGAGGTAATTCCACAACTGTTACCATAGCAATCAGACTGTAAACAAGGGCCAAAATCCATTTATATTTCACAAAAGTTACAATTTGACAAATAAGAATACCTGATAACAACTTTAGTTTGCTGGATGACAAACTGTCAAAAAGTGGAGTCAGTTGTGTGTAAATTGTATTTACAATTACATGTCACTTTTTTTTTTTCAACATTTCTTCACAAACTGCAACTTCACAAATGTTAAACTATAGTAAATAATTGACACAGGTGCCCTCCCACCAAAATATGTAATTATTTGGGCATTTTGAAAACCTTCATATAGACTTCTGAAGATCGGAACTCAACAAAATTCATACTCGCAAGTGTGATACATACATTAAATAAGTCAGTGCAATCCCTCATTCGTTCAGGAGTAGTAAATTGTGGAAAAAGCTAAAAAATCAAGAGGTTTCGAGCTGGTCTGAGAACCTAGAGCTCAGAGCAGTGCGAAACATTTAAAACACTGTCCAGATGATTACCTCCGAAACTTTCTTCTACGAGACATCACACAGTTTTATTGCCCCATGCACCTGATCTTTACTTCATTACATTATTCACTTTAACTGGATGGAACGGTTTTAAGATAATTCTTGTTATTGCGGTTTCCCAATCGCATAAGGAAATGATAAAATCCTTGATCCAAAACCTCGAGCCAAACTGATCATTTCCATATTTTCTGTCCAGTTGTAATCTGTCGGCTGCAGAGGGTTTTTTTTCCACCGCTGCAGAGCCAAAGGAGCAGATTATTAGCCACTGCCTCCACACAGCTTTTGTATTTTGTCTGTAACCAATTCGGCGATAAGTGCAGGGTTAGCGCCAGAGCTGGAGAAGCCCGTATGTTTTGAATGTGGTGAACTATTGCGTAACGGAGCCGCTGTACAGGTGTGTTTACCGTTCAGGCTCGGACCACACACAGAATCACATGTACCTGCAGACGAGCCCATCGTCGTACCATCAGCGCAGAGAAGATACTGTCGGGCAGCAGGCCACAATTGTCTCGGAGCCCCAACCTGAAGGGGTCCCCAAAAAGAGGCCCGTCCGGATCATCGTAGACTCAAGGTTCTGAAACGGTTGCTATTCTCTCAACATCACAATTGTAAATATAGTAGGGGTGTTCATAGTTAACTGATTAACCAATAAAACGTGACTAAACTCTTAACCGAGTGAAGACGTCTTGCCCGGTTAACTGGCAAGTAACTTTTTTTGCCTTATTTACTGTGTTGTAATACACTCTTGCGCCACCAGAGGGCTCTCGCACAAATACCCTCAGGCAAAAGTGAGAAAACAAGTGCGCTGACAACATCAAATTAGTGGATTTATTCTGTAAAGACGGAGCAAACCATCCATAGATCTCTTTGGGGAATTGTAACTTCAGAGCAGTGCATTTTTCTCCCACCGAAACATAAACATCACCATTTAAAGTAACACGTACAAACACCAAACGTTACGATTTTGTGTGAAACAAAATTTTGATGAAAAAAGATTTTGAGGAGGATTTGTTGATATCAAATACTAAGCCTGATTTATTACAGTTTGGACAAAAAAAAAAAAAAGGCTAAATTTAACTTTTTGGCTGTCAGCGCAGAGAAGACACAGGGGCGGAGTTACTGTCAGGCAGCAGGCCACAATTGTCTCGGAGCCCCAACCTGAAGGGGTCCCCAAAAAGAGGCCCGTCCGGATCATCGTAGACTCAAGGTTCTGAAACGGTTGCTATAAGTATAAATATAGTAGGGGTGTTCATAGTTAACCGATTAACCATGACTAAACGCTTGAAGTGACTAAACGAGTGAAGACGTCTTGTTGTTTTTTGCCTTATTTACTGTGTTGTAATACACTCTTGCGCCACTAGAGGGCTCTCGCACAAACACCCTCAGACAAAAGTGACGTCTCTGAGAGAAAACAAGTGCGCTGACAACATCAAATTAGTGGATTTATTCTGTAAAGACGGAGCAAACCATCCATATATTTCTCTGGGACATTGTAACTTCAGAAGCCGTTTTCTTAAAGTGCATTTTTCTACCCCAGAAACATAAACATCACCACTTAAAGCAACACGTACAAACACCAAACGTTACGATTTTGTGTGAAACAAAATTTTGATGAAAAAAGATTTTGAGGAGGATTTGTTGATATCAAATTCTAAGCCTGATGTATTACAGTTTGAAATTAAAATTTTTGGCCCAATTGTCAGTTCGAACTAGTTTACTCAAAAACTAAATAAGAAATCCAAAATACCTTTGGTAAAGTTTTTTGTGACTAATATGTGTACAAAATGACGCAAGAAATTTAAACCTGGTTCTGTCCATTTTTTCAGATTGAAATGTCCAAAATATGGCAATTTTTACACATAAAGTGCCTAATTTCTACATGAAAACATGACATGATGAAAAACTACATTTTTACTTACATTTATGTGACTAAACTACAGGAGAAGTTTCAAAATTATATCTTTTCATTTAAGATTTTTTCCACTTCAGCGTCTCACCTTAAGTGCAATAAAAACATGTTTGACTGCAGAGGCTCAGCGCTGGAGCAGGATCACAGAACAGAGGAACTAAAAGTAAATATAGAAGAACTATCAATACTTTAATACAGTATCAAACTTTATGTTGGATTGACGGACAGAATGTACAAGTAAGAACTCAGAAAGACCTCCAAGGACAACCTGTTATAAACACAAATGCACTCGTTGTACAATTCCACGCCCTGTTTACATTCTACCTGTTCAGTACATCGTGTCCACAGTGGCCAGGTTTACAGGCGGCAGCAGCAAAGTCAGGCTTTCAACAAGAGGATTTGAATTTGACTGTTGACAAAAACGTATCAGTTCATGATCATTTAAGGCGAGACGCTGCAGGTGAATAGGAAAAAATCCTAAATTTGAAACTTCTCCTGTAGTTTACTCACATGAATGTAAGAAAAAAATGTATTACAAGTTTTTAATCATGTAATGTTTTCATGTAGATATAAGGCATTTTATGTGTAAAAACGATGAAAACTGCACATATTTGGGACATATAAAGGACACATATTCTGCTACATTCACTTTTTTGAGCTTTAAATCATGTTGTAACAATGTTCCATCATCAAAAACACACCTGAAGTAGCCTTCAGCTTCATTCACGCTGTTTTTCGGGAATGTTTATTAGAAAATCCTCTCCCTCCGAGCATCAAACACACTTCCTGCTGAACGTCCGGGATTTTCTGACGTATTTTCAGATCATCTACCTCACTTATCTGTGAATCTTCCGCTGAAAAATCTGAAAAATGTACAGACCAGGTTTAAATTTCTTGGTTAACTTTATACACATACTGTATTAGTTACAAATTTCCTAGGATTTATTATTTTGTTTTTTAGTAAACTAAGTCTGACTGAAAATTGTCCCATTAATTAAAATTGTGCCTTTTTTTTAACTTAAAACTAAATCAGGTTTAGAAATAGATATTAACAAATCCTTCTGTTCGTTCACTCAAAATCTTATTGAGTCCAAGACCGTAGAGTTTGGTGTAGGAGCTACTTTAAACAATTATTTTTATTTTAGGAAAACGGCCTTTGAAGCTAAAATGTCCCAGAGAAATCTATGGATGAAGTGGATTAAATGAAAGAATAAAACATCTAGATTGGACAAGTTTGTTGTTTCCACATGAAAGTCAGAGAGCAAACTGACCAAAAGACAAAAAAAGTGTAGTTATTATAGTGTTATCAAAAAGCACAATTTTACAGTAGAGTAAATGCAAAAAAAAGTTGGTAGAATCACTAAAATTATGAAGAAAAAGAATTTTAACATAAAACTACTCAACTATTCTCCATTGTTTAAAAAAATTGGCAATACTTAATAATAACTACACTTATTCCTGTCTAAGTAAAACATGAACAAAGACTTAATTCATATTAAACAAATGGTATATTAAGAATTATTAAGGTTTAGTAACTACTTAAAGTCTCTATTTTTGGTCATTATGATATTATAATTATGACTCAGTGTGGTGGGAGGGCACCTGTGGCAAATATTTATCGCAGTTTTACATTTGTGAAGTTGCAGTTTGTGAAAAAATTTTGAAAAATAAAACTAAAAAAAGCAATAGGCCCTACGCCCTGTAGGGGCTCGGGCCTAATGACCAGAAGTAGTATCCGTGTTTATCTGTGCCTTGTCTGAACGATCGGCGAGAGTTGACGGCTGCAACGGAGGCGGAGCTAAAAGTCAGCAGTGAAGACGAACAGCAACTTCCTAAATGGATGACATTGTGTTTTCTTGTGCACTGGTCGACACCGAACTGGACGAAACAGTCAATTGGAAACTTATTGAAGATAATCATGAACACCCAAATGGTAGGGATGGAAAATGGTAGGAGGAAAAAGAAAAAATGAAGAGAAACAAAAAGAGTGTAAATGTGAAAAAGGATCAAACCATGAAGTCCACTTTCTACCTTGTTACACGATTGTCCACAGTATCCTCCATCTGTTCAATATGCAACACATTTCACTAAAACGTAATGAACATGATTATATTTAAGACTTTACTAAACATTTTGCCCATTTGTCCCCATTTTGACTGTTTTCGTAATGTTTATAATGTCACTTCCTGGTTGGACAGCTGTGATGTCATCAAAAAGTGTCATACGGTTGAAATAAAAAGACAGTTAACGCTCACCTGAAACGTTTTTCCTGACAGTTTAAACAGTCATTCAACAAAACAAAGGTATTGTGTAATTAATATGGATTTTAGCCTTTGTTTGCAAAATGGTTGCTATGGTAACAGCTGTGGAATTACCTCTAACTATGTCATATTTGCTGCTCATGTCCAACCAGGAGGTGACATCATAAATATTACGAAAACTGTCAAAATGGAGACATAAAGGCAAAATAATATTAGTATTATAATTATTACAAAATAAAAAAATAAAATATAGTAATGTGAACTGTATTTTAGTGAATTTGTGGTCTAATCTGTCGTATAGCCTTAAACTAACCCCTAATCCTAACCTTAATTTAGTCGTTACTAAAATGGAATCAAGCATAATAAATGATATGTTCATTGAAAATTAAGTCTTTGTGCATGCTTTTAAGACAAATTAAGGTGTAGTTATTGAATACCAAAAACTTAAGTAAACTGTGACTGTGCTTGGCGTGTTCGTGCTCCGCCTGTTGAGAACATACTGTGCACATGACGGCGTCTTTAGAGTTTGAGCTGACTTAAGCTCCGTGTGCTTTGAGAAGTCACAACAAAGCCGTGCGCTCAGTGGAGTGCCGCTCCAGACAAACAGGTCCCGCGGGTCATGAAACTGTCAACAATCGTTTGATAATTAGGAGAACAAGTAGATTAGATTAGATTAGATAAATACTTTATTAATCCCGAAGGAAATTGCATTGCTGTCCGTTGCTCACATTCATACATACATAAAAAAAATGAAAGACACATTCAAGTAGACATAAAAGATTAAAAGGTGGTAGTTAATACATACCACACTAAACAGCTACAAAATAATTTAAGTCCATAGGGAGTTAAAGGCATTGAAATCTGTGTCTTAAAAAAACAGCACAACTTGTCATCTCCTGCCCACAGAAGGCCACAGAACAAATGGATCTGTACGTCACTCAATCTGAACATTTCTACACGTGTGATTAATGAGGCTGTGTGAAGAAGCTGTGCATTGAATCTATTGTTTTGTTTTTGTTTTTTGATTTATATATCATGTCATGTACTATCATTAGCACAAATTCAGAAAAGTAATACAAAAAACAAAACAGTTCTTGCAAATTCATTATGTGCATTATTGGCATGAACAAAAGGAACAGGAAGAAGATAAATCGTATAAACCCTGCACCTTTCTCAAATCGATTAAAATCAAATTTCAATTATTCTCATTCTAACCCCTTCCCGACCAAGTTTCCCAAATTGTGGAGTAACATGGACACGAATCTTTCATCTTTTTTTTTTTTCTCACCTTATCCCGCCCCGCCCACTTTTGCCTCTTTTTATGTCTATGATCCGCTCTCTTGTAATAAAGGGACTTCCAGTTTGATGCTAACGGTGTTCGCGCAAATGTCGAACGAGGGAAAAGTCTCTCGCTAAAACATTATATAAAGTGGATTGATTGATCTAAAATGTTTAATGAACACGAGCAAAAACAAGTCACGCTGCACCGATTTCCTGGGGCCGGAAAAACAGCTTTTTAGTCCGTGTAGAACTTATTTTCTGTTGAGCCCATCTGCCCCGTGTAAACTACAACGGAAACAATATGGCGCCGCGTACGGCAACTTCCGGAATAAGGTGAATACAATAGAAAAAGTGAAGTGGACAAAAACCAAAAGAATAAGAGAATGCCTGTCGGTAAATAATTAAAAATAATTTACCGGTAAATTATTTATTTTTTCCAAGGGCCCAAGATGAGGCACTGCAAACTGTCTTCAACATTTGACTTCTGGAACATAAAACTCTAACAATGGAAGCGACGGATGGATACCTGAGGAATGTACTGCGGCAAACAAACAAACAAACAAAAAATACACACACATCAAGCATGAAGCCTGTTTAAGACAATGGGCCGTGCTCGCTAGCGCATGTCCCCAGTTTAGCCTTTAGCAGCTAGCTCGATTTTCTAGGTTGTTTGGCCCAGAAGTGACGCAGCATTGTGACTCTGACCAATCAGAGCGAGAGCTGCGAGAGCGAGCAGCACGAAACAGAGTGAGCCAAAGATAAAGATTAAAAAACAGAAAGAATTTTGAACCGAAATAAAGGTAAAAATCGATCCATGGTTCCATCCCTCTCGTTCATTTTCTTGACGTGTGTGTATTTTTTGTTTCTTTGTTTTTCTTGCTGCAGTACATTCCTCAGGTATCCATCCATCGCTTCCATCGCTGGTGTTTTATGTTCCAGAAGTCAAATGTTGAAGGACGTCTGCAGTGCCTCATTGATCTCAGTCCAGTTTTTATGAATGGATGGTTTATTCCTGGTTTAATCCTGGATTTGACCCGGTTTAGACCCAGTTTAGTCCTGGTTTAGTCCTGGTTTAGACCTGGTTTAGTCCTGGCTTAGTCTTGGTTTAGTCCTGGTTTAAACTAGTTTTAGACCTGGTTTAGTCTTGGTTTAGTCCTGGTTTAGTCTTGGTTTAGTCCTGGTTTAGACTAGTTTTAGACCTGGTTTAGACCTGGTTTAGTCTTGGTTTAGTCCTGGTTTAGACTAGTTTTAGACCTGGTTTAGACCTGGTTTAGTCTTGGTTTAGACCCAGTTTAGTCCTGGTTTAGACCTGGTTTAGTCCTGGTTTAGACTAGTTTTAGATCTGGTTTAGTCTTGGTTTAGTCCTGGTTTAGTCCTGGTTTAGTCCTGGTTTAGTCCTGGTTTAGTCCTGGTTTAGTCCTGGTTTAGTCCTGGTTTAGTCTTGGTTTAGTCCTGGTTTAGACCTGGTTTAGTCCTGGTTTAGTCTTGGTTTAGTCTGGTTTAGTCTTGGTTTAGTCCTGGTTTAGTCTGGTTTAGTCCTGGTTTAGTCTGGTTTAGTCTTGGTTTAGTCCTGGTTTAGTCCTGGTTTGGTCTGGTTTAGTCTTGGTTTAGTCCTGGTTTGGTCTGGTTTAGTCTTGGTTTAGTCTTGGTTTAGTCCTGGTTTAGTCTGGTTTAGTCTTGGTTTAGTCCTGGTTTAGTCTTGGTTTAGTCCTGGTTTAGTCCTGGTTTAGTCTGGTTTAGTCTGGTTTAGTCTTGGTTTAGTCCTGGTTTAGTCCTGGTTTAGTCTTGGTTTAGTCCTGGTTTGGTCTGATTTAGTCTGGTTTAGTCTTGGTTTAGTCTTGGTTTAGTCCTGGTTTAGTCTGGTTTAGTCCTGGTTTAGACCTGGTTTAGTTTAGTTTATTCTGCAGAACAGACAGGGTAAATACACTGTAAAAAGAATCGTTGATAATAGTAAATCCTTTTAGCGTTTGAAAGTGAAGAACTGGAAACACTCCGTCCTTTTTATTACTGTATTATTTGCGCTGCGGGCTCTTTGGATCGGACAGTGAGCGGCGCGACATGAAGGAGAGGCATTTGTGTGGCATGTGTGCTGCCACCAAACCCTTAGGCCATCGCGGTGCAGCGGGGAATGTACTATTTACAACTGGAACACATTTTCTCAACATAATGCATCGATGAAAAGGGATCAGTGTCCGAAAAAGAAGTAAATAATATGCTGCATTTGGGTGAAGGTGACATGAGTTATTTATTTTGTAGTGGATACTTGTTACTTTGACTTCACATTTGGTTTATATGGATGTTGGCCCTTGTTTACAGTGTGGTTGCTAGGTAACAGATGTGGAATTGCCTCTAAATATGTCAGATCCGCTGTAAAACCAGGAAGTAACTTTATATACATCAACACAATGGTTAAATTGGAAAAAAACTACAATATTTTTAACAGAATCTTAAAGACAGTAATGTATTTGAATGTTAATTGAGCGTGGGTAAACTGCTGGACGGATTTTACAGTTAATATGATCTGGATTCTTTAACTTGAAAATGAAAGAAATACCAACACCACATCCTCACAATCAATATAAATACTTAAAAATAAGAAATAATAAGCAATGTCTTGAAACAATAATTTCAAAGCATCTTGAAAATAGTTATGTCCATAAATTAAATACATCTAAAGTGTTAATACTGATATAAAATGTTGTAAATGTTCTGTGGCATTTTAATATTAGTTTGGCTGCACGATATATCGCAAAAGTATCGATATCGCAATATTGTCTGACGCAATAACGCTAAACTAAATATATCGCTTTAACACCACAGTGTTCCGTCTGACAGAAATGTTCTGTTTTTAAGATGAAAACGTTGAAAAGGAGAAAATCATTTATAAAATCCAGGTTTTTCAAACTGAATTAGCAGAAAAATGGCTAAAAAGAATAGATTATTTCTGATTTTCCTCAATTGTACACTTTATTCATAAATATTCTCCCTTCGTTCACAATATTTCAACATTTATTTGGTGAAAAATGTTAGTCGTCGTTGTTAGTTTCAGCCATAGTTAAAAAGTGTATTTAAATATCGCAATAATATCGATATCGCAGATCTTAATAGCCGTATCGCAATCATTTCCGATATCGTGCAGCCTTATGTTTGATATTACACTTATCCTTCATCGAGACGCGCAGTGATGTCGGAGAACGCCCAGGTTCAGCTCAGCTCCATCTGTGAGAATGATGTTTTTTGAGCGATAAAGCAGTGTACAGTGAAATCTCTGTAAATATTTCAACCTCAAATGCCCTCGATGCAGATCCAAAACAGATTTCTCTCCTTGAATGTCCTCTTTGGCGCTCGGCCTCGATTCGTTGTGGGGCTTTCGTTGAAAATAGGAAGCAGCAGTCCAACGGAGCCAGAGGAAGGAAGAGTGATGAAGGCCGCCATGAAAACCAGGAAGTGCTGTCCCTCAAACACATGAGCTCATGGGACGAGCCGGGTCATGTGACCACCTAATAACAATAACATGCATCAGCTCCACCTGTGGTTTCAGCCCATGTGTTTTAATGTTTTCAGAGCTTTACCAGGGGTTAGGGGGCATCTGATGTAAGACCAGAGGTGGATAGAAGCCCTCACAGTGTCTTTTATTCATTGTACCTGATCCCAGAGCCCTCTGACCTGTTCTTCTCACTTACACCATGTTATATCAGTCCTACATGTTACAGTCATTAGAAACCATGTGCACCATGGGTTAGGGTTAGAGTTAGAATGAGGCATTACATTAAAATCCAGTGAAAACAACATTCTAATCAACTATCAGGTCATACAGTTTAGAATTGTATTGTATTAATATCATTTCCAGTTCTAAAAGTTCTGTATGTTTGAAAGGTATGGTGTGTAGGAACCCAATAAAAAACAAAAAAGAAAAGAAAGTCTGTTTTCAAGTACTAGCTCATTGGCTGATGCTGAATCCTGTACCTGTAGAGTGCACCTGCTGCAGGGGCGTGCCTGTGCCCCCTCTGTGTCTCTCTTATGTCACTGTTCACGACTGTTTGCTCAAAGAAAGTCCAGCTGCAGACGCTCTGTGGAGGTTTGCTGCCATTGACTGCTGAGTAGAAAAACCAATCAATTTTTTAAATGGGGATCATTATTCATTTACGATGGCTCTGTGGTGAAGTTGGTGAAGTTAGGGTTAAAAGGTTGAGTATTGAGTACTGAGTAAATCAAACAGGAAGTGGAGCTGCACTCAACACGGCGCTGTCCATCAGCTGCTGCTGAATCCTTCTCCAGTGTAAAGTGCTCTTGTTACATCACTCGCCCTCTGACCTCTGGTGTGTGTTGTGTTCTTCACAGTCGTGATGTTCAGGTGGTGGGTTACTTGTAGACAACAAGTAACCGCCCTGCAGCCCTGCCCTGCAGTGTTTGTTCCAGGTGTCAGACGGCATGTCTCCCCTGGTGTTTGCCGCTTTGTGTGTGCACATCGCTGTAAAAGCCCTACACTGCATCTGACACACGTTTGTGAGGATGAAGTTCATGTTTCAGAAAGTACGTGCATAGATTAGGAGTCAGCAGTGACCCATTACTTTTCTCTTGAGGTGATGACTTTGTTCATCCAGAGCCATGTTTGGAATTCTGCTGGGACATTTTCTCTTTGTCATTTACCTCTGTCTACATCACCAGGTAATATTTGGACATGCCAAAACCAACATATGTAAAGGCCATCCTTTACGTTTGATGTAAACGGACACGGATTAAAACGATGGCCCATAGTTTTGCCTAAACCAACATAAACAATGACAATCAAAGGGTTGAAGTCATCGTAATATGAAAATGGACATTGGCTGAGACTAAAGCAAGAACTAAACCGATCAATGCGCTTTAACTTAAAACTACAATCGTACAAATAGCTGTATCTTCACCGGGCTCACTCTCCGGTGGCGTTACCACATCTGTGTTTCATGTTCATTGGATAATTGTATTTGTCAGCGTTCACACGGCCCCTCCCTCCACACAAACTCATGATGAATCTGTTGGTGTTTGTTTTGGATACGACGGCACGCTGTGAACGAAGCGCGTGACTGTTAAAGGGCAGTGCTTTCCCGTTAAACCAATCTGTCTCCATGGAAACCAGCAGGCGACGCAACCGGGCCAAGTTACAGGTCAGATCCATGGACTGGAATAATGCACTGTGATAAAAGCGCTCGATTCTTGATATTTTTGCCGCGAATACGATGTGAGAGCGTGAGTTGTTTGTTTTGGATCCGGCCTCTCTGTGAGTGCGAGTCAGAAGAGGGCGACGCAGAGGTGAGTTATGAGCGAGAGGCGTTTGGACCTGCCTCGTAATCTCTGGGTCTGTTCGCTGCTTAAACACTTAGGTGAGTCATTACATCAAGAGTTTTAATGATTTTTGAAGCCTTCCCAACAAACCACAGCAAACGCGCCAAAGAAAAAGGTTCATATTCAAGATGTTTATCTTTGTGACTGAATTGGCAAGTGAAATACATATTAAAATTTCCTAAAGCTATGTTAAGTAATTATAACCATTACCCAA